>OY804589.1:23635852-24235852 GCA_963680875.1 Bathymodiolus brooksi | reverse complement strand
CTGAGCACCACGATCACCACTAAATACTGAGCACCACGATCACCACTAAATACTGAGCACCACGATCACCACTAAATACTGAGCACCACGATCACCACTAAATACTGAGCACCACGATCACCACTAAATACCGAGCACCACGATCACCACTAAATACTGAGCACCACGATCACCACTAAATACTGAGCACCACGATCACCACTAAAAACTGAGCACCACGATCACCAATAAAGACTGAGCACCAAGATCACCACTAAATACTGAGCACCACGATGACCACTAAATACTGAGCACCACGATGACCACTAAATACTGAGCACCACGATCACCACTACATACTGAGCACCACGATCACCACTAAATACTGAGCACCACGATCACCACTAAAGACTGAGCACCACGATCACTACTAAAGACTGAGCACCACGATCACCACTAAAGACTGAGCACCACGATCACCACTAAATACTGAGCACCACGATCACCACTAAATACTGAGCACCACGATCACTACTAAATACTGAGCACCACGATCATCACTAAATACTGAGCACCACGATCACCACAAAATACTGAGCATCACGAACACCACTAAATACTGATCACCACGATCACCACTAAATACTGGGCACCACGATCACCACTAAATACTGAGCACCACGATCACCACTAAAGACTGAGCACCACGATCACTACTAAAGACTGAGCACCACGATCACCACTAAAGACTGAGCACCACGATCACCACTAAATACTGAGCACCACGATCACCACAAAAGACTGAGCACCACGATCACTACTAAAGACTGAGCACCACGATCACCAATAAAGACTGAGCACCACGATCACCACTAAGTACTGAGTACCACGATCACCACTAAATACTGAGCACCACGATCACCACTAAATACTGAACACCACGATCACCACTAAATACTGAGCACCACGAACACCACTAAAGACTGAGCACCACGATCACTACTAAATACTGAGCACCACGATCACCACTAAATACCGAGCACCACGATCACCACTAAATACTGAGCACCACGATCACCACTAAATACTGAGCACCACGATCACCACTAAATACTGAGCACCACGATCACCAATAAAGACTGAGCACCAAGATCACCAATAAATACTGAGCACCACGATCACCACTAAATACTGAGCACCACGATCACCACTAAATACTGAGCACCACGATCACCACTAAATACTGAGCACCACGATCACCACTAAATACTGAGCACCACGATCACCACTAAATACCGAGCACCACGATCACCACTAAATACTGAGCACCACGATCACCACTAAATACTGAGCACCACGATCACCACTAAATACTGAGCACCACGATCACCAATAAAGACTGAGCACCAAGATCACCACTAAATACTGAGCACCACGATGACCACTAAATACTGAGCACCACGATGACCACTAAATACTGAGCACCACGATCACCACTACATACTGAGCACCACGATCACCACTAAATACTGAGCACCACGATCACCACTAAAGACTGAGCACCACGATCACTACTAAAGACTGAGCACCACGATCACCACTAAAGACTGAGCACCACGATCACCACTAAATACTGAGCACCACGATCACCACTAAATACTGAGCACCACGATCACTACTAAATACTGAGCACCACGATCATCACTAAATACTGAGCACCACGATCACCACAAAATACTGAGCATCACGAACACCACTAAATACTGATCACCACGATCACCACTAAATACTGGGCACCACGATCACCAATAAATACTGCGCGGCACATGGTAACCACTAAATACTGAGCACCACGATCACCACTAAATACTGAGCACTACGATCACCACTAAAGACAGAACCACGATCACCACTAAATACTGAGCACCACGACCACCACTAAATACTGAGCACCACGATCACCGCTAAATACTGAGCACCACGATCACCACTAAATACTGAGCACCATGATCACCACTAAATACTGAGCACCACGATCGCCACTAAATACTGAACTCCACGATCACCACTAAATACTGAGGACAACGATCACCACTAAATACTGAGCACCACTAAATACTGGGGATGAATCAAGGTGGTCTGGATTGATAAACAGTATGTTTTTATTTGCAAAATCTTAAATTCTTGCAATAGTTCTCATGACCTGTTTAGCAGTATGTTTTAATTTGTCGAATCTTTTGTACCTTTTTTGTGCTCGTTCTCATGAACTGCTAAGCTGTATGTGATCGCATGGTAGTTGGATTTACAACTACCTATGTAATCAGTGCCTATCACCACTGATGCTGTTGGTTCGAATGCCGCCCAGGTGAGGTGTACAATATTATGTGATAAAGTTGTCAGTGACTTGCGGCAGGTCGGTGGTTTTCTCCGGGTACTCCGGTTTCCACCACCAATAAAACTGACCGCCACGATATAACTGCAATATTGTTGAAAGTTGCGCTAAACACCATAAAACCATTAAACCAATCAAATCTTTAGTACCTTTTCAGCGCTCGTTCTCATGAACTGTTTAGCTGTATCAGTCCAGATTGCTGGAACTGTGAGTATCCACTGTACTTCATCATTAAGAACATTTCTCCCTTGTTTCGTCAACATTTTCATCAAATGATCTACCAATGCTTTCATTGATAACGTAAAAACATCAACAGCAGGGAGTGTTTTGCCTGTTATATCCTCCAAGACCATACTGAGGGTAATATTCTAAATAAATAAAAAGATTTAGTACCTAACATATGAAAATGCTGTATTTTGATTGGATAATCAGTGTGAACAATTTTTGAACAGTACACTTGACAACGGGTGACTATACCTAGCGACTGGAGCTATGTCAGTTTCAAACGATTTCCTGCAGAGACTATACCTGTGGCATAGATTTTCCCGCGTAATATTTATCTATTTATATATTTTTGTCAAGATTTATCTCCCTTAAAATAGACTTTCGCTGTAGTCTGTTGTCAACATGGCCAGGTTTGGCAATGTAAATATAATGTTACACTGTACATTTTATTATTATTATATTGAATTTGAGTGTGTTTTTCTTTTATGTCTGAAATGGGATGTTATGTACTAAATACCGGTATTGTCTTCTCCCTCGAGAACAGTTTTCCTATAGTGTTTTCTGGTGATGTATAGTGCCGCACCAGACAACACGATAGGGGAACAGTTCCCTCAGGAGAAGACAATAATATAATAGTATCGTCCATTGTAAATACCGTGTTATATGTTTTGCATTATACATTCAAAATCTTCTTCTGGATTGAAAATGAAAAAAACATTGTCAACATGAGGAGAGTTGTTTCCATCCGAAAGTTCAATAGTCCGATGTGAAACAACGCTTATTACGATCACATTTATTGCGGTCCACCTCCTGAGGTGGTCGTAATTCATCGATTATACCGAACAAGCATAGAAAAGCAAGAAAAAGATAATTATCCTGCAATCACTTCATTTGTTGTGCGCATAAAACAAATCTTTGCGAAAAGATGTATTGGTTTTATGGTGTTTAACGCCACTTTCAACAATATTTCAATTATATCGTGTCGGTCAATTGTGTTGGTGGAGGAAACCGGAGTACCCGGAGAAAAGCACCGATCTGCCGCAAGTCACTAACAAATTTTATCACATAATGTTGTACATCTCGCACTGAGTGGGATTCGAACTCACACAATCAGTGGTGATAGACACCGATTGCATAGGTAGTTGTAAATCCAACTACCAAACGATCACGGCCACGACAGCCCCTGTAACAGTAATATTTGAATTTTAAGATTAGTGCGGACGTGAAAGAGGACACCCTTTAACCGATTAGAACGGTGCTTGCTTTTGTTCTTTATGGTAAACTTGGCAGCTGCTTTGGATATTTTGAAACTGTTGAAAAAATATAATATACGTACATTGTCGGTAAAAATAAAAGAAAAGCAGAGATTGTCGAGGGTGAACATACTATTGTCATACCAAAGCTGTTGAAACAAAATATGGTTTATCGAGGGTGAAAACAATATTGTCACACCTCGATTGCATCAAAATTGGGATTATCGAAGTAGAAAATGGGTTGTTTTTCAGTCGAAGGGACATTTTAAGGCTCTCTGTCATAGCACTAATGTCATACCTATAACAACGTTAATGTCTGTGTCACTAAGAAAAGTATATAGAGAGTTCAAGGTTAGGACTCGGTGTTCTTGTTCATCCAGTTACGATGTACATGTGAGGGTTGGCATTTTGCTCACACGTGGAAAAGATCTTTACGAGGTTTAGGCCATAAAACAATTTTAGACTTGGCTTTTTTTTAAAGTGTCTTTGACCCATGCAGTCCAAGAAGGTGATCGGTCAAGTAATATGCGTTATATGGGGTATCGATCTTGTCTCTGTTTCAACGTTTATTTGATTGGATTTAGAACTGTTCTGAGGATGTGTTTTTTATTTCATTTATTTGTTTGCTTGCTTGTTTGTGTGTTTGTTTGTTTGTTTGTTTTTTTTTGCTTTTTGCTTTTTTGTTTTTTTGTTGTTTTTTGTGTTTTTTGTTTTGTTTTTTTGTTTGTTGTTTTTGTGTGTGTGTTGTTTTGCTATTGTTTTGATGCTTATTCATTAAAAAAAAATTGTTTAAAAAAATATATGAAATACCTTGTTGTTATGGAGATTCATTTTAAAGCGATGGAAAAAATAATAGTCATCATGCTCCTTGTCCATAACCAGTTCAGCATACTGATTTTCTGCTTCATATCCAAAGGCCACCAATTTCTTTTCCTTATCAAGTAACAGACATGTTGGTGTCTTGATTAACGAAAGTGCCCGAGCACCACCATTCCATATGTGGCTACAATGAATATTTAGCGGCTCTAGCTCGAACTCGTGTCGCATTGAGAACGCATAGCCTGAAAATGTCGTACCAAAATCTAAGGCTGCAACCATTAAATACTTTCTGTTATCTACCATCGTGTGTTTTTAAACAGATTCTGTTTAGAAATATAAAAAAATTGATATTTTATTTAAACGTATCATTGTATTAAATACATCGTAGACCAAATAAATGAAAACAATTAAGAGGGAGGCACGATCATATTTATTTGGTCATTTGTGGATCAATTGTGATTTTTGATCATGTATCACCTACTCTCCTTCAATTTATATCCGCACCCTAACTGCCCCCCACCTTCCTATAGCCAAGCACATTTTTTTCCACAGCAAACACAAATAAGATTATTTATTTTTTGGACAATCGGTCATTTTTATTTCCAAATCTTGTAAATTTCTCTTTGAAAACTTCCGGGTTATATTAATATATTTTTGCATCTTTCGTGATCTGGCGACAGTATCTTACAAGTGATACGGTCTTTCCCTAAAAATTAATCCGTTTTATGATTACAAATTATATAATTATGAATTATATATATCGTACCTGAAACAAGAACTATCTTTAAAAAAAGATGTGCGACGAAGCACAAATATCATATTCTTCTACGAACAGTATTTCACTGATATAACCTAAACATATTGGTTTTATAGGATTTGATAAGACATGTAAAACCTTGCATCCTACTTAATGTGTAAGGAATCGTTAATAAATAGTAACAGCGTCCATCTTGGCCCGAGGACGGGACTGCCAGACAAAATTTGGAAAGGGGATCACCAAAGGATTATTTTAGCAAAGCTTGAAGCCAATTGGCCCAGTAGTTTAAGAGGAAAACAATTAAAATTTCATCCATCTTTTCGGTTTTTAGCAACAGTGGCCATGTTGGTTGGATGTCTGGATTGCCGGACACAATTTTGAAAGGGGTCATCAAAGGACTAAGCAAAGTTTAGTTCCAATTGGCCCAGTAGTTTCAGAGATGAAGATTTTTTAAATTTCATCTCCCTTTTCTATTTTTTGTAACAGCGACCATGTTGGTTGGAGACCGGGACTGCCGGACACAATTTTGGAAGGGGATCACCAACGGACCATTCCACCAAAGGACTGGGAGCTATAAGGACCAAAATCGGCCCCACCTCAGATGTCGATAAAATTTTCTCCAAAATGTATTCACAATGTGTGCTTTTCAGAAATGAATACAGTTAGTTAATATGTGCATCTAATTCCTCACAGCGGACCGACAAAGTCAGGTAATGAAAAGCACTGAACGTCATTTTTTTCAGAATACAGAACGTATGTATCATTGTATTATAATGCATATTTTTTAAAAAACAAAAACAAAACATAATAAAACTCAATAAACAAAGCATAAATTTGACTTAATATGCAATGTGGATTGATTTCAGGAATAAAAACATGTTCCGAAGCTGTATTATGAAATTAAAGTGAACGAATAGTAATGTCGCAAAGTCACCCATTTTCGACGGTCTCCTGTTTTCGACGGTTTGTTTCACGTGATAAAATCTCTCATTATTTTGATCGCTTCATTTGTCAGAGGTTATATTATGATGCTGAAATTGCATGAATGATCTCATGAAATCTGATCTAAAAATGTCATCTTTAAATGTAAGAACTATGTACCACATCTATTATTTCACGTTCAAATTGTATTTTTTCGTAATTCAATTTTTCGGCACCTTAACAAAGCTTTAATCATTTAAACAATATATCTCATACAGACCAATTTTGGTTTCATCGTCTGCTATGACACTTTTTAAACCGTACTTGATTCTTAAGGACAACCAATGCGATGATATATTCCAGTACATTACGCACAACGATCACAAATCTATTAACACTGTATAACTGGACAGTTTTCAAAAACGGAAGTTGCTGTCTGATCAGGTAATGTTAGTTGCTTGCAGAAATTTCAACATTTTTGGATGATTATCCGTGATTTATTCTTTGAAAGTGGATCAACCGAAGCATAAAAAATTAAAAAGAATACTGCAAATGTATGTCATTTATATTTCTGATCAAATAACAGTGCCCTATTTGAACATTGAAACTGGAAATCGCCGTTTAAACATCGGTGGATGGTATGTTTTCGCTCGAAGAAAGGGGTTAGACATATATTTTTTCTTCACGAATTCCTTAAATTATGTCAAATATTTTCTCACTATCTGATGAAATAGACATCGACGTTTTCAATGCAAGGAAAATATGACCGTAAACGCACCCATTTTCCTTACGACGGGTGCATTTAACATCGTTCTTCATTGTAGTTCACTGTACGCCTAATTGCTAGCGAATTAATTTCAAATAGGTAAGCATCATAAAAATATTCAAAAACCACAAGAAATAAGGTTTGGTAAATAAGTAGTGAAGTGAGTGATTGTTGTTTAACGCCAAACGAGCAATATGAAGAACTTGATATTTCCAAGAACTCTGGTAAACTTTACAAAAATACTAATGTTGACAAAGAAGACATTTAGGCAAATCCCAAGTCATTCATGTCATCACTGAATATTCCGATAAATGATGAAAATTGTGAATTATCTACTTTATATTGGATACCAAAATTACAGAAGAATCAGTATTTAAACTTGTTCAACAAAAGAACTACCGGGTATCTATAAGTATGACTAAAAGAGGGAGAGGCTTTAAGGTGCAAAATTGGCCCCACATTATAATAAAAAATAATGCTTGACATAGAATAAAAACAATTCACTAATTTAATTGCTATATAAACAAATTTTCAAAAAATATATCTTACCGTGAAATTGGGTGCGCTATGACGTCATAATGACCTCATAATGAGACGGATAATGCTAAAAATGGACTACAAACGACATATTTAATGTACATTTTAGCTATTTTATATACCTCTACAGTCTTCCACCAACACCAAATTGAGCAGTTGTTTTGAGTATAGGGGGTTAATGATTATATCAAAATATTTTGTTGGTGGAGGATTGTGGAGGTTGTTAAATATTAATTTATTTATAACCTCAGCTAGACCCTTAAAATCAATATTTTCACTCTTCTGATTGTATATATATATATATGTATATGTATATGAGACCATTATATACATAATATCTGTACATTTCATGATTCATTTCAAGTAATGAAATTCATCAGTAAATAACTTATGTTTCTGTAAATAATTGTATTTATTTTAAATACAGTTTGCGTACATTGAAACCAGGAGAAAAACTCAGTGCATGCAATCCTGCGTCAATGCCATAAAAAGAACTGGGGAGACGGGACTATAAGTGCCATATATGGCCCCATATTTAATGAATCATTATCTTAGAAAATACTCGATTAAAATTTGATGTGTTTTATATTATAGACGACATCATACTTTTGATGTTAAAACTTGTTTCCAACAAAATCGGTACGTATTTGACGTCATTGTGACGTCATGAGCGTTATTTCTTTTCTGTATTTCGTGGAATTTTGCCCACGATATTTCGACGGTTTTCGTAGAAATTAAGCACCTCCGCAGTCGTGCACCAGACAAATATTTTACCAGATTATTAAAATAAATAAAACACAAATACTGTTAAAGTATTTTTTTGGTTTCACGAGATGTTAAATTTCTTAAAAATCGACGGGAAAATGTTCAAATATTCCAAGCGCTTAGATGACGTTTTGATATTTGAGAAGCAATCTTTGCCGTAAAAAACGATGGTATGAAAGTTAAGTTGTTTCTTTTTCAGTACATTGTTTAATGACATGATATGTGTATAACAGTTCCCATAATTGTGTGGTAAACAATATTGTTGTAGTATTATTGGTACTTGTAAAGATATGCCACATTATGACCCAAAGGTGTTTTGTGTTATGCACTACATACACAAACTTTGAACCATCATTTTTCCATTGGAGGTTAGGTGTTTAACACCACTTTCAAAAATATTTCAGCTACTACTTTTGTGGCGGAAATTGGAGTACTCAGAGGAATCCACAGACCTGTCGCAAGTCACTGACAAATTGTATCACATAATGTTTTATCGAGTACACCTCGCCATGAATGGAGTTCAAACTCACAACTTAAGTGGTGATAGGCAACGATTGCACAGGTATTTGTAAATTCAACTACCATACGACCACGACGGCTCAAGTTCAGTTAAGATGAAAGGTAATTGTTTTATTGATATTGATGGAATTTATGATTATCACTATTTATAAACTTTCTTTTCATATCAATCAATGAAAAGAATTGGTTTGCTGAAAGTATGTTTTTTTGTTGGGGTTCATTGGATGGAATTTGTATCTCATGTGAAGTTCCGTCAACTACAGATACAACGTTAGGCATATCAGAACAATACCTTTTCGTTTGCCACCAGACTGGGATGGTTGGCCACTGAATTTTACGATTACACACTTTCTATAAGTCTACCCATTTTGAATTTAAAACTCAGTCAACAGTTGAAACACTGACACCAAAGCATAAATAAATAAATAAATAAATAAATATTGCACGGACCGTGCTATTTATCTTAGTGAATCTCATGATCATCGATGAGCTAAAACAATTGACGAAGGTGGTCCATTGCTGAGCATGAGCAGTATAAAGCTGGGGATCTTAAAAGAAAACGACAAGTAAAACAAAGTGGAAATATTTTAAAATAACATTACTATCATTTGAAATAACGAGTATACATATATATAATACGTATAAAAGCGTAGAAAAGTAAATGAATGGATTTGAATCTGAGGATCCCTAAAATTCACATCACATTTTCATAAATTATATAAAGTTTCCCCCTTTGCGCCCAAATTAAACGTTTAACCTCTATCAGTTCCATTCTCTTAAATCAACCTCCAATGGACAAATGATGGATCAAACGTTTGTGTATGTAGTGCATTGAAAATGCGTTCTGTCATGTGCATAAGTTATTGTTTGCATGATTGACAGACACTATTCATCATATTGTTTTCTAGCTTCTGAACTGTCGATCGAGAAAAAAATAAAATATTCTAGACAGGGAGCAAATAGCCAGTCAATGGGGTTTGCAATTAATATCTCGCATGCACAATAGCGACCCCACACCACAAGGTGTGGAAAATAGAAATATTCTTCTGTGGTTTAAATGCGTATTAACTGCATTACATGTAAACTGTATGATTCTGTTTGATAAAGTCCTTTAACTAGAACAGGAAAAAAATGTGCATTTGAGTGAAATAGTGTTGTAATAAAAGATCGTGAACGTGATGTACTAGTTTGAAAGAATGTCAAGGTATATTTTAAATGAGGTTGAAATAAGTCACCATTTGATATTAATTCGGTTGTATTTCATTTTGACGATTCTAATTACGGAAGACGATCATAACCATATTGTTTTTGATTGGATTAAAATTATAGCTGTATAATAATGTATAATAACCTATTATTATTAGAATCCTAACATGACTGCGAATTTGGTATAAATAAAATAACAAATGGCTTCCTCTAGGAAAACTTTATTAGGAGTGTTGTTGTTGGTTTGTCACAAAGCAAAATAATATCTACCATCTCCTCTTTTTCTAGTGACAATCAAAACAAGCATACATAGACTCATGGCAGCGACACACATTTTACCTACACGATTAATCATATGGTTGTAAGCTTGTTCTCATCATAAATATATATGAAATACTTGATTGTAAAACAATCATCTATCGACAACCACTTTCTATGGGATATCTGATTCCAAGGCTTGTTATCAGTTTATCAAAATAATTCTCACAGGTTCCTAGCTAAAATCGTTACACATTAAACATTTTGCTTCACACCATTTCCCAAGATATTTCCATATTATAAAAAAAAAATCGATCTTTAAATATTGGACTTCTCTCAACCCGCACCTTGGCATTTTTTTTTATAGATTTGTGATGGTTATCCGTAAAAATGTACTGGAATATATCATCGCATTGGTTGTCGTTAAGAATAAAGTACGGTTAAAAAAGTGTTTAAAAAAATTTCAAATATGACAAAGTTCTATTGTCCAAATAAATCTATCTATTACTTCTTTAAGATTAATACCAAAATTTCGACCAGTTTTCGACGATCAATGTTAATAAGTTTCTGAATTGATATGACCTCAATATGTACATTATCAATGTCATAGCAGACGATGAAACCAAAATTGGTCTGTATTAAATATATTTTTTAAATGATTAAAGCTTTATTAAGGTGACGAAAAAATGAATTACGAAAAACAACAATTTGAACGTGAAATAATGGATGTGCCAGGTACGTAGTTCTTACATTTAAAGATGACATTTTTAGATCAGATTTCATGAGATCATTAATGCAATTTCAGCATCATAATATAACCTCTGACAAATTAAGCGATCAAAATAATGAGAGATTTTATCACGTGAAGCAAACCGTCGAAAACAGGAGACCGTCGAAAATGGGTGACGTTGCGACTTTGCTATTTGTTCACTTTAATTTCATAATACAGCTTCGGAACATGTTTTTATTCCTGAAATCAATCCACATTGCATATTAAGTCAAATTTATGCTTTGTTTATTGAGTTTTATTATGCTTTGTTTTTGTTTTTGCTTTTTTAAAGATATGCATTATAATACAATGATACATACGTTCTGTATAATGAAAAAAAATGACGTTCAGTGCTTTTCATTACCTGAACTTGTCGATCCGCTGTGAGGAATTAGATACACATATTAACTAACTGTATTTATTTCTGAAAAGCACATATTGTGAATACATTTTGGAGAAAATTTTATCGTCATCTGAGGTGGGGCCGATTTTGGCCCTTATAGCTCCCAGTACTTTCGCATGCAGTCAAAGGAGGACTACTATCATACTGTGACAAAGTATATTCACGTGGTAACATCAATCAAAAGCACCGCATCGGTGGCGTAATGGTTTGCGTGCTCGCCTCGAGTGTGGTAGATCGTGGGTTCGAGCCTCAGTCGGGTCGAACCAAGGACTATAAAATTGGTATTTGTTGCTTCTCCTCTAAGCACGCAGCATTACGGAGAAAGAGCAAAGATTGGTTGGCTCGGAATCAGAATAATGTGTCCGAATGGAGTGACATTTCTACCCGCGGACTGTTGTTTCAGTGAGCTAGCACTATAAAAATCCAACTCAGCGTGTTGGTCTAGAATAAAGCGGACCTCATCATCATCTCATTGATGATTAACTTGTTCTCGCCATAATATAGCTGAAAAATTGCTGAATTGGCATTAAACAGCAATCACTCACTCACTCAATCAATCAAAAGTGGATACTGAAAGAAGAGGATAATTTTAATTCTCGGAAATTTCATCTAGCCAAATATTTGACTTTTTTGCCTTTTACACTTTCATTTCCTCTTTAAAGTAAGTTATTCACAACGCATTTTACTTTAAAAAATGGTGGCAACGTTACAAGTTTATAGTATTGGGTCACGAATTAACTTATTTTGTCAAGCATGAAACGAAAGGTAAAAAGTGCTACACATAAAATGAAGTTATCAAAATATTGGAGTTCCTTATCGATAACATATATTTGTCGAGTTCGAATGGCACAATTTTCAACAAATCATGGCTAGGCATCCCTATGGGAACAAACTATGCCCCTCTCCTCTCCAACTTTTTCTATACTCCTATGAGTCTGTGTTTATACAAAAACTTCTCAAAGACAAAAAAAAGTAGAGAGGCTTAAGCCTTTAATCTCACTCCCAGGTATATTGATGATGTTCTGCCAACTAATAATACGAACTTTGCTAACTGGATTCCATTAATAGAGATTTCTTGATAATTGACGAACGAACGTATCTTCCCGTAACATAATGAAACAATGTTAATTTACGTAAAGATCTTTTGAGGGAGACCTTATTGCAACATTTGTCTTCAATTGGTCATTGAGTGATTAGATATATATTTTTTTCATTTCGGTGTTTAAAACAGTTAAAAATTAAAATCACTGGCCAAATAATGGTTTCACAGTGACAATACAGTCTGCATACAAAATACATATTTTCCTCAAACGCTATTTATAGATATACTTCAAGGAGGGGTGCTTTTCAAATTTATTTCTTTATTTTTGTTAATATTTCTGATTTAAATTTTCGCACAAATAAATAATTTTGCCAGACTTGGGAGAGAAAAAAAATCTGACTAAAGAAAATCAAGCAGTATAATAGTTATGTAATACTGGATATTGAATGAAACATTTCTGATTTCATATGTAAAGAAAAATAAATGATTCCATTCTCCCAAAACCTGTCTGTCCCATGGAAAAACAATATCCCCTTTTAGGCTTATTGATACCTTATCGGCGACGGTCGCCCGACCAATGACCGATTTTCGTGCAAAATCGTGCGATTTTCGCTTTCTATTGTTTTTATTAATTAAGAGAAATGTCTTAGAAAAATCTACTGTATACTAGTTTAACCCCGTCACTTTTTATTGAAGTACCTGAACTAAGCCAGGATGGGTCATTTATATGTGTGTAAGGGATATCGAATTTACATATTTCTACGATTTTTCTTTTGAATGTTGGAACTGTTCCGACAGTGTGATATATATTTTTTCATTTTATTATAGGTTATGAAAAAAACCAGCTGAGTTGCAATTGTTAAAAAAAAAATATGGTTGTGATCGTCTTCCGTAATTTAAATCGTCAAAATGAAATACAACCGAATTGATATCAAATGATGACTTGTTTCAACCTCATTTAAAATTTACCTTGACATTTTTGCATACTTGTACATCACGTTCACAATCTCTTATTACAACACTCTTTCACTCAAGTGTACATTTTTCTACACTTTTATACATATGTATATTTCAAATGATAGTAATGTTATTTTAAAATATTTCCACTTTGTTTTACTTGTCATTTTCTTTTACCTCGGATATGAATGTATTGATATGCGTTAACATGCTGGTTATTCGGCCAGGGTTGTGAAGAGGAAGAGAAAATAATCCTTTCCCCCAAAAAATACAAAGTATCTTATAAAATAATTTCATATCAAATTTTATCTATATTATTGCCAAGTAAGCATTAAAAATATAAAATCGATAAATAAAACTAATAATTATCTAAAATTTGACATTGACCTTGTCCTCTAATATGTAAACAAACAAGCATGGAGTTTTGGCGTTTGCACACATTAGATCAATTATCATGACTTCAAGCCAATCAACATGTAATCACCTAATTTCTCCTATGCGAATCCTTGATGACTGAATCCCACGTTTCTTGGATGACGGTCCTCCATTGTTATATCATGTGATTTCATAAGTCACGCGGTACAAAGAATACTATTCATATCCGAGCTTGTTTTTCACTTGGGGAAAGGCGTGATGAGTTCCGGATGACAACTACCTGTGCAATCGTTGCATATCACCACTTAAGTTGTGAGTTTGAACCCCATTCATGGCGAGGTGTACTCGATAAAACATTATGTGATAAAGTTTGTCAGTGACTTGCAGCAGGTCTGTGGATTTCTCTGGGTACTCCAATTTCCGCCACAAAAGTAGTAACTGAAATATTTTTGAAAGTGGTGTTAAACACCTAACCTCCAATGGAAAAATGATGGATCAAAAGATTGTGTATGCAGTGCATAACATAAAACACCTTTGGGTCATAATGTGGCATATCTTTACATGTACCAATAATACTACAACAATATTGTTTCCCACACTATTATGGGAACTGTTATACACATATCATGTCATTAAACAATGTACTGAATAAGAAACAACTTCACTTTCAAATTTGTTATTAACAATTAAATTAAATTATCTCCATGATCTCAAAATTATATTTCAGTGTTTACTGCATCTTAATATGTACATGTAGATATGGCTGAATCCTGATTTCTTGTCTGAACTGAAACTACAATTATGCATGTGTTTCTGAATCATTAAATAAATATTCAATCACTTAATTCATCACATCTTTCTGTCTTTGATCACTGAATATTGAATCCAAAATATCCATACCATTGTATTCTTTGGATTTATATATGAAAAATCGCAAGTAGACTATGAGGAATCAAACACATTGTTTTACATCATATGCACATTTGTATATAGATAATCTTGTATTATGTGTCCTGTTCACTACCACATGTAATACACGCAGACTCTACACAATACAAACAGCTCCAAAATTCTATTTTATCGATTTCTTCTGATCATGCAAATGTATGAGTATATATCTGGGTTCTTTTTAAGTAAAATATTCCTGTTCCTTTAAAACTTATGTTGATTCTTCTGTGGTAATCAGAGGCGGATCCAGGATTTCAAGTTAGGGGGCGCACTTAAAAAAATTGCGCCGAGCGGAGGGAGGTACGAAATTGTTTGGGGTATTTCGTGTGAAAAATCACGATTTCACGCCAAAAAATCATATTTTTTCCAATTTTAGGGGGGGGGGGGGGCGGGTGCGCCCCCTGGATCCGCCTCTGTATGTAAGATATGATATGGATTTGATGGTAAACTCGAATGCCTATGAACTATTGCTAATATGGTTTGTTGTTATCTTTTTATTCATACAATATCACTTTCATAACTCACAATCAATATAAATAGCAATTCAGGAAAACTTAAGGAACCTACCCATCTACATTAAAGTTAAGGGACATCTTAAGTGTTTTCTTAGCTTAAGGACGTTTATGAATACAACTTAAGTATGATGGGCAGAGTTTCCTTAACTTAGGGTTATTCTTAGGAAATACTTAAGATAAGAAGCTTTATGAATACCACTTAAGTAAAATGGCGGAATTGAGTTTCCTTAACTTAAGGAGTTTCCTTCACTTAAGTGGCATACGGGCCCAGGTCATTAGCGTGAAAATGTTCGACTTTTAATTTCATTTGAAAAAGCTTTTATTAACCAGCTTTTACGAATAATTTTATCACCATGCTATTGAGAATTTTCCCCCATTAAATTGGGGAAAACAATTTTTTCACATTGTCATTGAGGCCGATATTCGGCCCAAAAAACACAGTTGGAAAATCACTGCAAGTATTTTAACTCCGTTCTCCTTGTTCCTTCAAAGCACATCATGGTTAGAATATGTTTGTTACTTAGCCAAAGAAATAATAAATGCAAAAATTGTGTTTAAAAGAAAAATGTGAATGTTCAACTATCTTTTCTTATCAGAGACATACGAGCCGATGGCAAGGGACACATGCCCCCCCCCCTCCTTTGGCAAAATTTTAAAAAGCTGGATTTTTAGTATACTTTAGGATTTTTGTGATATTTATTTGGAATAACCATTATTCAACACAACTAAACCGTACGAAAGGTAGGAATTAAGTATAAATATGAACGGGTGTCATCCCTTGTGATATTTTAGTACCGCACATTGATAGTAGGGTTAAAATTATGTGCTCTCCTCCTAGTTATTGTACGTGTACTATAGATCTATGCATATTAAAAAATATTGATGACATTGTCATCTTTGCGTATCAGTTGTGACCCAAATACGATTTCAATGCTGACCTTTACTTGTTGCAACGTAAAATATGACGTGATAAAAAAAATATTAACATGACGATGAATGGTGGCCAGATTCGTTTTTATTTACGCATTTTTTGTAGAACTTTAGGAATATTGTGGTACATGAACAAATAATCTTGGAGGCAGGAATTGTGTTTGGATTTCTTTTAAACTGGTAAGTCATATATACAGTAACGAAATGTCAATATAAATCTGGAGTTCGACAGTGAAATGCAGTTGGGCGTGACATAAAATGTCCATAGGCATACGTCAAAAAATGACCAGATTCGTGTTGTCTTAAGAGTCATTCACAGTGATAAAAAAATGAACAGTTGTTGTCCTTAACCTGATAGTCCATGTTAACATACAGTCCTTTCAGTACGCCAGTGTTGTATTAATCAAAGTTTTGATCGATCCGAGTAAATATTTAGACCACTCGCGTAGATTCTGCAAAAACTAAAAGTAAAACAAAACTAAAACACACCAAGGCGAGTTTTTCTACATCGGCTGCAAATGGTCCAAAAAATAAATTTGATATTTTCTGAAAATATAGTAGTTAAATTAAATTAAGTCAAATTTATTCTATAATCATCTTTTACTATTCCGTAACTAGAAAGGTTTTCATCTAATAATTTGGACACGCTTGAAAAAAGTGCTGTGTTTGTTTACATGTCGTCACGATTTACGGAATTGACGCAGTTGCAAATGAAGGTCAAAGTCGTCAACAACATTTCGCGGAATTTAATACATGACGTCATGACTTTGATAGCAAAATGTCATTCTGATACAATGTAAGCACCTTTTATTGTCTTTTGTTACTTAAATACGATTTTTAGAAGTTCATGATATCATTTTAGTTTTAAAATCATTTATTAGAGACTTTTTTTTTTATTTATGGCATTCTCTCCGAGACTGCCAACTTTTATCAACTTCCGGACGAAAGGATTTCAATTTCATCATAAGGAAGATTTTGTGTTGCATGCGCATGCCCATGTTGCTGTAGAGCTCTCTGTGCTCGCTATAAACTTGTATTTACAATTAATGATTGTCAGAGGTCAACCACATGACACCCCCCTTTTTCTCAGGCCTGATTTTTCGAAGGACGATTTGAAAACAAAATGTGTCAGAACCGTTCTGCCTTATTTTAAAAAATTGTTCATGTTAGCAGTTTTTTATCTAATAAACAATAATTCAACTTAAAATTTAAAATATTAAATTACCAGTGAAATAAAATTGATCATATCAACCCAATACTCAATAGAAAACGAAAGTTGACTTTCTCCAAAAACAAACGATATTTTATTGGGTAATTGCTTACATTTCTAACACTTACCTTAAAACGCTGAAATTCAGCCTACCATTATTATAAGTTTTCACAATATTACGTGGAAACGAAAAACAACCCATACTGCCATTGTGGATATCAGGAGTTATTTATAGATTTTATATTTTGACAGGTTGTCAAATTTAAATCCCATTTGACAAGAATAGATAACTCTTTAGTATTTGTCTTCTTCTCGTAAAAAGTGTTCTCAAGGCTGAGTGTAATTATCCCGTGTATGTAATTGCTTTATTAGCTAGGACAAGAAATAGAGATAAATTTTACACTCCAATGAATTTATTGATATTTTTAATGCTTTAAAATATGGTTGCTGCCCAAGATTTAAAGGGGGGGTTAATTAAACTTATACTTTCACGAAAAGTGGGGGGGGGGGCATGTACCTTGTAAGCACAACTCCTACTAAACTGCTGATTGAATTCTTATAAAACTTTTCACAGTTGTAGTGCACAACCTGCAGATGTGCATGAAGGAATACCGTTGCTGTCTAAAATGTAGAAGGGGGGATGATTCAACTTATACTTTCACGAAAAGGGGGGTCGTGTACCTTGTAAGCGCAACTCCTCCTAAGCGCCTTATTGGAGTTTTGTGAAACTTTACACAGTTGTAGTACACTACCTGCAGATGTGCATGAAGGAATATGGTTGCTGTCCAAAATTTAAAAGGGGAGATACTTCAACTTATGCTTTCACGAAAAAGGGGGGGTGTGCATGTACCTTGTAAGCGCAACTCCTACTAAACTGCTTATTGAATTTTTATGAAACTTTGCACAGATAATTAACTTGCTAATATACCTGTATTCGGGCAAAGTTTGAGCATCATAGTATTGCAAACGAGGGGTATCACTCAGTGAGGTTACTCACAGTTCTAGTTTCATTTGAAAAAGCTTTTATTAACCAGTTTTTACGAATAATTTTATCACCATGCTATTGGGAAGTTTCCCCCATTAAATTGGGAAAACACTTTTCGCATTGAAGCCGATATTCGGCCCAAAAATAAAACACAGTCGGAAAATCACTGCAAGTATTTTAACTCCGTTCTCCGAACTCTTACCAAATTTGTATTATTCTCCAATCAAAAAGTTAGAAAATATTTTCATCTTTAAAATTGCTAGGCAACAGTATCCATAACAAAAGTAGGTCAAAAGCGATCTCTAGTAGTTTAATGACAAACATTAAAGTTATTTCATCCAAACAATATATTTGTATAATTTACTGCGTCCAATATTATTTTCCAGGTAAATCAGGAATTCATGAAAAAATTATATAAACTTGTATTTACTATTAATGATTGTCAGAGGTCAACCACATGACCTCCCCCTTTTTTTCAGGCCTGATTTTTCGAAGGAGGATTTGAAAACAAAATGTGTCAGAACCGTTCTGCCTTATTTTAAAAAATTGTTCATGTTAACATTTTTTTATTTAATAAACAATAATTCAACTTAAAATTTAAAATATTAAATTACTAGTAAACTAAAATTGATCATATCAACTCAATACTCAATAGAAAACGAAAGTTGACTTTCTCCAAAAGTTATACAATACATACCAATAAATAATATAACAAGTGCGTAAAAATGACAAAGAGTAAAATTATGAAAATATACACCACAAAATGAGATCATGTTACCTTACACACAAAAAAAACCCCAAAAATAATTAATAAAAACCTGAATGTTAATTCAAACTTTTTAAAATACATGTATAGTGTCAAACACCGTCTTCATCCAAAAATGATTTGCGAATATGAATAATTCGTCTTTTCTCCAAATTTAAAACGAATTTAATTTACACATGCAGGAATCGTACTTACTAAGGTTAAAGTGCAGTCATCGTGCAAGTTGCGGACTTGTAATATTAAATTTCCAATACCAACCGGTAGATAGCAAAAATGTGGTATGACAGGTTTTTTTTTATGTGGCCCGGGGAGGGGGGGGGGGGTGTGAATTGCATTTTAAATGATTACGTAACAACACTACCGTTATAGATTTAAAACAATAGTTTATTCCAGAATACAATGTAAAATATCCATCTATTAGTAAAATGTATGTTTTTTTCTCTCAAATACTACAATATAAATGTACATGTACTTACGACTTTGGCCACTTTCACCCAAATATATTTTTGATATAATATATTTTTTTATAAACAATATCACTAGAGTGTAAGTCTAGTTACCGACTTCGATCTCGGGTTCAATCTAGATAA
This sequence comes from Bathymodiolus brooksi, assembly GCA_963680875.1. NCBI lineage: Eukaryota > Metazoa > Mollusca > Bivalvia > Mytilida > Modiolidae > Bathymodiolus > Bathymodiolus brooksi. The sequence continues at coordinate 24,215,965 of OY804589.1, read as the reverse complement.
ACACCCTCGTCCGTGCTTTGAGCACAATTTGCACGGGCTCAAGAGTTCATCTAGCTTGAACACCTCGATCTCAGTCGGTAACTAATACGTATTTGTCTTCTTCTCGTAAAAAGTGTTCTCAAGGCTGAGTGTAATTATCCCGTGTATGTAATTGCTTTATTAGCTAGGACAAGAAATAGAGATAAATTTTACACTCCAGTGAATTTATTGATCTTTTTAATGCTTTAAATTGTACTCATTTAATTGATTCCTTGATTTCATTGGATATGTAAATTCTCTTTGTTCATTCATTTTATTTATAATCTGGATTCTTAAATCCGTTATATTTCTTGATTTAATTTATGAAGAATTTGAATTTGAATCTTCCACAACACCCGCTTTATGAAATTACAATAGGTGTAACCTCGAGACCACAACACCCGCTTTATGTAATAACAATAGGTGTAACCTCGAGACCACAACACCCGTTTTATGTAATTGCAATAGGTGTAACCTCGAGACCACAACACACGCTTTATGTAATGACAATAGGTTTATCCACGAGACCACCACCCGCTGTATGTACTGACAATATGTTTAACCACGAAACCACCGCACCTTCTTTATGTAATGACAATAGATTATCCACGAGACCACCACACCCGCTGTATGTACTGACAATATGTTTAACCACGAAACCACCGCACCTTCTTTACGTAATGACAATAGATTATCCACGAGACCACCACACCCGCTGTATGTACTGACAATATGTTTAACCACGAAACCACCACACCTTCTTTATGTAATGACAATAGATTATCCACGAAACTACCACACCTTCTTTATGTAATGACAATAGGTTTATCCACGAGACAACCACACCCGCTGTATGTACTGACAATATGCTTAACCACTAAACCACCGCACCTTCTTTATGTAATGACAATAGATTATCCACGAGATCACAACACCCGCTTTATGTAATTACAATAGGTGTAACCTCGAGACCACAACACCCGCTTTATGTAATTACAATAGGTGTAGCCTCGAGATCACAACACCCGTTTTATGTAATTACAATAGGTGTAACCTCGAGACCACAACACCCGTTTTATGTAATTACAATAGGTGTAACCTCGAGACCACAACACCCGTTTTATGTAATTACAATAGGTGTAACCTCGAGACCACAGCACCCGTTTTATGTAATTACAATAGGTGTAACCTCGAGACCATAGCACCCGTTTTATGTAATCACAATAGTTGTAACCGCGAGACCACAACACCCGTTTTATGTAATTACAATAGATGTAACCTAGAGACCACAACACCCGTTTTATGTAATTACAATAGGTGTAACCTCGAGACCACAACACCCGTTTTATGTAATTGCAATAGGTGTAACCTCGAGACCACAACACACGCTTTATGTAATTACAATAGGTGTAACCTCGAGACCACAACACCCGCTTTATGTAATTACAATAGGTGTAACCACGAAACCACCGCACCCTCTTTATGTAATAACAATAGATTATCAACGAGACCACCACACCCGCTGTAAGTACTGACAATATGTTTAATCACGAAACCACCGCACCTTCTTTATATAATGACAATAGATTATCCACGAGACCACCACACCCACTGTATGTACTGACAATAGGTTTATCCACGAGACCACCACACCCGCTGTATGTACTGACAATATGTTTAACCACGAAACCACCGCACCTTCTTTATGTAATGACAATAGATTATCCACGAGACCACCACACCCGCTGTGTGTACTGATAATAGGTTTATCCACGAGACCACCACACCCGCTGTATGTACTGACAATATGTTTAACCACGAAACCAACACACCTTCTTTATGTAATGACAATAGGTTTATCCACGAGACCACCACACCCGCTGTATGTACTGACAATATGTTTAACCACGAAACCAACACACCTTCTTTATGTAAAGACAATAGGTTTATCCACGAGACCACCACACCCGCTGTATGTACTGACAATATGTTTAATCACGAAACCACCGCACCTACTTTATATAATGACAATAGATTATCCACGAGACCACCACACCCACTGTATGTACTGACAATAGGTTTATCCACGAGACCACCACACCCGCTGTATGTACTGACAATATGTTTAACCACGAAACCAACACACCTTCTTTATGTAATGACAATAGATTATCCATGAGACCACCACACCCGCTGTGTGTACTGATAATAGGTTTATCCACGAGACCACCACACCCGCTGTATGTACTGACAATATGTTTAACCACGAAACCAACACACCTTCTTTATGTAATGACAATAGGTTTATCCACGAGACCACCACACCCGCTGTATGTACTGACAATATGTTTAACCACGAAACCACCACACCCGCTGTATGTACTAACAATATGTTTAACCACGAAACCAACACACCTTCTTTATGTAATGACAATAGGTTTATCCACGAGACCACCACACCCGCTGTATGTACTGACAATATGTTTAACCACGAAACCACCACACCCGCTGTATGTACTAACAATATGTTTAACCACGAAACCACCACACCTTCTTTATGTAATGACAATAGGTTTATCCACGAGACCACCACACCCGCTGTATGTACTAACAATATGTTTAACCACGAAACCACCACACCTTCTTTATGTAATGACAATAGGTTTATCCACGAGATCACCACACCCGCTGTATGTACTGACAATATGTTTAATCACGAAACCACCACACCTTCTTAATGTAATGACAATAGATTATCCACGAGACCACCACACCCGCTGTATGTACTGACAATATGTTTAACCACGAAACCACCACACCCGCTGTATGTACTGACAATATGTTTAACCACTAAACCACCACACCTTCTTTATGTAATGACAATAGATTATCCACGAGATCACCACACCCGCTGTATGTACTAACAATATGTTTAACCACGAAACCACCACACCTTCTTTACGTAATGACAATAGGTTTATCCACGAGACCACCACACCCGCTGTATGTACTGACAATATGTTTAACCACGAAACCACCACACCTTCTTTACGTAATGACAATAGGTTTATCCACGAGACCACCACACCCGCTGTATGTACTGACAATATGTTTAACCACGAAACCACCACACCTTCTTTATGTAATGACAATAGATTATCCACGAGACCACCACACCTACTGTATGTACTGACAATAGGTTTATCCACGAGACCACCACACCCGCTGTATGTACTGACAATATGTTTAACCACGAAACCAACACACCTTCTTTATGTAATGACAATAGGTTTATCCACGAGACCACCACACCCGCTGTATGTACTGACAATATGTTTAATCACGAAACCACCGCACCTTCTTTATATAATGACAATAGATTATCCACGAGACCACCACACGCACTGTATGTACTGACAATAGGTTTATCCACGAGACCACCACACCCGCTGTATGTACTGACAATATGTTTAACCACGAAACCAACACACCTTCTTTATGTAATGACAATAGGTTTATCCACGAGACCACCACACCCGCTGTATGTACTGACAATATGTTTAACCACGAAACCACCACACCCGCTGTATGTACTAACAATATGTTTAACCACGAAACCACCACACCTTCTTTATGTAATGACAATAGGTTTATCCACGAGACCACCACACCCGCTGTATGTACTAACAATATGTTTAACCACGAAACCACCACACCTTCTTTATGTAATGACAATAGGTTTATCCACGAGATCACCACACCCGCTGTATGTACTGACAATATGTTTAATCACGAAACCACCACACCTTCTTTATGTAATGACAATAGCTTATCCACGAGACCACCACACCCGCTGTATGTACTGACAATATGTTTAACCACTAAACCACCACACCTTCTTTATGTAATGACAATAGATTATCCACGAGATCACCACACCCGCTGTATGTACTAACAATATGCTTAACCACGAAACCACCACACCTTCTTTACGTAATGACAATAGGTTTATCCACGAGACCACCACACCCGCTGTGTGTACTGACAATATGTTTAACCACGAAACCACCACACCTTCTTTACGTAATGACAATAGGTTTATCCACGAGACCACCACACCCGCTGTATGTACTGACAATATGTTTAACCACGAAACCACCACACCTTCTTTATGTAATGACAATAGATTATCCACGAGACCACCACACCCACTGTATGTACTGACAATAGGTTTATCCACGAGACCACCACACCCGCTGTATGTACTGACAATATGTTTAACCACGAAACCACCGCACCTTCTTTATGTAATGACAATAGATTATCCACGAGACCACCACACCCGCTGTGTGTACTGATAATAGGTTTATCCACGAGACCACCACACCCGCTGTATGTACTGACAATATGTTTAACCACGAAACCAACACACCTTCTTTATGTAATGACAATAGGTTTATCCACGAGACCACCACACCCGCTGTATGTACTAACAATATGTTTAACCACGAAACCACCACACCTTCTTTATGTAATGACAATAGATTATCCACGAGACCACCACACCCGCTGTATGTACTGACAATATGTTTAACCACGAAACCACCACACCCGCTGTATGTACTAACAATATGTTTAACCACGAAACCACCACACCTTCTTTATGTAATGACAATAGGTTTATCCACGAGACCACCACACCCGCTGTATGTACTAACAATATGTTTAACCACGAAACCACCACACCTTCTTTATGTAATGACAATAGGTTTATCCACGAGATCACCACACCCGCTGTATGTACTGACAATATGTTTAACCACTAAACCACCACACCTTCTTTATGTAATGACAATAGATTATCCACGAGATCACCACACCCGCTGTATGTACTAACAATATGTTTAACCACGAAACCACCACACCTTCTTTACGTAATGACAATAGGTTTATCCACGAGACCACCACACCCGCTGTATGTACTGACAATATGTTTAACCACGAAACCACCACACCTTCTTTACGTAATGACAATAGGTTTATCCACGAGACCACCACACCCGCTGTATGTACTGACAATATGTTTAACCACGAAACCACCACACCTTCTTTATGTAATGACAATAGATTATCCACGAGACCACCACACCCACTGTATGTACTGACAATAGGTTTATCCACGAGACCACCACACCCGCTGTATGTACTGACAATATGTTTAACCACGAAACCAACACACCTTCTTTATGTAATGACAATAGGTTTATCCACGAGACCACCACACCCGCTGTATGTACTGACAATATGTTTAACCACGAAACCACCGCACCTTCTTTATATAATGACAATAGATTATCCACGAGACCACCACACGCACTGTATGTACTGACAATAGGTTTATCCACGAGACCACCACACCCGCTGTATGTACTGACAATATGTTTAACCACGAAACCAACACACCTTCTTTATGTAATGACAATAGATTATCCACGAGACCACCACACCCGCTGTGTGTACTGATAATAGGTTTATCCACGAGACCACCACACCCGCTGTATGTACTGACAATATGTTTAACCACGAAACCAACACACCTTCTTTATGTAATGACAATAGGTTTATCCACGAGACCACCACACCCGCTGTATGTACTGACAATATGTTTAACCACGAAACCACCACACCCGCTGTATGTACTAACAATATGCTTAACCACGAAACCACCACACCTTCTTTATGTAATGACAATAGGTTTATCCACGAGACCACCACACCCGCTGTATGTACTAACAATATGTTTAACCACGAAACCACCACACCTTCTTTATGTAATGACAATAGGTTTATCCACGAGATCACCACACCCGCTGTATGTACTGACAATATGTTTAATCATGAAACCACCACACCTTCTTTATGTAATGACAATAGATTATCCACGAGACCACCACACCCGCAGTATGTACTGACAATATGTTTAACCACTAAACCACCACACCTTCTTTATGTAATGACAATAGATTATCCACGAGATCACCACACCCGCTGTATGTACTAACAATATGTTTAACCACGAAACCACCACACCTTCTTTACGTAATGACAATAGGTTTATCCACGAGACCACCACACCCGCTGTATGTACTGACAATATGTTTAACCACGAAACCACCACACCTTCTTTACGTAATGACAATAGGTTTATCCACGAGACCACCACACCCGCTGTATGTACTGACAATATGTTTAACCACGAAACCACCACACCTTCTTTATGTAATGACAATAGATTATCCACGAGACCACCACACCCACTGTATGTACTGACAATAGGTTTATCCACGAGACCACCACACCCGCTGTATGTACTGACAATATGTTTAACCACGAAACCACCGCACCTTCTTTATGTAATGACAATAGAGTATCCACGAGACCACCACACCCGCTGTGTGTACTGATAATAGGTTTATCCACGAGACCACCACACCCGCTGTATGTACTGACAATATGTTTAACCACGAAACCAACACACCTTCTTTATGTAATGACAATAGGTTTATCCACGAGACCACCACACCCGCTGTATGTACTAACAATATGTTTAACCACGAAACCACCACACCTTCTTTATGTAATGACAATAGATTATCCACGAGACCACCACACCCGCTGTATGTACTGACAATATGTTTAACCACGAAACCACCACACCTTCTTTATGTAATGACAATAAATTATCCACGAGACCACCACACCCGCTGTATGTACTGACACTATGTTTAACCACGAAACCACCACTCCTTCTTTATGTAATGACAATAGATTATCCACGAAACTACCACACCTTCTTTATGTAATGACAATAGGTTTATCCACGAGACCACCACACCCGCTGTATGTACTGACAATATGTTTAACCACTAAACCACCACACCTTCTTTATGTAATGACAATAGATTATCCACGAAACTACCACACCTTCTTTATGTAATGACAATAGATTATCCACGAGATCACCACACCCGCTGTATGTACTGACAATATGTTTAACCACGAGACCACCACACCTTCTTTACGTAATGACAATAGATTATCCACGAGACCACCACACCCACTGTATGTACTTACAATATGCTTAACCACGAAACCACCACACCTTCTTTACGTAATGACAATAGATTATCCACGAAACCACCACACCGTCTTTATGTAATGACAATAGGTTTAACAACGAGACCACCACAACCGCTTTATCAGATGGCAATCGGCTTAACCATAAGACCGCCATACCCACTTTATTAGATGATAATCAGCTTAACGACAAGACCGCCGTACCCACTTTATTAGATGACAAACGCCTTAATCACAAGACCGCCACAATCGCTTTATCAGATGACAATCGGTTTAACCACAAGACCGCCATACCCACTTTATTAGATGACAATCAACTTAACGACAAGACCGCCGTACCCACTTTATTAGATGACAAACGCCTTAACCACAAGACCGCCACAATCGCTTTATCAGATGGCAATCGGCTTAACCACAAGACCGCCATACCCACTTTATTAGATGACAATCAACTTAACGACAAGACCGCCGTACCCACTTTATTAGATGACAAACGCCTTAACCACAAGACCGCCACAATCGCTTTATCAGATGACAATCGGCTTAACCACAAGACCGCTACATCAAATTTATAAGGTGACAATCGGATTAACCAAAAATACAGCCACAATCGCTTTATCAGATTAAAATCGGCTCTACTATAGGACGTCCACGCTCACTTCATTTGTTCTAGCCATAAGACCATCATTTCACAAAGGGATAGACCCTCTATCGAACATTTCACACTGGTTTCACAGCCAGAATCGTTAGTTTTTATACAGACAATCCGCTATATTGTTTTAAACTTACAAGGTTTCAAAGAAGAGCTTGACGATATCAAAGAGGTAATCAGAGTCCGTAAATCGAAGAGGATTAGACAACACAATGTCCAAAAGAAAAAGGACAAAAGGACAAACAACCATCTACAAAACATACATATCAAACTAAAGATCGAGTAACAGGAACCCCTCTAACAACCGGGGGAGAATTCAGGTGCTCCGGAAGGGTAAGCAGTTCCAGCTCCACTAGTGGCACCCGTCGTGTTGAATTTAAAAACCAGTGCTGAAAAAAGCAGCATTGTAGGTCATTTTACATTGTTTGCAAGAGTGTCTTCTGTCACGTCGTCGTTATACAGTAACATGTGTCTTACTGGTCTGTGCCTTTCGCTCCAGTTAGAATCATGATACCAGGATACTTTTGAGTAGTATATATATAAGACTCCCGAGGGTAAGTTTTAAATCGTATTGGGCGAGGGTGTCTCAGATTTAACAATCTTGCACCTTTCGTGGTGTTTGACTTTTTGTCTCACCCCATTCTATCGTGTCAATGTTTGTTTACTTTGAGAAAATATAGTAACTAACGGAAATAAAAACAAATTACCTCACTTTGACCAGCGTCAAATAACTTTTATATTAGGAGTGATCACTGTATTTTATTATGAAATACATTAAAAATACTGCAAAGACACGGATGTATATCGATAATGGAAAACAAATTTGCGGGAAAAAGCGCGTGTACCTTGTCTTACCCAGTAACCTGTGTAAGATATATGGGGTCTAACATCGGGAGAGGTGCAAGATAGTAAAATCTGTGACACCCGAGGGTAAGATTTAAATCGTATCGGACGAGGGTGTCACAGATTTTACTATCTTGCACCTTTTACGGTGTTTGACTCTTTTTCTGACCTCTTTCTACCGTGTCAATGTTTGTTTACTTTTTGTGTAGCTTGGTGCATTAATTTGCGAACCGTATCACAGCCGCAGGATCAAAATGCCACGTAATAAAATAAAACAAGATGCTCATTTTACAACTTTAAAGAGGTTCAAAATAATAAAGTTAACATACATGTGATAGATTCTACAATAACAAAATCTTGCACCTTTTACGATGTTTGCCTCTTTTTCTCATCTCTTTCAATATTTGTTTACGTTGCGAAAATATAGAGTACTCTCCCTTGTCAGGTTACTAACGTAAATAAAAACAATTATCTCCCTTTGACCAACGTCAAATAATTTTTTTACAGGCATTTATCCCTGTTGTAGTAGCATTTATAATATATTTATAAATAAAATACATTGTATTTTATTGTATTTTATTGTGAAATACATTTAAAATACTGTCAAGACACTAAATCGACAATTTAATTCAACAATGGAAAAAAAAATTGCGGGAAAAACGGCGTGTAACTTGTCTTACCCTGGAGCCGGGGTAAGATAGAAAAATCTTTTTCACCTAAACTAACGGACTACTTTATCCAAGGGGTGCGAAATAAAGGATTTAACACCGGCAAGACGGGAAAATCTCAGACACCCAAGGGAAAGATTTCTGGTCTCCAACGAGGCTCTGCTAATATTTTATTGAAAGTACAGTATTTTCCATACATGAAATATGACGTGACACATATTTTGACGTCATTGAAGAATGACGTCAAAGGCACAGAAAAGGACTTTTGAGACAGACCAGTTCCTATTTTTAGCGATGTGAGATTTTCTTTTCTCACCCCTTGGATAAAGTAGATGACGATATTGTGTGCTATATACAACCCGTATGTGATAAAGTTGGTCAGTGACTTGCGACAGGTTGGTGGTTTTCTCTGGGTACTCCGGTTTCCTCCACCAATAAAAACTGACCACCACGATATCAATGAAATATTTTTGAAAGTGGCGTTAAACACCATAAACCCTGTAATGGACCAATTATTATTTTCTTATGGACGAAGGGGATGGAATTATTTCCACACCAAACCGTAATGAAAACATTCATACTACCATATTACGAGCAATTACAAATCCCAAGACATGCTTATATTAAGAATTAGCGGTAGTAACTATCGTGTTGTACATATCATACAGTAAGATATAAATACATCTTTTATCAACGAAATTATGACACTTTGTGTATAATGGCATAGTCACTAACACAAAATACCACACAGTCTGAACAGTTCAAATTTCAATAGAAAAATGTTGCTTTGTATGCAATTTAAATGTTGTAAAAACTTGTGAATGAATCAATTATTTGAGAGAAAATATTGTCGCATTTTTCTTCCCCATCCATCAAAACCTTCTGCTTTACATCATGTCTTCTCTTATCAAAAGGAATATTCGTCTTTACGCCGTAGCTGCATTTCATCACACGTGACTGAATGAAATCCGGTCTATGTCCAAATAAAACAGCCCCTTTCAATACCGACATACCAGCATCTTCCGGTATTATAATTCGCTTGCCAGGGAATGCTACCTGGACGGCATCTTGTATCAGAGGACATTCGGAAAATCCTCCTACCATTAGAATTGTTGATAGACCATTCGTGGACCTATTGGAAAGGGTGTTCTTCATTAAAGTAATGATGCTGTCAATTGTTGGTGTGAAGAGCTTGATCAATAAATCGGCATTAAATCTCAATTTGTCACTATATAGAGTTATTTTGTCCACATACGACGACGAATCAATGGCGGATTGCAAACTCTTCCCTCCAAAATCTTTGCATTTTCCGTCTATTGCAACAAATAGAATTGTTAAATTTACTTTTGTCTTTTTCTCTGTTCCAACTGTTCGTTTTACTGCTTCAAATTCTCGAACCAGATCTAAATAAGATAATGGGTTATTTTCTTTAAATTCTGATATTACTTTTTCTCCAGCTATTTCTTGAAGCACTTTAAAGAATCTAGCATCAATTGGCGTGCCGCCACAGTCATTACCAGTCGCCCTGCATAATTCCTTCAGTTGAAGCCTTTTCATGAACTGTAATATCGGCTGTTCCTCCTAAAATATAAAAATATACACTAATATCCCTATTTTGGGATCAAACGATCACAATGAGCATGATGGCGCTTGGATAAGATTGATAATTCCTATCTTCGGTTTATGGTTTTTAAAGCCACTTTCAACAAATATTCCAGTTATATCATGGCGATTATGAAGAAAAAGTTTTAATAGTGATGGTTAGAGAAAATCGAATGGGCAATATTTACAAAAACATTTCTGTGAGTAATTACCCCCCCCCTCTTTTTTACATCCACAATTTTAGGTGTGTGTTGTTCAAACCAGAATTTTTATAATATTTCTTTCAGCTACAGAAAGAATTAAAGATCAAACTTTGTTGCAATAATCATGAAAAGTTCTAATTATGTTATTTACCTGAAAAAAAGAATGGATATGGGTAAATGTACATCATGTATATTGTACATAAAACAAAATCCAACAACATACAAGGAAACAACCAGCTTCGCTTTTCTGTTTGAATCTTCAACAACATCATCTACTCCCCACCCCCTTTTCCAAAGAAAAAGAAGAAAAAAAATGGTCATCAACAGAGTCCTAGATTTAATCTGACGTGTACTTCTCGTTCTTGTTCTTTGAAAGTTTTGCCAAAATAATAGTATTTTTGTTGAAACTTATATTCTTTTATTCTTATTCAAAACTCCCGCTTAATAGGCCTCTCGATACGAAATGGATTGGCCGTGCGTAGAGAAGAACAAACTAAAAAAGTTCCGAAAATCTTTCCGACCAATGAAATAGCGCGAAACAAAATATGTTCGGCTGACCTCCTGAATGGGCAAGAGTGGAGGAAAGTTGGATGTGTCGTCGAGAATAAACTTGAATTTCGTCAATACATATTTGTTGTTCGTACGTATAAACTAGATAGGAATGACGGGAAATCATTTTTGAGACGAGGACAAGCGAAGGTCCTTTTTAAAACTGACACGTTATTGTTAAATATCGAGTCGAAGCGAGGATTCCCTCTTCGTATTTTGACGATTGTTTCATACCTTTATGTATATATAAGTAATACAGCATCTGGACCTAGAAACAAAAGTTAGTAGAACGAGAGAGTTGTAACACGAAATGTTGTAAAATATGGATAAATGGTTCAAAGATATACTTCCAGACAAAGATCCTTACCATAATCGCGGGAGGGACCAAATGAGGAAAAAGGGGGTCCGGAATTCGAGTGCCTGTGCTAAATAGCACAGAATACCCCTAGCACATGCACAGAAGGCATATCTAATCGACAGCGTATTTTGCATATTTGTACTTTATGTATGTTAGATTAAAAGAATAAAAATAATAGATATACAAAAAAAATCAGATGACACTAATTTTTGATCGTTATCAATTTTTATAACGTTTCTGTAGCGTTATATATTCTTGTAATTAATAGCGGGAGGTAATTGGAACAGCTTCTGTAGCGTTATATATTCTTGTAAATAATAGCAGGAGGTAATTGGAACAGCGCCCAAAAATAATCTCTGTCTAGGTACGCTTGAATGCATAAAATTACCGTAAATGCCCTGTTAGAATCGACATAATTCTCGTATGCCGGGCTCTATGCTTATTTTAACATTGGTAGGCATTATATTTGTCATTATTTTACACCGAGCGATAATATAATGCCTACCTATGTTAAAATAAGCATAGAGTCCGGCATCCGAGAATTATTTCTTAAATATAGTATTATTACGTGATGTTTTTCATATTGGCCTAGTTATAGGTCCGAGGCCTGCTGTTATTGGCTTGAGGCGCAGCCGAAGGCCAATACATCAGACCGAGGACCTATAATTAGGCCAATATGAAAAACATCACGTAATGATACCTTTATTAACCAGTCCAATATATCTCGCGACTTTTCCTTGCAATTGTCGAAACGTCTAGAGGATTCCGATCTAGCTGTTATTGGACTGACTGGAATCGGGCCTATGCGGAAAATATCCGTATTGGACTGGTTTTTATCGTATTGACCCAGTGGAAGTTTTTATATTGCATTGACAGATTTGATCATATAAAGGCTAATAAATAAAAGTTAAATAATAATTATCATTATAGCTAAAATTGTCCGTCCTGATTCATATGCGACCTAGCAGTTTATGGATATCCTGTGTAAGGCCTTTCGATTACGTTCTGCCAAAGACTTTTAAATTAATTGGCTTTCCATCTAATATTTTGACTTTCAGCGTACCTGATGAAGGCTATTGCTTAGTTCAATATTATGTTACATTGTTGCTGTACACAGTGATTTAACCAGAAATCCTTCCGCAAAATGTCTTTACTGTGATTTTAAGCGAAAGAAACATTCAATTGTCTTTAAGGGGCCGTCGTTGTCGTGATCGTATGAGAGTTGTATTTATAACTACCTTTGTAATATATGCCTGTTACCACATAAGTTGTGAGTTCGAACCCCGTTCATGGCCAGTTGTATTCGATACAACCTAATGTGATAAAGTTTGTCAGTGACTTCGGACAGGTCGATGGTTTTCTCCGAATATTGTTTTGTTAAATGCACATTAAAGGCAAAAAAAAAAACAAAAACAAAAACAAAAACAAAACTAAACAATCAAACAAACAAGCATTCAATTGTTTTCTAAATCATTCTTATAGAAATATCTATTGTACATGTATATTGTAAGCGGAGATAATCCAAATAATGATAGCATAAAGTAATGTGTACTATGAAATTATACGTTTACAGGATGCTTGTAATGAGAAGAACGTTTAAAAAACTTGACAGTGATGGTAGTGGCTTCTTAACAAGAGATGAAATCTTAAACGCTGCCAGCAGTGAAGCAGAAGTAGACGTAAAGTCCAACATGCTTTCTGATATGCTTCTAGCTCTCATAAAGGATGATGATAAAAAGGTAAATGATCGATCGATCGATTGATTGATTGATTGATTGATTGATTGATTGATTGATTGATTGATTGATTGATTGATTGATTGATTGATTGATTGATTGATTGATTGATTGATTGATTGATTGATTGATTGATTGATTGATTGATTGATTGATTGATTGATTGTTGTTTAACAACTCAGCATTTTTCAGCTATATCATGGCGACAACAAGTTGATTTTCAATGAGATGAAGATGAGGTCTGCTTTCTACTAGACCAACACGCTTAGTTGGATTTTTATAGTCCTAGCTCACCGAAAACCGAAACAACAGTCCACGGATAGACATGTGGACTCACACATACACATTATCTTGATTCAGAGTCAACCAGTCTTTGCTCTTTAGTCGAGAAGCAACAAATACCAATTTAATAGTCTTTGGGTTTGACCAGATCGGGGATCGACCACATAATCTACCACACTCGGTGTGAGCACGCTGACTGATGTGGTTGGGAGCAACACATTAGCAGGTTCAGATAGGTATTAATAAATCAAATGACTGGCTGTGTTTTCGCGAATTATCTTTTCAAAAATTACTCTATTTTGGATATTTAAGACATATACATATTGTTACGGGGTCATCGTGGTCATGATCGAATGGTAGTTGGAATTACAACTACCTGTGCAATGAGTGCCTACCATCACTAAAGTTGCGAGTTCGAATTCCGCTTAGGTGAGGTGTACTCTATACAATATTATGTGATAAAGTTTTTCAGTGACTTGCGGCAGGTCGGTGGGTTTCTCCTGGTATTCCTGTTTCCTTCACGAATAAAACTGACTGCCACGATAACTGAAATATTGTTGAAAGTGGCGTTAAACATCTTACTCATAAAGGATATTGCTACTTCCCATTTATTTCATTTTTCATAAAATCTAATGTTTCAGATAAATTATGACGAGTTTCTGGATATTTGGGGGAAACGTTCTACTGGTGATGTTCTGAGAGATATTTTCAAGCGACTTGATACTGATAAGAGGGGCGCATTATCTAAACAGGAAATACTGGACGGCATCAAATCGGACGCAGAACTGAAACTCTGTGGCGACAAGCTGGCCGCCATGTTAATTACTTGGTGTAAGGATTCGGCCAAAAACTTAAAATATGACGAATTCATTCAGGCATATGAAAAAAGCAAGTAACTTTCACCTTTGCACTGTCGATGAAGTTCAAGCTCTGGCCAATCAACGAGTACTATATATTCAGCGCTGACAATGAATGCATTCTGTGACCAATCAAAACGTGTCACAATGTAGATTTTACAATGAATGTATATCATCTATTTGTGTCAGCAATATAACAGCCATTGACGAGCATTTTTTTAAAAAACAGATTCGACGTCACGTGACCAATATACAAGTACTTGTGATTTTATGTAAAGTCTTGTAACCTATATGTTGTATAAATATATTATAATTGTATAAATATCATTTAATATTGCTTAATTTTGTGACATGAGTGTTAGATACCCATAGCACATATACATGACCACTCACATTCCTGATTGGTACAGACACTTCAATAAAATGTGGTGCGGTTTAACTAACTTTATATGCCTCCCTTCTTAGTTAAATGATGCGAGGGGCCATCCTTGCCGTGCTTGTATGGTAGTTGGATTTACAACTACCTATGCAATCAGTGCCTATCACCACTGATGTTGTGAGTGCGAATCTCGATCAGGGCGAGGTGTACAACATTATGTGATAGAGTTTGTCAGTGACTTGCGACGGGTCGGTGGTTTTCTCCCGAGTCCCCCGGTTTCCTCCACCAATAAAACTGACCGCCACTGATATATTGTTTAAAGTGGCGATAAACACTATAACCCTAACCCAATAAACTGTGGCGTAATTAAACTAATTGTATGTGCTTCCCTTCTTAGTTATTTGATGCGGCCAAGCAATTGTTCTCTAATTTGAGTAAAATGCCGGTACTGACATAGACCTGGGTGAACAATAGAACGGTGAGAATTATTCTTGAATTAATTCTTCAGTTTCAAATTATAAGGAAACTTTAAAAAATATTTCTGTGAGTTTGATGAATAAGGTTTTTTGAACAAAAAAAAAATAAATAATAATGACTTTGTTTTTCATTTTTTTTTGGTTTGTTAGCTTATTTTTGCATTTACTGTCCATAATTGTCAAAGTATTCTAAAAAATACCTTCATGAAACCCTGATGTTATTATCAAATCGTCATCTAACAGCAGATACTTATGATTTTTTTTAAGTAATAGAACATCAAACAAGTAATTAAATATCTCTTGTAAATCATTTATAAAACAATTAAGCAATTGTATGGTCCTTGTTTAAACCCCGAGATGATGATGAGGTTCACTTTGTACTAGACCAACACGCTTAGTTGGCCCCGATTTTTATAATGCTAGCTCACTGAAACAATATTCCGTTGATAGACATTTCGCCCCACTCAGACACATTATCTTTATTCAGAGCCATTCAGTCTTTGCTCTCTTTCCTTAATGCTGCGTTCTTAGCAGAGAACAACAAATACCAATTTTATAGTCTTTGGTTTGATCCGACCTGGACTCGAACCCCGATCTACTACACTCGTGGCGAGCACGCTAATAAACCCTGTTTGTAATGTATAAAGCAGTATCTATACTTGTCACTAATTCTACGACAACATTTATTTCTGTTACCGTTTAACTTCAGCTAATATAAATATAAATACCCAATTATGCCACAATGAGTAAAACGGTTTGTCGCGGATTAATACGTATGTTATTTACGTCGTCGTCGTGATCATATAGTAGTTGGATTTACAACTACCTGTGGAATCAGTGGCTATCACCACTGAAGTTGTGAATTCTAACCCCGCTCATGGCGAGGTGTTCTCGATACAACATTATGTGATACAGTTTGTCAGTAACTTGCGACAGGTCAGTGGTTTTCTCCGGGTACTCCGGTTTCCTGCACCAATAAAACTGACCGCCAAGATATAACTGGAATATTGTTGAAAGTGGCGTTAAACACCATAAATAAAACCAAACCAAAATATTGAAATGACCGAAGGGAAAGAACCCCATGCAAGTACTTTGATCTGATACAGAAATCACCAGGCAAAGAAATGAGGCAAAAAAAAAAACAACAATAAATTCTATGGATATTAATTTTCATGTTACAGTCAAGACATGTCTATATTCATAATTAGCCCTAATATAACTATTGTTGTGGACATATCATACAGTAAGCACGACAATAAATTCACAGCAGATTTCACAATTATTATCAAAACGAAATTATCACACTTTCTGTACAATGGCATTGTTACTAATAAAATGAAAAACAAAACATACCGGGACTTCATAATGGTGTCAAACCAATAATTCATCAAAAGTAGTCCTTTTTAAAGAAAATAGTTCCTTTTGCTTTGTTGTATTGTAAAATATACTGAATGGAATGGAATAATTAAAATTAATAATTGAAGTTAAATATTTATGGATTATTTTGAGCCCAAATTTGATGGATTGAGTTGTATTTTAATACCCCTATGGAGGATTTGATGCATGACCTATAAATATTGAATTTCCCGGGGATGATGGAGCTATTTTTAGAGTAGGTGTTTTCCATAGCCTGGCATGTCACTGCAAGACTTTAAACATCCCGTTATATTTTCACAGAACGTAGAGGAATCATGTACGTTTCAGAAAATGTATGGTCATGAAGAAGTTAAACTTAAGACAAAATAGCCAGGCAGGCTCGAAAAAACACAAATTTAGTAGAAAATGTAACAGAAATTAATTATAGGTTTCACACCTAATGGACTATTTGCATACTTCCGACTTCATTCTAAAATTAGACGTTTTTTCAGGTTTTCACAGGAGTAACTTCCCTTTAAATTTCATGCAAACTTCAACTAAAATTTAAATATTTTTTTTTCATCCTCTGTATGCAATTTAAATGTTGTTAAAAACTTGTAAATGAAATTACCCCTTAATTTTTATACGGTTCAAATATATATAGATAGCTTTTAGGAAAATTATAATAAAATTGCTCTCACGCAAGGGCAATAACTCATATGAAAAACAAATGTCAACAACGTATAATTTTAGAATCAAATCAGGAATATCCACGTTTTTTAATTAGTACAGTCTGGCATTTAGCTACTGGACATACAAATAAAACAAAGTAAATATTAAATCAGATTAAACGTAGAGGTTATTTCCTTCCCAGAATTCCTGTCTACGGCTGTCATTCCAATTTCCGTATTTCCGAAGATATATTCAACGTCAACCCAGCGCTTTTCCGCACATGTTTCAGGGAATGTAATTGTAGGTTTACAAAGTAGTGAGCAACCATTGTCATCAACGTATGACGGATATTGCTTGTCCGATACATAGATCAAAAAATCCATAACGTCTTGGTGTGGATACGGAGTAAAGTACGACTTCAACACTTTCGTTCCGGCTTCTACCATCTGATCTTTTTCAATAATTAGAGAGAAAATATTGTCGCATTTTTCTTCCCCATCCATCAAAACCTTCTGCTTTGCATCATGCTTTCTCTTATCAAAAGGAATATTCGTCTTTATGCCGTAGCTGCATTTCATCACACGTGACCGAATGAAATCCGGACGATGACCAAATAAAACAGCCCCTTTCAATACCGACATACCAGCATCTTCCGGTATTATAATTCGCTTGCCAGGGAATGCTGCCTGGACGGCATCTTGTATCAGAGGACATTCGGAAAATCCTCCGACCATTAAAATAGTTGATAGGTCATTCGTGGACCTATTGGAAAGGGTGTTTTTCATTAAGGTAATGATGCTGTCAATTGTTGGAGTGAAGAGCTTGATCATTAAATCGGCATTAAATCTCAATTTGTCACCCCATAGAGTTATTTTGTCCACATACGACGACGAACCAATGGCGGATTCTAAACTCTTCCCTCCAAATTTTTTGCATTTTCCGTCTATTGCAACAAATGGAATTGTTACATTGACTTTTTTCTTTTTCTCTGTACCAACTGTTCGTTTTACTGCTTCAAATTCTCGAACCAGATCTAAATAAGATAATGGGTCCTTTTCTTTAAATTCTGATATTACTTTTTCTCCAGCTATTTCTTGAAGCACTTTAAAGAATCTAGCATCAATTGACGTGCCGCCACACTCATTACCAGTCGCCCTGCATAATTCCTTCAGTTGACCATTGGAAGCCTTTTCATGAACTGTAATATCCGCTGTCCCTCCTAGAATATAAAAATATACACTATAAATATCCCTATTTTGGGATCAAGCGACCACAATGAGCATGATGGCGATTGGATAAGATTGATTTTTCGTATCTTCGGTTTATGGTTTTTAACGCCACTTTCAACAAATATTCCAGCTATATCATGGCGGTTATGAAGAAAAAGTTTTAATAGTGATGGTCAATAAACGTTAGAGAAAACCGAAGGCGTAATCAAGAATGGACAATCCAGAGACACTGGCAACACCGGGTACACAAGATATAGGACGAACATAAAGGTTAGAGAAAACCGAGGGGGCAATCAAGAATGGACAATTCAGACATTGGCAACACCGGTTACACAAGACACGGGACGAAAATAAACGTTATAGAAAACCGAAGGGAAAATCCAGAGATACTGGCAACACCGGGTGCACAAGACACGAACGAAAATAAACGTTAGAGAAAATCAAAGGGGCAATCAAGAATGGACAATTCAGAGACAATGGCAACACCGGTGGGATAAAAATAAACGTTAGAGAAAACCGAAGGGGCAATCAAAAATGGACAATCCAGAGAAACTGGCAACACTGGGTACACAAGACACGGGACGATAATATATGTTAGAAAAAACAGAAGGGGCAATCAAGAATGGACAATCCAGAGACACTGGCAACATTGAGTACACAGGACGAAGACAAACAAAACAAAAATACACAACACAATATGTGTTGGACACCACTATACGCAAACAAACACAAATAACGTAAATACGACATGAGCCCTCATACTCAGAACGTAAGAACACACAATAGGACCACACAAAAAAAAAGCTAAAGAGATGAGCAACATGAACCCCACCAAAGAAACAGCAGAGGGTTAATTCAGGTGCTCTCGAAGGGTAAGCAGTTCATGCTTCTTATAGGAAACCCGCTGTGTTACTTATACATACATACAGTCAATTGATTGATTGATTGATTGATTGATTGATTGATTGATTGATTGATTGATTGATTGATTGATTGATTGATTGATTGATTGATTGGTATTTAGCGCCAATTTTAGCAATATTTCAGCTATATCATGGGGCTATATGCAGTCAACAATTCCATCAATATCAACAAATGAACAATCACTTTCTCCTTAATTCATTGTTCTGGAAAAAATACCATGACATATGACTTTGGAAATACAGGTCTTGGGCTTAGGAGAGGCACAAACATACATATATTTGTTTACAAAATCTTGTTGAAATTGTGTGTGTGTGAGTGTCTGTGTGTGTGTGTGTGTGTGCATTGTCAATTTATTAGTATACCTCCTAAGTCTACAACCATGTATTTAGTTCCTACTTCCGTCATGACAAATCCGGGGCTAGATCCATGAAGCTTCTGAATAGGCAAATGTTGACAGTATATAGAGGCTGCTTCCGGTTCTAAAGCAAGCATTAACATTTCCGTTGGTATACCAGCCTAAAATATTAAACAGGAAGACAAGAGGTCAAATAAATGTAAATTTGCATGAACAGAAATCTATATAATATTAATGTATTAAAGTTAATGTCGTCACATTTCACGAGCACATGGGTTCACCACAGGAATTACGGTCGAGTCCGTGTTGCTGATCTTTTTCGTTACGGAATGTCTGTGTCATCGGGTTTGTAACCAGAGAAACACGACGAGTGCCACATGTGGAGCAGAAACTGTCTACCCTTCCAGAGCATCTTAATTCACCCCAGCTATTGTCATTGGGTTCGTATCGCTCGAATTTTAGTTTTCTGTGTAGTGCTTTGTAGATGACATTTGTGTGTCTTTATTCATTTGGCCATTGTTTGTTCTCCTTCGGAGTTCTCGTTGCCCCTTTGTATTGTCTGTTCTCCTTCGGAGTTCTCGTTGCCCCTTTGTATTGTCTGTTCTCCTTCGGAGTTCTCGTTGCCCCTTTGGAATCTTTTCTTTTGTGTTCTGTGCTGATTTTTAGTTTTGTTTTTTGCTTTGTTTTTTTTGATTTTTTTTGTTTTGCTTTTTTTTCTGCTTTGTTTTGGTTTTGTTCTGTTTGTGTCTTGTACCGAATGCCTCTAGCTTGTCTATTCTTGACTGCCATTTCGGTTTTCTCTGACGTTTACATACAGTGTTGTTCTTCATCTCACATGTCATCTTAATTATAAAATAATTAACATTAAATTAAATATAGTACCTTTAAAACGGTCGTTATAATTATTGTTCCAGGATCCGTTTTTTGTCGGTGCCGACTGAAAATTAAATGTTCAAATAAACCAGCTTAATTATGTATTATTTTGTATTCAGATATTTTACAACGTCATCGTCTTCTGAATATTATATTATTAAGTCAAGCATCTAATGGGTTCATCTCATCTTCTCTTTCAAAAATAAATATTAGAGAAAACCGAAAAGCAAATCAACAATGGAAAATCATCTAGAGACACTGGCAACATTGGGTGCACAAGACACAGGAAGAAACCAAACAAAATATAAAACA
Source organism: Bathymodiolus brooksi (assembly GCA_963680875.1). Taxonomy (NCBI): domain Eukaryota; kingdom Metazoa; phylum Mollusca; class Bivalvia; order Mytilida; family Modiolidae; genus Bathymodiolus; species Bathymodiolus brooksi. The sequence continues at coordinate 24,194,484 of OY804589.1, read as the reverse complement.
CAACACAGAAAACAAAAGAGATGAGCAACATGGACACCACCAAAAACCGGGATTGAAACAAGATGCTCGCGAAGGTTAAGCAGTTCCTGCCTCTTATAAAACACCCACCGTGTTACTCATATAGTCAAGACGTATCTGACATCACTATTTGGAAACAAACACAAATAAAATAAATAAGACAAAAGATATCAGCTCATTGCTAAGAATTATTCTTAGATACAGATGACGAAAAATGGTATTGGCAATTATATCTTGGTAGAAAGTTGATTATTAATTCCCTAATTATATTTTTGATGCCCTGGTCTACTATTCAAATATTTAAAGGCTTGAACACAACATATATTGCAAAGATGTGATCGAAATTCTAAGAATAGCTTGCAGATACCAACGAGGTAATCAGAGGCCGTAAATAGAAGAAGGGCAGACAATGCAATCACTAAAAGAACAAGAGGCTCACCTGAGCCTGTATCGTACACCTGATTATTCATATGCAAGTTTGTCAAAGTGAGCTAAAAAGGACAAAACGACAAAGAATGGTCGACAAACACTACACAGAAGGCTAAATACTGAGCTCCACAATCACCACTAAATACCGAGCACCACGATCACCAATAAAGACTGAGCACCACGATCACCACAAAAGACTGAGCACCATGATCACCACTAAATACTGAGCACCACGATCACCACTAAAGACTGAGCACCACAATCACCACTAAATACTGATCACCACGATCACCACTAAAGACTGAGCACCACGATCACTACTAAATACTGAGCACCACAATCACCACTAAATACTGATCACCACGATCACCAATAAAGACTGCACACCACAATCACCACTAAAGACTGAGCACCACGATCACTACTAAATACTGAGCACCACGATCACCACTAAATACCGAGCCCCACGATCACCACTAAATACTGAGCAACACGATCACCACTAAATACTGAGTACCACGAACACCACTAAATACTGAGCAACACGATCACCACTAAATACTGAGCACCACGATCACCACTAAATACTAAGAACAACGATCACCACTAAATACTGGGCACCACGGTCACCACTAATGAATGAGCACCATGACCACCACTAAATACTGACCACAACGATCACCACTAAAGACTGAGCACCACGAACACAACTAAATACAGAGAACAACGATCACCACTAAAGACTGACCACCACCATCACCACTAATGAATGAGCACCACGATCACCATTAAATACTGAGCACCACGATCACCATTAATGAATGAGCACCACGATCACCACTAAAGACTGACCACCACGATCACCACTAAAGACTGAGAACAACGATCACCACTAATGAATGAGCACCACGATCACCACTAAAGACTGACCACCACGATCACCACTAAAGACTGAGAACAACGACCACCACTAAATACTGAACACCACGATCACCACTAATGATTGAGCAGCAGGATCACCACTAAATACTGAGCAGCACGATCGCCACTAAAGACTGAGCAACACGATCACCACTAAATACTGATCACCACGATTACCATTAAATACTGAGCAACACGATCACCACTAAATACTGAGTACCACGAACACCACTAAATACTGAGCAACACGATCATCACTAAATACTGAGTACCACGATCACCACTAAATACTGAGCAACACGATCACCACTAAATACTTAGTACCACGATCACCATTAAATACTGAGCAACACGTTCACCACTAAATACTGAGCACCACAATCACCACTAAATACTGAGCACCACGATCACCATTAAATACTGAGCAACACGATCACCACTAAATACTGAGTACCACGAACACCACTAAATACTGAGCAACACGATCACCACTAAATATTGAGTACCACGATCACCACTAAATACTGAGCACCACGATCACCACTAAATACTAAGAACAACGATCACCACTAAATCCTGGGTACCACGGTCACCACTAATGAGTGAGCACCACGACCACCACTAAATACTGACCACAACGATCACCACTAAAGACTGAGCACCACGAATACAACTAAATACTGAGCACCACGATCACCACTAAAGACTGAGAACAACGATCACCACTAAAGACTGACCACCACGATCACCACTAATGAATGAGCACCACGTTCACCATTAAATACTGAGCACCACGATCACCATTAATGAATGAGCACCACGATCACCACTAAAGATTGACCACCACGATAACCACTAACAGAATGAGAACAACGATCACCACTAAATACTGAACACCACGATCACCACTAATGACTGCGCAGCAGGATCACCACTAAATACTGAGCAGCACGATCACCACTAAAGACTGAGCACCACAATCACCACTAAATACTGATCACCACGATCACTACTAAATACTGAGCCCCACTAAATACCTAGCACCACGATCACAACTAAATACTGAGAACCACGATCACCACTAAATACTGGTCACCACGATCACCAATAAATACTGGGCTCCACGGTCACCACTAAATACTGAGCACCACGATCACCAATAAATAGTGAGCTCCACGATCACCAATAAATACTGGGCTCCACGGTCACCACTTAATACTGAGCACCACGATCACCACTAAATACTGAGCACCACGATCACCATTAAACACTGAGCACCATGATCACCACTAAGGCTGTACCACGATCACCACTAAATATTGAGCACCGCGATCACCACTAAATATTGAGCACCAAGATCACCACTAAAGACTGAGCAAAACGATGACCACTAAATACTGAGCACCACCATCACCATGAAAGACAGAGCATCACGATAACCACTAAATACTGGGCGCCATGATCAACACCAAATACTGGGCACCACAGTCACCACTAAATACTGAGCACCACGATCACCACTGAAGACTGAGCACCACGATCACCACTAAAGACTGAGCACCACGATCACCACTAAAGACTGAGCACCACGATCACTACAAAAGACTGAGCACCACGATCACCACTAAAGACTAAGCACCACGATCATCACTAAAGACGGAGCACCAGGATCACCACTAAAGACTGAGCACCACGATCACCACTAAAGACTGAGCACCACGATCACCACTAAAGACTGAGCACCACGATCACTACAAAAGACTGAGCACCACGATCACCACTAAAGACTGAGCACCACGATCATCACTAAAGACGGAGCACCAGGATCACCACTAAAGACTGAGCACCACGATCACCACTAAAGACTGAGCACCACGATTACCACTAAAGACTGAGCACCACTATTACCAATCAAGACTTAGCACCACGATTACCACTAAAGACTGAGCACCACGATCACTACTAAATACTGAGCACCATGATTACCACTAAAGATTGAGCACCACGATCTCCACTAAATACTGAGTACCACGAACACCACTAAATACTGAGCAACACGATCACCACTAAATACTGAGCACCACGTTCACCACTAAATATTAAGAACGATCACCACTAAATACTGGGCACCACGGTCACCACTAATGAATGAGCACCACGACCACCACTAAATACTGACCACAACGGTCACCACTAAAGACTGAGCACCACGAACACAACTAAATACTGAGCACCACGAACACCACTAAAGACTGAGAACAACGATCACCACTAAAGACTGACCACCACGATCACCACTAATGAATGAGCACCACGATCACCATTAAATACTGAGCACCACGATCACCATTAATGAATGAGCACCACGATCACCACTAAAGACTGACCACCACGATCACCACTAAAGACTGAGAACAACGATCACCACTAATGAATGAGCACCACGATCACCACTAAAGACTGACCACCACGATCACCCCTAAAGACTGAGAACAACGACCACCACTAAATACTGAACACCACGATCACCACTAATGATTGAGCAGCAGGATCACCACTAAATACTGAGCAGCACGATCGCCACTAAAGACTGAGCACCACAATCACCACTAAATACTGATCACCACGATCACTACTAAAGACTGAGCACCACAATCACCATTAAGACTGAGCACCACGATCACTACTAAATACTGAGCACCACAATCACCACTAAATACCGAGCACCACGATCACCAATAAATACTGAGCAACACGATCACCACTAAATACTGAGCACCACGATTACCATTAAATACTGAGCAACACGATCACCACTAAATACTGAGTACCACGAACACCACTAAATACTGAGCAACACGATCATCACTAAATACTGAGCACCAAGATCACCACTAAATACTGAGCAACACGATCACCACTAAATACTGAGTATCACGATCACCATTAAATACTGAGCAACACGATCACCACTAAATACTAAGCACCACAATCACCACTAAATACTGAGTACCACGATCACCACTAAATACTGAGCAACACGATCACCACTAAATACTGAACACCACGATCACCATTAAATACTGAGCAACACGATCACCACTAAATACTGAGTACCACGAACACCACTAAATACTGAGCAACACGATCACCACTAAATATTGAGTACCACGATCACCACTAAATACTGAGCACCACGATCACCACTAAATACTAAGAACAACGATCACCACTAAATCCTGGGCACCACGGTCACCACTAATGAGTGAGCACCACGACCACCACTAAATACTGACCACAACGATCACCACTAAAGACTGAGCACCACGAATACAACTAAATACTGAGCACCACGATCACCACTAAAGACTGAGAACAACGATCACCACTAAAGACTGACCACCACGATCACCACTAATGAATGAGCACCACGTTCACCATTAAATACTGAGCACCACGATCACCATTAATGAATGAGCACCACGATCACCACTAAAGACTGACCACCACGATCACCACTAAAAGAATGAGAACAACGATCACCACTAAATACTGAACACCACGATCACCACTAATGACTGCGCAGCAGGATCACCACTAAATACTGAGCAGCACGATCACCACTAAAGACTGAGCACCACAATCACCACTAAATACTGATCACCACGATCACTACTAAATAGTGAGCCCCACTAAATACCGAGCACCACGATCACAACTAAATACTGAGAACCACGATCACCACTAAATACTGGGCACCACGATCACCAATAAATACTGGGCTCCACGGTCACCACTAAATACTGAGCACCACGATCACCAATAAATAGTGAGCACCACGATCACCAATAAATACTGGGCTCCACGGTCACCACTTAATACTGAGCACCACGATCACCACTAAATACTGAGGACCACGATCACCATTAAACACTGAGCACCATGATCACCACTAAAGACTGTACCACGATCACCACTAAATATTGAGCACCACGATCACCACTAAATATTGAGCACCAAGATCACCACTAAAGACTGAGCAAAATGATGACCACTAAATACTGAGCACCAACATCACCATTAAAGACAGAGCACCACGATCACCACTAAATACTGGGCGCCATGATCAACACCAAATACTGGGCACCACAGTCACCACTAAATACTGAGCACCACGATCACCACTGAAGACTGAGCACCACGATCACCACTAAAGACTGAACACCACGATTACCACTAAAGACTGAGCACGACGATCACCACTAAAGACTGAGCACCACGATCATCACTAAAGACGGAGCACCAGGATCACCACTAAAGACTGAGCACCACGATCACCACTAAAGACTGAGCACCACGATCACCACTAAAGACTGAGCACCACGATCACTACAAAAGACTGAGCACCACGATCACCACTAAAGACTGAGCACCACGATCATCACTAAAGACGGAGCACCAGGATCACCACTAAAGACTGAGCACCACGATCACCACTAAAGACTGAGCACCACGATTACCACTAAAGACTGAGCACCACTATTCCCAATCAAGACTTAGCACCACCATTACCACTAAAGACTGAGCACCACGATCACTACTAAATACTGAGCACCACGATTACCACTAAAGATTGAGCACCACGATCACCACTAAATACTGAGTACCACGATCACCACTAAATATTGAGAACCATGATCACCACTAAATACTGGGAACCACGCACAATTACCAATAAATACGGAGCACCACGATCACCACTAACTACTGAGCACCACAATAACCACTAAATCCTGAGCACCGCAATCACCACTAAAGACTGAGCACAACTATCACCACTAAATACTGAGCACCACAATCACCACTAAATTCTGAGCACCACGATCACCACTAAGTAATGAGCACCAGATCACCACTAAATACTGAATACCACGATCACCACTAAAGACGAAGCACCACGATCACCACTAAAGACTGAGTACCACGATCACCACTAAAGACTGAGCACCACGATCACCATTAAATACTGAGCACCACGATCACCACTCAAGACTGAGCACCACGATCACCACTAAAGAATGAGCACCACGATCACCACTAAATACTGAGCACCACAATCACCATTAAATACTGAGTACCACGACCACCACTAAATACTGGGCACCATGATCACCATTAACTACTGGGGATGAACCAAGATGGTCTGGACTGATAAAGAATGTTTTTATTTGCAAAATCTTAAATTTTTGCATTCGTTCTCATGACCTGCGTAGCAGTATGTGATCGCATGATAGTTGGATATACAACTACCTATGTAATCGGTGCCTATTACCACTAATGCTGTTGATTCGAATGCCGCCCAGGTGAGGTGTACAATATTATGTGATAAAGTTGTCAGTGACTTGCGGCAGGTCGGTGGTTTTCTCCGGTTACTCCGGTTTCCACCACCAATAAAACTGACCGCCACGTTATAACTGCAATATTGTTGAAAGTTGCGCTAAACACCATAAAGCCATTAAATCAATCAAATCTTTAGTACCTTTTCTGCGCTCGTTCTCATGAACTGTTTAGCCGTATCAGTCCAGATTGCTGGAACTGTGAGTATCCACTGTACTTCATTATTACGAAGAGTTGTCCCTTGTTTCGTCAACATTTTCATCAAATGATCTACCAATGCTTTCATTGATAACGTAAAAACATCAACAGCAGAGAGTGCTTTGCCTGTTATATCCTCCAAGACCATACTGTGGGTAATATTCTAAATAAATAAAAAGATTTAGTACCTAACATATGAAAATGCTGTATTTTGATTGGATAATCAGTGTGAACTATTTTGAACAGTACACTTGACAACGGGTGACTATACCTAGTGACGGGAGCTATGTCAGTTACAAACGATTTCCCGTAGGTACTATACCTGTGGCATAGATTTTCCCGCGTAATTTTTATATATTTATATATTTTTGTCAACATTTATCTCTCTTAAAATAGACTTGCACTGTAGTCTGTTGTCAACATGGTCAGGTTTGGCAATGTAAATATAATGCTACACTATACATTTTATTATTATTATTATATTGAATTTGAGTGTGTTTTTCTTTTATGTCTGAAATGGGATGTTATGTACTAAATACCGGTATAGTCTGCTCCCTCGAGAACAGTTTTTCTATAATGTTTTCTGGTGAGGTATAGTGCCGCACCAGACAACGCGATAGGAGAACAGTTCCCTCAGGAGAAGACAATAATAGAATAGTATCGTCCATTGTAAATACCGTGTTATATGTTTTACATTATACATTCAAAATCTTCTTCTGGATTGAAAATGACAAAAATATTGTCAACATGAGGAGAGTTGTTTCCATCCGAAAGTTCAATAGTCCGATGTGAAACAACGCTTATAAGGATCACATTTATTGCGGTCCACCTCCTGAGGTGGTCGTAATTCATCGATTATACCGAACAAGCATACCAAAGCAAGACAAAGATAATTATCCTGCAATCACTTCATTTGTTGTGCGTATAAAACAAATCTTTGCGGAAAGATGTATTGGTTTTATGGTGTTTAACGCCACTTTCAACAATATTTCAATTATATCGTGTCGGTCAGTTTTATTGGTGGAGGAAACCGGAGTACCCGGAGAAAACCACCGATCTGCCGCAAGTCACTAACAAACTTTATCACATAATGTGGTACACCTCGCACTGAGTGGGATTCGAACTCACACAATCAGTGGTGATAGACACCGATTGCATAGGTAGTTGTAAATCCAACTACCAAACGATCGTGAAAGAGGACATCCTTATATCGATTGGAACGGCGCTTGCTTTTGTTCTTTATGGTAAAAGTGGCAGTTGCTTTGGATATTTTGAAAGTGTTGAAAAAATATAATAGATGTATAGTATACGTACATTGTCGGTAAAAAAAGAAGAAAAGCACAGATTGTCGAGGGTGAAAATACTGTTGTCATACCAAGCTGTTGAAACAAAATATGGTTTATCGAGAGTGAAAACAATATTGTCACACCTCGAATGAATCAATATTGGGATAATCGAGGTAGAAAATGGGTTGTTTTTCAGTCGAAGGGAAATTTTAAGGCTCTCTGTCATAGCACTAATGTCATACCTATGACAACGTCAATTTCTTTGTCAATAAGAAAAATATATAGAGAGTTCAAGGTTAGGACTTTGTGTTCTTGTTCATCCAATTATAATGTACATGTGAGGGTTGGTATTTCGCTCACATGTGGAAAAGATCTTTACGAGGTTTAGGCCATAAAACAATTTTAGACTTGGCTTGCTTTTTTTCCCAGTGTCTTTGACCCATGCAGTCCAGGAAGGTGATCGGTGTCAAGTAATATGCGTTATATGGAGTATCGATCTTGTCTCTGTTTCAACGATTATTTGATTGGATTTAGAACTGTTCTGAGGATGTGTTTTTATTTTATTTATTTGTTTGCTTGCTTGTTTGTGTGTTTGTTTGTTTGGTTTTTTTTTTTTGCTTTTTGCTTTTTTGTTGTTTTTTTGTGTTTTTGTTTTGTTTTGTTTTTTTGTGTGTGTGTTGTTTTGTTATTGTTTTGATGCTTATTCATTAAAAAAAATTGTTTTAAAAAATATATGAAATACCTTGTTGTTATGGAGATTCATTTTAAAGCGATGGAAAAAATAATAGTCATCATGCTCCTTGTCCATAACCAGATCAGCATACTGATTTTCTGCTTCATATCCAAAGGCCACAAATTTCTTCTCCTTATCGAGCAACAGACATGTTGGTGTCTTGATTGACGAAAGGGCCCGAGCACCACCATCCCATATGTTACAATGAATCTTTAGCGGCTCTGCTTCGAACTCGTGTCGCATTGAGAACGCATAGCCTGAAAATGTCGTACCAAAATCCAAGGCTGCAACCATTAAATGTTTTCTCTTATCTACCATTGTGTGTTTTTAAACAGATTCTGCTTAGAAATATAAAAAAATATGATATTTTATTTAAACGTATCATTATATTAAATATCAAATGCATCGTAGACCAAATAAATGAAAACAATTAAGAAGGAGACACGATCATATTGATTTGGTCATTTGTGGATCAATTGTGATTTTTGATCATGTATCCCCTACTCTCCTTCAATGTATATCCGCACCCCAACTGCTGCCCCCCCCACCTACCTATAGCCAAGCACATTTTTTCCACAGCAAACACAAATAAGGTTATTTATATTTTGGACAATCGGTCATTTTTACTTCCAAATCTTGTAAATTTCTCTTTGAAAACTTCCAGGTTATATTAATATATTTTTGCATCTTTCGTGATCTGGCGACAGTATCTTACAAGTGATACGGTCGATCCCTGAAAAATAATCCGTTTTATGATTACAAATTATATAATTATGAATTATGTATATCGTACCTGAAACAAGAACTATCTTTAAAAAAAAGATGTACGACGAAGCACAAATATCATATTCTTCAACGAACAGTATTTCACTGAAATAACCTAAACATATTGGTTTTATAGGATTTGATAAGACATGTAAAACCTTGCATCCTACTTAATGTGCAAGGAATCGTTAATAAATAGTCACAGCGTCCATCTTGGCCCGAGGACGGGACTGCCAGACAAAATTTTGAAAGGGGATCACCAAAGGATTATTTTAGCAAAGCTTGAATCCAATTGGCCCGTAGTTTAAGAGGAAAAAAATTAAAATTTCATCCACCTTTTCTGTTTTTAGCAACAATGGCCATGTTGGTTGGATGTCTGGATTGCCGGACACAATTTTGAAAGGGGGTCATCAAAGGACTAAGCAAAGTTTAGTTCCAATTGGCCCAGTAGTTTTAGAAATGAAGATTTTTTAAATTTCATCCCCCTTTTTTATTTTTTGTAACAGCGACCATGTTGGTTGGAGGCCGGGACTGCCGAACACAATTTTGGAAGGGGATCACCAACGGACCATTCCACCAAAGGACTGGGAGCTATAAGGACCAAAATCGGCCCCACCTCAAATGTCGATAACATTTTCTCCAAACATTTATTCACAATATGTGCTTTTCAGAAATAAATACAGTTAGTTAATATGTGCATCTAATTCCTCACAGCGGACCGACAATGTCAGGTAATGAAAAGCACTGAACGTCATTCTTTTCAGATTCTTTTATTTATTCTTTGAAAGTGGATCAACCGAAGCAACAAAAATTAAAAAGAATACTGCAAATGTATGTATCATTGTATTATAATGCATATCTTTAAAAAACAAAAACAAAAACAAAGCATAATAAAACTCAATAAACAAAGCATAAATTTGACTTAATATGCAATGTGGATTGATTTCAGGAATAAAAACATGTTCCGAAGCTGTATTATGAAATTAAAGTGAACGAATATTAATGTCGCAAAGTCACCCATTTTTGACGGTCTCCTGTTTTCGACGGTTTGTTTCACGTGATAAAATCTCTCATTATTTTGATCGCTTCATTTGTCAGAGGTTATATTATCATGCTGAAATTGCATGAATGATCTCAAGAAATCTGATCTAAAAATGTCATCTTTAAATGTAAGAACTACGTACCACATCTATTATTTCACGTTCAAATTGTATATTTTCGTCACCTTAACAAAGCTTTAATCATTTCAAAAATATATCTCATACAGACCAATTTTTGTTTCATCGTCTGCTATGACATTGATAATGTACATACTGAAGTCATATCAATTCAGAAACTTATTAACATTGATTGTCGAAAACTGGTCGAAATTTTGGTATTAACCTTAAAGAAGTAATAGATAGATTTATTTGAGGAATAGAACATTGTCATATTTGAATTAATAGAACTTTGTCATACACTGTATTTGAATTTTTTTTAAACACTTTTTTAACCGTACTTGATTCTTAACGACAACCAATGCGATGATATATTCCAGTACATTTTTACGGACAACCATCACAAATCTATAAACACAGTGTATAACCGGACAGTTTTCAAAAACGGAAGTTGCTGTCTGATCAGGTAATGATAGTTGTTTGCAGAAATTTCAACATTTTTGGATGATTATCCGTGATTTATTCTTTGAAAAAGGATCAACCGAAGCAACAAAAATTAAAAAGAATACTGCAAATGTATGTCATTTATATTTCTGATCAAATAACAGTGCCCTATTTGAACATTGAAACTGGAAATCGCCGTTTAAACATCGTTGGATGGTATGATTTCGCTCGAAGAAAGGGGTTAAACATATATTTTTTCTTCACGAATTCCTTAAATTATGTCAAATATTTTCTCACTATCTGATGAAATAGACATCGACGTTTTCAATGCAAGGAAAATATGACCGTAAACGCACCCATTTTCCTTACGACGGGTGCATTTAACATCGTTTTTCATTGTACGTCACTGTACGCCTAATTGCTAACGAATTAATTTCAAATAGGTAAACATCATAAAAATATTCAAAAACCACAAGAAATAAGGTTTGGTAAATAAGTAATGAAGTGAATGATTGTTGTTTAACGCCAAACAAGCAATATGAAGAACTTGATATTTCCAAGAACTCTGGTAAACTTTACAAAATACTAATTTTGACAAAGAGGATATTTAGGCAAATCACAAGTCATTCATGTCATCACTGAATATTCCGATAAATGATGAAAATTGTGAATTATCTACTTTATATTGGATACCAAAATTTCAGAAGAATCAGTATTTAAGCTTGTTCAACAAAAGAACTACCGGGTATCTACAAGTATGACTAAAATTTCGCATGCAGTCAAAGGATGACTACTATCATACTGTGACAAAGTATATTCACGTGGTAACATCAATCAAAAGCACCGCATCGGTGACGTAATGGATTGCGTGCTCGCCTCGAGTGCGGTAGATCGTGGGTTCGAGCCTCAGTCGGGTCAAACCAAGGACTATAAAATTGATATTTGTTGCTTCTCCGCTAAGCACGCAGCATTACGGAAAACGAGCAAAGATTGGTTGGCTCGGAATCAGAATAATGTGTCCGAATGGAGTGACATTTCTACCCGCGGACTGTTGTTTCAGTGAGCTAGCACTATAAAAATCCAACTCAGCGTGTTGGTCTAGAATAAAGCGGACTTCATCATCATCTCATTGATAATTAACTTGTTCTCGCCATAATATAGCTGAAAAATTGCTGAATTGGCATTAAACAACAATCACTCACTCACTCAATCAATCAAAAGTGGATACTGAAAGAAGAGGATAATTTTAATTCTCGAAAATTTCATCTAGCCAAATATTTGACTTTTTTTGCCTTTTACACTTTCATTTCCTCTTTAAAGTAAGTTATTCACAACGCATTTTACTTTAAAAAATGATGGCAACGTTACAAGTTTATAGTATTGGGTCACGAATTAACTTATTTTGTCAAGCACGAAACGAAAGGTAAAAAGTGCTACACATAAAATGAAGTTATCAAAATATTGGAGTTCCTTATCGATAACATATATTTGTAGAGTTCGAATGGCACAATTTTGAACAAATCATAGCTAGGCATCCCTATGGGAACAAACTATGCCCCTCTCCTCTCCAACTTTTTCTATACTCCTATGAGTCTGAGTTTATACAAAAACTTCTCAAAGACAAAAAAAGTATAGAGGCTTAAGCCTTTAATCTCACTCCCAGGTATATTGATGATGTTCTACCAACTAATAATACGAACTTGGCTAGCTGGATTCCATTAATAGAGATTTCTTGATAATTGACGAACGAACGTATCTTCCCGTCACATAACGAAACAATGTTAATTTACGTAAAGATCTTTTGAGGGAGACCTTATTGCAACATTTGTCTTCAATTGTTCATTGAGTGATTAGATATATATTTTTGTTCATTTCGGTGTTTAAAACAGTTAAAAATTAATATCACTGGCCAAATAATGGTTTCACAGTGACATTACAATCAGCATACAAAATACATATTTTCCTCAAACGCTATTTATAGATATACTTCAAGGAGGGGTGCTTTTCAAATTTATTTACTTATTTTTGTTAATATTTCTGATTTAAATTTTCGCACAAATAAATAATTTTGCCAGACTTGGGAGAGAAAAAAAATTTGACTAAGGAAAATCAAGCAGTATAATAGTTATGTAATACTGGATATTGAATGAAACATTTCTGATTTCATATGTAAAGAAAAATAAATGATTCCATTCTCCCAAAACCCGTCTGTCCCATGGTAAATTTTTTCCCCCCTTTTAGGCTTATTGATACCTTATCGGCGACGGTCGCCCGACCATTGACCGATTGTCGTGCAAAAATCGTGCGATTTTCGTTTTCTATTGTTTTCATTAAATAAGAGAAATGTCTTAGAAAAATCTACTGTATACTAGTTTAACCCCGTCACTTTTTATTGAAGTACCTGAAATAAGCCAGGATGGGTCATTTATATGTGTTAGGGATATCGAATTTACATATTTCTACGATTTTTCTTTTGAATGTTGGAACTGTTCCAAAAGTGTGATATATATTTTTTCATTTTATTATAGGTTATGAAAAAAACCAGCTGAGTTGCAATTGTTAAAAAAAAATATGGTTGTGAACGTCTTCCGTAATTTAAATCGTCAAAATGAAATACAACCGAATTGATATCAAATGATGACTTGTTTCAACCTCATTTAAAATTTACCTTGACATTTTTGCATACTTGTACATCACAGGGGTGGATCCAGGATTTCAAGTTAAGGGGGGGGGGGGGGGGGGGGCACACTTCAAAAAATTGTGCCGAGTGGAGGGAGGCGCGAAAATGTTTGGGGTATTTCATGTGAAAAATCACGATTTTACGCCAAATAATCATATTTGTTTCCAATTTTAGGGGGGGGGGGGGGGGGGGGAAGGGCGCCCCTGCATCACGTTCACGATCTCTTATTACAACACTATTTCACTCAAAAGTACATTTTTCTACACTTTTATACATATGTATATTTCAAATGATAGTAACGTTATTTTAAAATATTTCCACTTTGTTTTACTTGTCATTTTCTTTTAGCTCGGATATGAATGTATTGATATGCGTTAAAATGCTGGTTATTCGGCCAGGGTTGTGAAGAGGAAGAGAAGATAATCCTTTCCCCAAAAAACATAGCCAGAAATCATGGGTACTTTTGCTCATGCATATTCATAAGCCAAATCGCGTCATGTATGACGTCAGCAAATAAACGTTGAACCATATTTGGAGACGCTGATCAATGAACGCTGATGAAAACTCGTATTTATTTTTTTTAATAATATTTCATCAGTTTTGATCACATAAATAACTTCATATAATTATTTGTGATCGCATCAAAATTAATTGTCATCATATGTTCATAAGGAACTCGATGATGTGTGTAAAAGATCGAAAATGTATGCACTGCCCCCCCCCCCCCCCCCTTTTCACGATCAATTAAATAAATAAAAATATGTAAATAAAAAATATATTGTGCATTTTTTTTCAATATCTGCCCCACATAAGTATTAACTATATCATTGAAAACGTTTAGTGTATAGATTTTATATTGTTAAATTTTTTGAATGTGCTTACTACAAGTATTCAATGTTTTGTTGATATTGTGTAATAAACATTCATCGAATTCAAATGTATCATTATAAAAAGTTTATTCACCCTTCATGGAGCCTCGACTTAATTATTTTCTATATTTAAACCGGTGTCGACAATGATTGACTATTTTTCAGCAGATAACAATTCGAATTTTAATGAAAACACACGTTACCCTTCAAGTGGCCCTTACAGAAGCTGACATTTCCCAAAATCTGACCATTTCAATCTTCCTGGGAACCGTGGAAACAAATTTTATTCAAATAATGTGTGAAAAAAGAGATAGATCTACACCGGAAGTTTCCGTATTTGGTTCAGAAAATAGTGTGCATTCATGGTAAACAATTAAAAAAATGGTCAGAAGTCGACTAAGATTTGAATTCTGCAGTGATATCCATATTAGAATTCACAGAAATATGCCTTGTTTTTAAAATAGTGTGGGAACCGCGAATAATTTATACATCTAGCTAAAATTTGCTGTGCTTGTTTCTACCAGTGTAATGTCAAATATTTCACCTCAGAAAAATGCCCGCACCCCCGAACAAAATATTTCTTTAAGAAATCTTTGTAAAAATGTCTGGCTTGAAGAAACCGCCATCTTGGATATGCAAATGAGCAAACTACCCATGATTTTTGGATATGAATACAAAGTATTTTATAAAATAATTTCATATCAAATTTTATCTATATTATTGCCAAGTAATCATTAAAAATATAAAATCGATAAATAAAACTAATAATTATCTAAAATTTGACATTGACCTTGTCCTCTAATATGTAAACAACCAAGTATGGAGTTTTGGCGTTTGCACGCATTAGATCAATTATCATGACTTCAAGCCAATCAACATGTAATCACCTAATTTCTCCTATGCGAATCCTTGATGACTGAATCCCACGTTTCTTGGATGACGGTCCTCCATTGTTATATCATGTGATTTCATAAGTCACGCGGTACACAGAATATTATTCATATCCGAGCTTGGTTTTCACTTGGGGAAAGGCGTGAGGAGTTCCGGATGACAACTACCTGTGCAATCGTTGCATATCACCACTTGTGAGTTTGAACCCCATCCATGGCGAGGTGTACTCGATAAAACATTATGTGATAAAGTTTGTCAGTGACTTGCGACAGGTCTGTGGATTTCTCCGAGTACTCCAATTTCCGCCACAAAAGTAGTAACTGAAATATTTTTGAAAGTGGTGTTAAACACCTAACCTCCAATGGACAAATGATGGATCAAAAGTTTGTGTATGCAGTGCATAACATAAAACACCTTTGGGTCATAATGTGGCATAACTTTACAAGTACCAATAATACTACAACAATATTGTTTCCCACACAATTATGGGAACTGTTATACACATATCATGTCATTAAACAATGTACTGAACAAGAAACAACTTCACTTTCAAATTTTTTATTAACAATTAAATTAAATTATCTCCATGATCTCAAAATTATATTTCAGTGTTTACTGCATCTTAATATGTACATGTAGGTATGGCTGAATCCTGATTTCTTGTCTGAACTGAAACTACAATTATGCATGTGTTTCTGAATCATTAAATAAATATTCAATCACTTAATTCATCACATCTTTCTGTCTTTGATCACTGAATATTGAATCCAAAATATCCATACAATTGTATTCTTTGGATTTATACATGAAAAATCGCAAGTAGACTATGA
Source organism: Bathymodiolus brooksi (assembly GCA_963680875.1). Taxonomy (NCBI): domain Eukaryota; kingdom Metazoa; phylum Mollusca; class Bivalvia; order Mytilida; family Modiolidae; genus Bathymodiolus; species Bathymodiolus brooksi. The sequence continues at coordinate 24,177,866 of OY804589.1, read as the reverse complement.
GGAATCAAACACATTGTTTTACATCATATGCACATTTGTATATAGATAATCTTGTATAATGTGTCCTGTTCACTACCACATGTAATACACACAGACTCTACACAATACAAACAACTCCAAAATTCTATTTTATCCATTACTTCTGATCATGCAAATGTATGAGTATATATCTGGGTTCTTTTTAAGTCAAATATTCCTGGTCCTTTAAAATTTATGTTGATTCTTCTGTGGTATTCAGAGGCGGATCCAGGATTTCAAGCTAGGGGGCGCACTTAAAAAAATTGCGCCGAGCGGAGGGAGGTGCGAAATTGTTTGGGGTATTTCGTGTGAAAAATTCCGATTTCACGCCAAAAAATCATATTTTTTCCACTTCTAGGGGTGTGCATGCGCCCCCCCCCCCCCTGGAACCGCCCCTTGTATTTAAATCTTCTTTGAGCTTATATCATTGACGCAATATCGTGCGTAACGTCACACGCAAATTGTCGTTTGAACTCAAAAGCAATGGACCGCATTCTGAAGTGGTCAATAAACCACAATATCCGATAATAGCCACAGATCCCTTGTAAATGAATGTATCAATATGAAAATCATAAAAACGAGAAAGGACTACTGAGAAAATTGGAAGTTCTCTATCCTAAAAGAACACTTTTTTCACTCCTCATTAGACATCTTATTACTTATTATTTAATCAAACAAGTTTTTACATTTTCGATCTATGCAGGTATATAGTACGTTTGACTTCTATAAATTTCCAGAATAAAAATTCTTAAAGGTTTAAGTAGAAGTAATTTGTAAGTATTTTTACTAATATTCCGTCGTCTCCCGGAATTGAATATTTCTTTTTTTCTCTTTTGATCAGCTAATCCAGATTTTTGTATTTATGTTTATGTATTCGAATGTAACAAGGTTTGCTTGTGGTTGTACAGTTCTAGTTTTTATTTAATTGATGCATTTAGAAAAATAAAATAATTAACATATTTTTCCGGGTTTTTTATTCCACATCGTTCCTTCTATGAGCTGGATGATAAACTAACCCCATGTCTAATCGAAATAAAATTCTTGGATAATGACCACGGATCCATATGTTCCACTTGTCGTAAGCACTTCCCGGTCCTTTCCTCATTCACGATTTATTACCGGGTTTGTAACTAGATTAACACGACGAGTGCCACTAGTGGAGTAGGAACTGCCTACCCTTCCGGAGCACCTGAGTTCACCTTTAATCAAGTATTTTCTAAGATAATGATTCATTAAATATGGGGCCATATATGGCGCTAAATAGTCCCCAGTTCTGTTTATCGCATTGACGCCGGACTGCACGCACTGAGTTTTTCTTCTGGTTTCAATGTACACAGACTGTATTTAAAATAAATACAATTATTTACAAGAAACATTAGTTATTTGCTGATGAATTTCATTACTTGAAATGAATCATAAAATGTACAGAAATTGTGTGTATATATACATAATGGTCTCATATATACAATCAGAAGAGTGAAAATATTGATTTTAAGGGTCTAGCCGAGGTTATAAATAAATTAATATTTAACAACCTCCACAATCCTTCAGCAACAAAATATTTTGATACAATCATTAACCCTCTATACTCAAAACAACTGCTCAATTTAGTGTTGGTGGAAGACTGTGGAGGTATAAAAAATAGCTAAAATGTACATTGAATATGTCGTTTATAGTCCATTCTTAGCATTATCCGTCTAATTATGATGTCATTATGACGTCATAACGCACCCAATTTCACGGAAAGATATATTTGTTTATATAACAACTAAATTAGTAAATTGTTTTTATTCTATGTGAAGCATTATTTTTTAATAAAATGTGGGGCCAATTTTGCACCTTAAGGCCTCTCCCTCTTGGTCTTAAGTGGCCAAGTGGTTTCAGAGGAGAACATTTTTAGTAATTGTGTACGGACGGACGACCGACGCAAAGTGATGACAAAGGCTATTTCCTATTCATGGTAAAATCTCAAAAAATTCATGGCTTCAACAATAACTTCTTAATCTGTAGTAGATGAAATGGCACTTTCTCATAATTTAATACCCCCAGTCGCTCACCGAAAGATTACATAATACATTGAAAATAAAACTTTACGACATATAATACTTTGGTTAAAGAGAATACCTCTTAAATTTAAAGTTTAATACAGAGATACCATTAAAAGTAATCATATTATCAATTATACTCGAACTCCCTTTGTTTGTACGGGCGTAGGACGACGGACGCAACCAATCAGAAAACTACTAAATGACTTGCTTATTACACGTGCCTTAAATCCGACTTGCTTATTACAAAGTGGTTTAATTCCGACATGCTTATTACAAGTCAATGATAAACAAAAACTCATTAACTTCAGGTAAACCGTGATTAGAGAATGGAGAACTAATATATATTAATTCATCATTTATATTTTAATAAAAAAAACATATACAGATACATACATGAATAAGTGATATCTCTATCAATACATTTATATTTCAACATCCATAGAACTTATTATCTATTTTTTAAACTACATGAAATAATAAACAAGCATGTCTTAGCTATACAGTGCCTGAAATGGACGGTCGCCCAGTCGCCAAATGCGACTAATATCTTATTCGGGCGACCAAAAGCTGCTCCAAATTAGGTAGTCACTGGCCCAACAAAAAGCGTTTGGGCGATTGCCTAAAAGACCTTTAAAAATTGTTGTTTTACCGAAACCGGACATATTTTACTGTAACTTCAACGGTAGATAACTCTTCTGTTCTAGTCGAAAACAGTTTGTTACGAGCACAGCGATTGGTCCAAATACATTTGTGTAGCCAATGAATACACAGCTAATGTAATTTACTGTTCTCCCCAATTATGTATTTTTATAGAGCCAATGAATACACGTTTTCATGTAATACACAAGTATTCACTAAATATTAGAAAAGGAACGTGTTTTTTTGTTCCTTTATGATTTAATTATTAAAATTGTTAAAAATCACGGACGAAGTGGAAAGTTGTGAACTATAAAGAGAATTCTGTCAACTTATAATGTTTGCGATCTGGTATCTTCCACGGTTCGGAAATTTATGCATTCAATCTGCTGCAAAATGTACATGTACGAATTTCATTTTACAGAAATCGGAAACCTTTTTGTGTCAATCCTTAGGTAATCATTGAAAAACGTTTCCCAACAACGGAGAGAAAATCGTTTACAGTTGTCAAACTACGGAAACGATCTGGCCTGTCACTTCTTTTAAACTTTTCATAGTTCATGTATTTAGTGACAATTGGGAGTGGTTTTCTTTTTTGGAACCAGAACTTTTGTTTACAAATTAGCACCGTTTGTTATTTCAACAAAGTGAGATACTTATTTGGAATGAATAACCAACTAACTTTACTTTATATACTTTATAATGATTTTATTGTCAATATATATATACAATTGGATTGGGAACAAGTTTTGACAACTTACTAGTCCCTCTCCATACAAATACATTAATAGCATAAACAAAACAAATCAAATGACAGCAAATGTACAGGCTATATCAATTATAATTAGTAAATTAAGCAAAATCATGTCAAACTAAGCATACATATTAAATATTGTTTTAATATTTAACAGAAAAAAAGGGGGGGGATAAAACTAATAAATTGTGTTGAGATAATATCACGGTTGGGGATAATAATTATTAAATCTACAAGTTTGTCGAATAAATTTTTGCACTGATTTGAACAATAAAGTATTCAATTCTTCACTAATTACGTTACATCCAAAGAGTATATATTCTATAGCGATGGGAACAATGTTATTAAAATAGTTAAACAGAGAAGTTCTATCGTGTTGATAAAGTGGACATTCAAGAAAAAAATGAATAGCATCCTCAAATAGATGACCACATACACAACGTGGATCATTCTTCAAATTTACTCTATATAAATCGGCATTAAGGCCACTACATCTATGTCTTAGCTTAGTATGTATTATGTTAGTTTTCCTATCGCCAATATTGTAAAATGAAGCCACCGGAATTTGGACAGGCTGAATGGCTTTTTTAAATTTGGAAAAAGTGGGTAGAGATTTTACACTATCGGGTAAGGAATTCCACAACTTTATAGTGGAAGGAAAGAAAAACTTGGAACTAGTTTGCAGACGACACCTCTGAGTGCGATAGTCATCATTATTACGGAGATTATGTTACTGTTTCTCCAATAGTAGTTGGCAAACAGTCAGATAAGTATGTGGGAGCCATATTATTTTCAATTTTATAAAATAAATTGAGTTTCCTAGACTTCCGACGGTCTTCCAATTTTGACCACCCAGTTTCAAAATATAAACTTTCAGCACTAGAATAAATAGGTAGACCCGTTACAATCCTTGCTGCTTCAAGTTGCAAACATTCTAATTTTTGGGTATCACGAATACAACAGTCATCCCACAGTTCACAAGCATACTCTAATATAGGTAAAATATATGTTTTATAAATCTTACTCAAATGGGATCTACTTAATAAGTATTTTAGTTTTCGTAAAATGTGAATTCGTTTGGTCGCCCTTTGACATGTGTTGTTAATATGATAGCACCATTTACAGTTACTAGAAAGGCAAATACCTAAATGAGTATGATATTCTACCTGTTTAATATTCTCACCATTAAAAAGAATGTTTACTTGGTCTATATTTTTTTTATTACTAAAGATGACAAATTCTGTCTTTTGTGGATTAAATTTTACCAACCATGTCTCAGCCCATGTATTTAATATATTTATATCAGAATTTAATTTTCTTTCAATTTGAAGTAGGTTAGTTGATGAATAGGATAATGAAGTATCGTCTGCAAATAGTCTTACCAAGCTAGATAAATTATCAGAAATATCATTGATGTATATCAGAAAAAGTAAAGGACCCAACACTGAACCCTGAGGAACACCAGCTTTAAGTAACCCTATTCGTGACTCTGAATTATTAATGAACACAATTTGTTTCCTATTAGAAATATAATCTTGAAACCATTTAACTAAACCTTCACTTAAACCATAAGATTTTAACTTTTCAGTAAGACCTTTATGCCACACTCTATCGAATGCCTTCGATATATCACAAAAAAACTGAACAGAAAAATTCTTTTTTATCTAGAGATATACATATTTTATGAAATATTTCAATTAACTGATGTACTGTTGAACATCCTGGTACAAAACCTGATTGATATTTACATAACAGTTTGTTGTCTAAAAAATAATTAGATACATGCTTGAAAACCACTCTTTCAAATGTTTTTCCCACACAGCTAAGTAGGGATATAGGTCGATAGTTGGATACTAAGGACTTGTTTCCATTTTTAAATAATGACATAACTTTAGCTAATTTCCAATGGTCTGGAAAAGTAGAAGTTTGTATGGAATAATCAAATATAATTTTTAAAGGTATACTAACAGTATTGGCTGTGTTTTTTAACATATGATGACTAATCAAATCGTGCCCGGAGGCTTTTTTTTATATTTAGGGACTTTAATATATCTGAAATTTCCTTCATTGTAAATTCTATAATGGCTAACTTTGAATTTGTTCTCAACTCTAAGTTAGGTGGATTACAGTTATTATCATCCAAATTTGATATGGAACAAAAGAAACTGTTTAGGAGGTTGCACTTATCAATATCATCGACATATAAAATATCATTTTCTGTATCTAAAAGGGGTGGCATCGTACAACTACGACCAACATTACCCATTAGCTTTTTAACAAGAGACCAAAATAATTTAGGATCTGACGAATTCTCGTCAAGAAAGTCGTTTGAATTAAGAAAAAACTGTTGCTTTGCATGGATAATCATGTTATTAACTTTATTCCTTTGAACCTTATATTTGCATATGTTATTAATATTCGGCTGTTTGCGCATTTTTTTATGAAGAGAATCGCGAATTTTCATTTCTCTTTTAATACCAGAATTAAACCACGGTTTATCACGGTCGCGTATTGTAATTGTTTTTGTTGGGATACACTCTCGGGCAAACTCTAAATATTTTTCTGTAAATCGCACACACATCATGTTTATATTTTGTGTACAATTAGACAACAACTTATACCAATCAAATTGAGAAATCAGATTATTAAGTTTCACGAAATCGCCTTTCTTGTATATCCAAACAAAACGTTGATAAGATTTATGTATCACATCTGGGATTTTTAGATATAATTTTGTTGCCTTATGATCACTGATAGTTTTATCTATATCAATAACTTCAACAAACCTACTGTCACAATCATCAGAAACAAGAACTGGGTCCAGTAAAGTTTCGATTCCAGAAATTATGTCAATTCTTGTAGGTTCCTTGACCAAATTTGTTAAGTTATATAACTGTATAATATCGTTAAGAACATGCAATAAGTCTACATTCAGATCACCGGTTACTACTACATGTTGGGTAAAATTAAATGATTGCTCAATAGAGTGTTGAAAATCGCGCCAAAATGGATTAATTGCCCCTTGTGTCCGATAAACTATACAGATTAATACAGATTTATTCGAAAAATTTAACTGTAACCATATAAATTCGTGATTATCGTATTCTAAATCAACTTGCCGTTTTACTTTTAAAGTCGTTGATACATATACAAGTACACCACCACCAAAACAGTTTCTATCCTTTCTAAAGGGTTTATCATAGTATCCATCTAACTTTATATCATCATCTAACACCTTGTCATCTAAATGACTTTCTGTTATGCATATCAATGAGGAGTCAAATTCAACAGATTCTATATAGTCAAGCTTTTTCCTAACACTTCTAGCATTTACATGAAAGATAGAGATTTCATCAGAGAAAGGGCCTGGATTTTCAGCAATATCGTTATCTAACAGAATTAAAATCAACAGGATCATTGTGAAAGATAAATTTGTATAAAACGATTTGAGCAAATAATTCATAACAATATGAACGACAAGATTACAAGATGCATGAAACAATAAATTTAAATTATAACAAAAAGGTTTAAATTTTGTCATAAAAAACATTTTCTTTCTCACAATAGAATACACTCGTGAATAAAATATACCGATCGAGACTCTGTGTGACATGTAATCACCTGACATTTTTAAATACTGTTACATTAACCGGGATCAATCATTTCCACCAGGGCTGCGTTCAATATCGTAGCAGCTAGCCTAGCTGCTAGGTAAACTAGCCATGACGTTATTGAACGATTAGCTACGTAGCAGTGCTAACAAATATGGCGCCAATCATATAGAATAATTTCTTGGAACATTTTAGCTAATCGTATTTGTCTAGTTACTTTAATAAATGATCATCCGTATTAAAAGCGTTGTCACTTCCTGCAATGCCACTATTTTTACCTTACGAAATTAAATTTAGTTTTAGCCGTCATCTTGGATTCAAAAGCTAGCAGACATTTGTTAAGCTAGCTAGAGCTATGTAGCGGCTAGGCTAGCTTTCCGTTCAATAGGATTTTTCTACGTAGCTCAACCTAGCAGCTACGATGTTGAACGCACCCCTGGTCTCGATCAATCAATAATTGAATACACGCTCGTGCTATCGGACAAACAAAGGTTAAATACTGTATACACATAAACCACCGAAACAAAATCTCAACAAAAAAGTAAATGTGAATAAAAAAAACCATACAGATTTGGATAAATGAATACTGTACAACAAATAGACAATGAATAATTTAAACAAAAGTTGCATTATTTTTGGGTTAAAGGTCATTTTTTTTTCTGAAACAAAAAATATCTTTTTTTTTTTATTATCATTATACAAATATTGGGCTATAATCAATATTTATTTCAAACGAACACCAAAAATAAATAAATAAATAATGATACAATATGTATAAAAAGTATCATATTCTTTAAATACAAAACATTTTTATTTTTATTTTGGAAAACAGTTCATTCCATTGTGTAATTAAAAGATAGACTTGTAATAGATTAAAGACTGTGGTATATATTTAATTGTTTATTGTAGAGTAAATATCTTCGACGCATTTTATCATTACTTTTGGTGAGTTTGAAGTTTTCTTAAGAAAAATTCGCCCATCATTTGTCCAGAAGGAATCTATTCTTCTCTCCTTTCGCGCTATTTGTATTTTGGATACAAGTTGTTGTCTGTACCTTGTTAGATCTTCGGTGATATAAATTTTGTTAGCGTTCGATTTCAGCTGTTTCTTTTGTTTAACAATTTGATTCTTTATCTTCCAGTTACGGAAGCGACAAATAAGCTGGCAAGAACCTTCATGGTGGATTTTACCGATTATATGAGACCTGTTGATATCATCTGGGGTTATGTCTATCTTTAGGTGTTGTTTACAAATATCAACTATCTTATCATCAGTTTTATTCAGTTCCTCTTTGGTAATCGGTACATTATGAAATCGAAGAGAATTTCGTCGACCATATTGCTCTAGCTCCTCAATATCCACCATGAGATCAAAGACATTATCATTTAATCGTCTGTTTTCAATTTTTATCCGACTGCTTTCAGCTTTCAAATCGGAAATTTCTTTCTCTTGTGTTTCGATTTTTTTGTGAAGACCCACAGTGGCCTCGGATATAGCAGTTTTTATTGAACTTTCTATAGATTTTGTCAGTAACGTTGACATCATGCTAAAAAATTCAGGATTTAAAATAGCATTTTTTATGACAGTTGTTAAATCGAATGACTGACCGTCACTACTACAGAGAATTAAAGACTGGGTATCAAGACTTTCGGGTTGTGGCTGCTGTGATTCGTTATCGAATCCATTTTTTCACCATCGGGTCCAGAAAACAATTTTACTCGTTTTGCATCAGGAGTAATCTTTTCATCATTTATTGTTTTGTTTACATTTGACGGCGTAGCCATTTTAAAATATATAACAGTTGTACACACAAGTTTGTTTACAATGGTGAGTAGATCTCAACTCGGTATCGACGACAATAAAGAAAATTTTACTATTGAAATATCTCTTTCTTAATATCAATTTAAAGAAGATATAAAGTCACACATACTTTCAGAGAAACTTTTCCACAATTCTTCAAATAAAATTGGTATCGTATATCATCTCACAATATGACTTTTCAGAGAAAAAAATCGGACCCTTCTATCTACCTGTTTACACCTGCCGCCATCTTAAGTGATTTATTGTTTGTTCCTAACCCTAACCAACTAACATTACCCCGAACTGAGAAGTTATTTTACTTTAAAATCACTTCTTCATAGTGAATTGAAACAAGTGATGTCACTCTTCACTCTGGGGAGTGCAAGAGCGGTCCTTGTAGTGGCATTAGTCTACTCTTTTCCGGATGTCTTTAATGTGATCATGGCATTGATCTCCCCTTACACAAACCAGCCTTTTATTGTCCCCATCCGATGGACTAGCATCGTTTCGTAAGACCACCCTAGCCAATGGCGTAAAGGTTGTCAAAAAGGTTATAACAAGTAAATTCAGGTTTCATTTGATAGCAATATATGCATTGGGGTGTTTTCGCAATTTCAGCTGCACACCTGTACCTACCAAAATTACCTTGAAGAGCACCCCACCCCAACCCTCGTGAGACTAGTGAAAGAATGAATGTTAATGTTATTGATAAAAAAAAACAATTAATCTGAAAACTGTTTATATATTGATATATGATGTCTTTTTTTCATAAATAAAATGTCACAAAATGTTTGGGCCACCATTATGCCATTTGGACCAGTAACTCTAATTTTTTACTGGCCCAAAAAATTTTTTTCGGACCAGCCAAAGGCTGGCCCTCATTTCAGACACTGCTATAAATGTTTGTTACTATTCATATTGTAATGAAATTCTTATGATTCATGCTTTTTTTTCAAAGGTACAAATATTTTTCAAAAGATATTTTATTATTTATGTCATACTTGATTTTACTCCATATGAAAAAAAATGTTTCATTCCAATTTCTAATTTTTATTAATAACACTTACTTCACTCAAATATTTTCCCTTTTTCTGCAATATTTGACATAAAATACAGGTACATCACAGGTAATAATTAATAAAGATACTAATTGCAAAAACAGCATAATTAACTGCAACAACATCTATAGGAATACCTGGAATAGGTTTTTTTAATGGGATTAGATAGACGACATCACCGGTACGGTTGTGGGTCGGACTCGCTATGCAAGGGCCAGTAGCAATTATTCTGATTTCCTGAAACGTCATCTTCATCTGAGAAACAGGCTTCTGGACCAGGGCTATAAAAAGATTCGCCTTATTCGATCTCTTAAAAAGTTTATATTCCGATACCAAGATCTTGTCGAAATATATTCCGACTCTGCAGAAAAAATTATAAGCGATGCATTTTCATATAGTGAAAATGTATAAAGATAAAAGAAGTCAAAAATGTCAAGGATAATTTTTTTTGTCAATGTGTGACGTAAAAATATTTTTGACATTTACGTCACCGAATATGGTACTGCTTTGACAACTATTTTACCTATTTTGTTCCTGTATTTAAATACTGTTACAGTGACAGCCGGAACCTTTGAACCGTAATGAGAGCGGGAGGTTTGGCGCCTTAAAATCTGATTCAACCCACCATTTCTTTAGAAATGCCTGTACCAAGTCAGGATCATTACGGTTTTCACAGTTTTCCGGTTGTTGACTGATTTTGTCTGTTTATATAATTATGAGTTTTGACTTTCCCTTTGTAAGATTGTTCAGAGTTCGGTAATTTTATTATTATCGTCACGTTATGTGTTTTCGTGGTATCCATTTTATTTTGATTTCCACAGCGCACGCATTATTTTTGACGTGTCTTCCGGTTTCTATTTATGGACCATAAACAATACGAAAGCTGACATCTGTAAAAAATGATAAAGTTTACTTTTAAAGACGTAAATACCTAAAACAGTGAACCTACCTACTGAACCATACTTTTTGTAATGCCAAAAATGTACTTCATTTATAAAGTAGCTGAAAAAAAATACAGAAGGGCTATATAAAATTGAACTATGTCGTCTGCCTCTCAGACACCTGCTCTTCCTGTCATGTAACTATCATGGGGTCACTTATCGTATTTGTAAACAAAAGAGCCGACTGAAATGTGCCTGTTTCTTATATAAAATACATGTCACTTTGCAGTGCATTGTGGTTTCAGCACTAAAAAAACCCATCAAAAATAAACACAATTTTAAAAGTGGTCATTTTCAAACATTCTGTTATTTTATTTAGATGTAGTATGATTTGGTAGATGGCCAGAACCATGAAATTTTAAAACCAGCCATTTCCAGATTTTATATTCGTTTCCATCCCGTATATCGGCCTTGTTTTTATTTGCCACGGAAACAGATGACGCCATTTTACTGACAACAAAAGTTGCCAGGTAATCGAGAGTATATTAAAATACAAGAATGGCTTTACAAACAATCTTATGCACAAAGAAATATTTAACTAGCCATTCTTTGAAAATTACAATCGTCATATGAATGGAGGGTTAACACTGTTAATCGCTATATCTGAAAATCGATAATAGCACGAAAACCGATAACAGGATGGTACACTTATTCAAAGCACAAACAGTTTCACTAGCTTTATTAACGTTATCAACTTCATTTTTCTCCTGGGGGAAGTAAACACTTTTTTAATCCAAAGGATTCAAGTTACTTGTACTTGCTTCCATCATTATTGGTTAATTTCTTAGCAAATTATTTAGAATTATGCAGCATCGTGACATTTCTATTTTTAACTATAAACCAATAATTCGCGTATTCCGCTTCATCAACTGTTTTCCGTTTTTAATTTCCAATGAATTGACAAAATATCAAGCAAAGTAAATCACATGACATATTTACTATTTTTTATTAAAATTTTATGTTAAATTTATTTAAATAAACATTTATTCCAAATACTACAGATATCCGCTTTCGTTTTTCGGACGTTTTATCGCAGTCCGGTAAACAAATCAAGCGACCCGGTATCTTGTGCGTAGTATTTCGCTTGGTTAATCAAAACAAATAGAAACCAGGGCCCGTATTCATAAAATTTCTTAACTTAAGTGTTCCTTAGACTAAGATTTTCCTAATGATTTCCTTAGTCAAGGAAGATACTTAAGTGGCATTCATAAAATATCTTAAGTGGTTCCTTAACTAAGGAATACTTAAGTATTTGAAACTACGGAACTTCTCGTATTTTACCATTAAGTAAATGTAAATATATGAATGAAAAGGGGGCACACAGTTCTTAAGCTATTATTGTACATTGATGATTGATTTCATTGTCAATAAATATTTTGTATTGTATTTCAATTCCCGCTTACACTATTTTCACATGCATTGCTTGACTAATTCAATACATACATACATATACAATGTACAATGTATAAATAAAACTGAAGTCGTATCAAAACCTTTAACTACTAGACATGTCTATGACATATATGACATACTGGTCTTCATGGTCTGATGGCGCCTGGATTCTGATATGGGTTCCATCTATCAGTCCAATTACTCCTGGAAAGTTGGCAACTGAATAAAAATTCCCCTTAATTTCAGAAAGTTTAGGTTCTTTCGGAAATGTAATTTCCAGCCCTTTTTACCAGTGCTGTAGATACATCGCTAATTGCACGCGAGACAGATGGTTGCGATAATCCAAATGTGTCTGCTATCACCCTCTGAAATGATCCACTCGCGTAAAATCTCAACGCCACGAACACTTTAATATTTGGTGTCAAGGCTCGATTCCTAAATGTACTGCTTTCTAAGTCATCCTGTAACATATCACATATCATCATAATAGACTGTCGGTCAAATCTGTATTTGTCTATTAACTCGAAGTCATCGTAGATATCAAGAGGTTTTGTACGGTCTCTGAATACTCGCTCTCTACGTAAAGCTCTTCTCCCAGCATGAAACAACCGAAAATGTCCGACATGGAACATGTTTGTATTGGTAATAATGCAATACTAGTAAGCTTTAATTATACCTATTTCATATACCCGCAATGCACGTGCCATCAAATGGTACGGTTGTAAAAATATTTACTCATCCGGAAAATGACCTTGATGGTGAATTTTATGTACATGTAAGATATGATATGGATTTGATGATAAACTCGAATGCCTATGAAATATTGCTAATATGGTTTGTTGTTATCTTTTTATTCATACAATATCCCTTTCATAACTCACAATCAATATAAATAGCAATTCAGGAAAACTTAAGGAACCTACCCATCTACCTTAAAGTTAAGGGACATCTTAAGTGTTTTCTTAGTTTAAGGACGTTTATGAATACCACTTAAGTATGATGGGCGGAGTTTCCTTAACTTAAGGTTATTCTTATGAAATACTTAAGATAAGAAGCTTTATGAATACCACTTAAGTAAAATGGGCGGAGTTTCCTTAACTTAAGTGTTTCCTTAGGAAAATCTTAACTTAAGTGGCATAAGCGTGAAAATGTTCGACTTTTAATTTCATTTGAAAAAGCTTTTATTAACCAGTTTTTACGAAGAATTTTATCACCATGCTATTGGGAATTTTCCCCCATTAAATTGGTGAATTTTTTTTTTCACATTGTCATTGAGGCCGATATTCAGCCCAAAAAACACAGTTGGAAAATCACTGCACGTATTTTAACTCCGTTCTCCGAATTCTTACCAAATTTGTATTATTCTCCAATCAAAAAGTTAGAAAATATTTTCATCTTTAAAATTGCTAGGCAACAGCATCCATAACAAAAGTAGGTCAAAAGCGATCGTATACGACTTCGTCGAAAAATGCAATTTCAAACGGGTCGATGATCATTAACTTTTCTCCTTGTTGAACTCTATTGTACTCTTGTAGTTTAATGACAAAAATTTAAGTTATTTCGCCCAAACAATATATTTGTATAATTCACTGCGTCCAATATTATTTTCCAAGTAAATCAGGAATTCATGGAAGAATTATATAAACTTGTATTTACTATTAATGATTGTCAGAGGTCAACCACATGACCCCCCCCCCCCCCTTTTTCAGGCCTGATTTTTCGAAGGACGATTTGAAAACAAAATGTGTCAGAACCGTTCTGCCTTATTTTAAAAAATTGTTCATGTTAACATTTTTTTATTTAATAAACAATAATTCAACATAAAATTTAAAATATTAAATTACTAGTAAACTAAAATTGATCATATTAACTCAATACTCAATAGAAAACGAAAGTTGACTTTCTCCAAAAACAAACGATATTTTATTGGGTAATTGCTTACATTTCTAACACTTACCTTAAAACGCTGAAATTCAGCCTACAATTATTATAAGTTTTCACAATATTACGTGGAAACGAAAAACAACCCATACTGCCATTGTGGATATCAGGAGTTATTTATAGATTTTATATGTTGACAGGTAGTCAAATTTAAATCCCATTTGACAAGAATAGATAACTCTTTAGTATTTGTCTTCTTCTCGTAAAAAGTGTTCTCAAGGCTGAGTGTAATTATCCCGTGTATGTAATTGCTTTATTAGCTAGGACAAGAAATAGAGATAAATTTTACACTCCTGTGAATTTATTGATCTTTTTAATGCTTTGAATTGTACTCATTTAATTGTTTCCTTGATTTCATTGGATATGTAAATTCTCTGTTCAATTATTTTATTTATAATCTGGATTCTTAAATCCATTATATTTCTTGATTTAATTTATGAAGAATTTGAATTTGAATCTTTTGGATTATTTTTCTTCTTCTATTAACTAGTGCTCAGAGGGCAGATTTTTTACCAAACATTATAATTTTATGAATATGTTTTTCCTATATATTCATTGATTGTATATTTATTGTTATATAATATGCTTATACATGTATTATTATATATTTTGAACAAGTAAATCTTTCAGAGCTTGTTTTTATTTTCGGACTTGCTAATTTAAAATCATATGTTTAGTCTATGGTGAATTATTGATGTTTATTTACTATTGTCTTTTCTTTTTGAACCTAAATGTTTATTGTGTATTTGTATTGTATTATGCTGTGTTGTAGATCTATGCCTTTCGCCCCTTTGGTGTAACATTATGCACTAATAAAGTCATAGTATGAACTTTTCATACTATATAACATGGAGAGGATGAGTGAGTGATTGTTGTTTATCGCTAACTCATCAATTTGTCAGCTAGATCATGGCGAGTACAAGTAAATTTTCTATGGGATGATGATGAGGTCCGCTTTGTACTAGACCAACATGTTTAGTTGGATTTTTTACAGTGCTAGCTCACTGAAACAACAGACCACAGATAGACATGTCGCTCCACTCGGACACATTATCCTGATTGCTCTTTCTCCTTAATGCTGCGTGCTTAGCGGAGATGCAACAAATCCCAATTTTATAGTCTTTGTGTTGACCAGATGGGGGATCGAACCCACGATCTACAGCACTCGTGTTGTGGTCTCGAGGTTACACCATTAAATCACTGATGCGTACAGTAGAATATAATGGAGACAACTTTTCAATTTTGCATATTTATTTCTGAAAAGAAAAAAAAACAATTGCAGAAATGTAATACAACCATTTTACTTTCTATGCATGATAAGCCTGGTACTTCGAATGTTTGTGATTATCGTGTGCTATACAGTTTTACCATGATCGACAGTTTTCGTGGTGGAGAAAGTCACAACTATACTAAAGCGCCTGGTTGTTTTATCTGTTCCACTGGTGTTGTAATGTATATCCGGTGACTCCATATTTGTCCAGTTTCCTCTCAGTATAATATTCTAGCTTTATCAAATAAACAATTTAACTGCACTAAGCACCCCATTTGCACGAAATTATGACACCATGGGCGTTAACCTTGTTGCTAATTACCCTTCTGCAACTGTGAGATGAGAAACAACACAATTTTGAAAGGGGTATATCCAAGATCATCCCTGCCAAGGTTGGCTTAATTTGGTTCAGTAGTATTAGAGGAGAAGATTTAAATGTGAAAGTTCACGACAAACGACGGACGGATGACGACGGACGCCAAGTGATGACAAAAGCATGAATGACCGTTGACCAGGTAACCTTAAAAGAGCATTCAAATGTTAAAACATATTGGTCTTTACATTAATATAATTACGTCTGAGTATATGCCATATGTAAGTCTATATTATTAGTTCCACACCATCTTTATGTTATGACAATAAGCTTAATCTCGAGACCACAACACCCATTTTATGTAATCACAATAGGTGTAACCTCGAGACCACAACACTCGTTTTATGTAATCACAATAGGTGTAACCTCGAGACCACAACACCCGTTTTATGTAATTACAATAGGTGTAACCTCGAGACCACAACACCCGTTTTATGTAATTACAATAGGTGTAACCTCTAGACCACAACACCCGCTTTATGTAATTACAATAGGTGTAACCTCGAGACCACCACAACCGCTTTATATAATGACAATATGCTAACCACGAGAATACCAAATCCTATTTATGCAATGACAATAATTGTATTCACGAGACCACCACATCCGCTGTATGTAATGACAATACATTTATCAACGAGACATTCACACCCGCTTTATGTACTGACAATATGTTCAACCACGAAACCACCACACCTTCTTTATGTAATGACAATAGATTATCCACGAGACCACCAGACCGGCTGTATGTACTGACAATATGTTCAACCACGAAACCACCGCACCTTCTTTATGTAATGACAATAGATTATCCACGAGACCACCACTCCCGCTGTATTTACTGACAATATGCTTAACCACGAAACCACCGCACCTTCTTTATGTAATGACATTAGGTTCAACAACGACAACACCACACCCGCTGTATGTTATGACATTAGGTTCAACCACGAAACCACCGCACCTTCTCTATGTAATGACAATAGATTATCCACGAGACCACCACACCCGCTGTATGTATTAACAATAGGTTTATCCACAAGACCACCACACCCGCTGTATGTTCTGACAATATGGTTAACCACGAAACCACCACACCTTCTTTATGTAATCACAATAGGTTTAACAACGAGACCACCACATCTGCTTTATCAGATGGCAATTGGCTTAACCACAAGACCGCCATACCAACTTTATTAGATGACAATCAACTTAACGACAAGACCGCCGTACCCACTTTATTAGATGACAAACGCCTTAACCACAAGACCGCCACAATCGCTTTATCAGATGACAATCGGCTTAACCACAAGACCGCTACATCAAATTTATAACGTGACAATCTGATTAACCAAAAATACAGCCACAATCGCTTTATCAGATTAAAGTCGGCTCTACTATGGGACGTCCACGCTCACTTCATTTGTTCTAGCCATAAGACCATCATTTCACAAACGGATAGACCCTCTATCGAACATTTCACACTGGTTTCACAGCCAGAATCGTTAGTTTTTATACAGACAACCGCTATATTATTTTAAACTTACAAATTTTAAAGAAGAGTTTGACGATACCAAAGGGATAATCAGAATCCGTAAATCGAAGAGGAATAGACAACGCAATGTCCAAAAGAAAAAGGACAAAATGACAAACAGCCATCTACAAAACATACATATTAAACTAAAGATCGAGTAACATGAACCCCTCTAGCAACCGGGGGAGAATTCAGGTGCTCCGGAAGGGTAAGCAGTTCCTGCTCCACTAGTGCCACCCGTCGTGTTGAATTTAAAAAAACAGTGCTGAAACAAGCAGCACTGTAGGTCATTTTACATTGTTTGCAAGAGTGTCTTCTGTCACGTCATCGTTATACAGTAACATGTTTCTTACTGGTCTGTGCCTTTCGCTCCAGTTAGAATCATGATACCAGGATACTTTTGAGTAGTATATAAATAAGACACCCGAGGGCAAGTTTTAAATCGTATTGGGCGAGGGTGTCTCAGATTTAACAATCTTGCACCTTTCGTGGTGTTTGGCTTTTTGTCTCACCCCTTTCTATCGTGTCAATGTTTGTTTACTTTGAGAAAATATAGTAACTAACGGAAATAAAAACAAATTACCTCACTTTTGACCAACGTCAAATAACTTTTATATTAGGAGTTATCACTGTATTTTATTATGAAATACATTAAAAATACTGCAAAGACACGGATGTATATCGATAATGGTAAACAAATTTGCGGGAAAAAGCATGTGTACCTTGTCTTACCCAGCAACCTGTGTAAGATATATGGGGTCTAACACCGGGAGAGGTGCAAGATAGTAAAATCTGTGACATCCGAGGGTAAGATTTAAATCGTATCGGACGAGGCTTGTCCGAGTCCAATACGATTTAAATCTTACCCGAGGGTGTCACAGATTTTACTATCTTGCACCTTTTACGGTGTTTGACTCTTTTTCTCACCCCTTTCTACCGTGTCAATGTTTGTTTACTTTTTGTGTAGCTTGGTGCATTAATTTGCGAACCGTATCACAGCTACAGGACCAAAATGCCACGTAATAAAATAAAACAAGATGCTCATTTTACAAATTTGTGTTTCTAAGCGGGAGTTAACTTTTGAGATTTCGTAAGGAACGATAACTCGAATAAAGGAACGACAGCTCGATTGAATGAGACTAGATTCGGCCCTAAAAAAAAAGTCGTCCCCAATATATCTCGGCCCAAAAAATCTCGACACAATACAATTAGAACAGGAGCCGGACAATCCAAAAGATTCCAATGCCATTCTTGTAAAAGTATGTGTGGACGATCTATTTTTAATTATTGGCTACATTGGTGTTAAAAAATTACCTAAAGTTGTTTCAGCAATTCGTTTACAGGAAATTGTAGACATTAAAGTCAAATCTGTGACTACATGGTAGGTGAGAAACCTGAACATTCGTAAACTGAGATGTTATATCCAGATGTGTAAGAAGAACAAGTGGTTGCCAGATAATGAACTGAACACGTACAATTCTAATTTATAATGTTTTCATTGAATATTTATGAATGACAATAAATAGCAAAATGTACTACTAAGCTGTCTTGATCTTGACTCACTGTTTTAAGCTTTATCATATTTATAATGACTTCGAGATGAGGAACAGCTACAAAATGTATAAAAGCACAATTTTTTGCTTTATAATATTTCCCGGTAAGCAATTTTGTCCATCTGTATTTTTTTTAGTAAATATGCTGTTGATCTACTTATGTTAATTTAAATCCTGGTATTCATGTGATTTTGACTCTTGTTCATTTACACTATATCTGTTTGCAAAACTGGAATGTACTGACAAAGACAAATAAATTACAAAGTACCTTTAAAGGATCTCCAATACAATCCGATGACTGCCCACTCCACATTGGACCTCTTAAAATTCTTCCAAGTCTGTCTTCGAACTCTGCATCTAAGGTTTCTATCCACTGATAATAATCGTCTGGTATTGATATCTGTACAAAATTTAAAAACTGATTGTATTTGGATGAAGCTATAAGATAGGAATATTATATGTGAAGCTTAGTTAGATAAACAAGGTATTTAGTAATATCAGTATATAGACTCCATGATTAAACGTAAGTTACACTGTATTCTTTTAAAAACCAAACCATGGATTTATTTTGCTACTGTCATAAAAAAAGAAGTGCATATTTTCGTCACCATAATTTTGTGACTTCCTGTTGTATTTGTTTGTTTGTCTCGGCATCTTTTCTGTTGCTTTTATTTCGGGTTGTTGTTTGGTATACATGTATCTTGTTATGGTGTTCTGCATTGTTGACTCTTACTTATTATATCTACTAGTACTTTATGAGTGCATACTGCAGTGAAATTAAGTCGACCATATGCTGTTAATGTTATATGTACAATGGAACTGTCTTTTTAACCTTTTCATCTACATTTGTATATTATTTAAGAAATAATTCATGGAAGCCATATGTATATATTGTTTTTACCACAGGTAGGTCTTTATGTCACAAAGTTTTACCCAGAGCGTTTGGACTCAAAGCGTTTGAAGGACGTCATATTAGAATAATAGATAATTTTCTTTTCACATAGTTATTTTCAAATGTATATATATGAAAAAATGATTGAAACAATGTTTACCTGTCGTATATCACTGGCACAAAAGAACTGTATTTGATGCTGAATTAAGCCAAATGGCATGCGGTCGACTGGCATAAGAGGTTCCTGGGAATCTGGCCTGGTCAGTCCTAAACACTTTACGAAGTCTTTTAGGACATTTGGTTTTCCTTTCCTTTTTGAGTGTTTTCATTGCTTGAATGGAAAGGCTCACAAATTTATCTGTACCTGCTTTCAATCCTTCGTTGTAAGCTGACATCTCAAACAACTTGTCTAGACTCTGTTTTTGGTGTCCTGGATGAAGAATTGTAAAATTTGATATCAATATTTGTTCACAGCAGTTACTTGATGCTGTGTGAATTATGTTAATAAGCTGATGTTCAGACAAAACTGATCTTAAAGTCTGTACTTTCTCATTGATACTAACCTCTTTCCCTAGTTTCTTCCAAATAGTTGTTACTTGTTCTTTACTGAATTTTGCCAAATAATAATCCACAAAGTTTTCCACACTATAGGGTGTTGCAGGTGTTGATGGAGTTGACACTTCAATAAAGCCGGAATCATCTGATATATTTGTAGTACATATATCTTCATAATCTATTGAAAATTGTTCTTCAGCATCAGACACTGTTTTAAAAGTTTTTCTGAAGTAATTCACTACCTTGGCTCTGCATGATGTAGCTGGAAAATTAAAAAGAAAAACAATTACTATTGTACAAAAAAGTAACTGAATTGTTCAAGACCATGATTGAATTCAGTTGGCATGAGTTACTTGCAGCAACTGTTCATTAAAAGTCTGTTTCAGACTTTCAATACAGTTCCAGTGGTTTTTTGGCTAAAAGCAACACTAATTTTTTCATCTGTTTGTAAACAGGAAATCACAATCTAATTCTAGTACCTGAAGTGTATATCAGTAAAGTAAGCAATAGTTTTCCAAATGTTACCACTAATACCGTTAATAACAAAATTCTAATAAAATATTGCACATAAATTATAGAATCTTGTTATTTTTATTGGTATAATAAAACAATTAATTACCTTTCATGAGGTCACTATGAACATGGTAAAATGAGGTTCCTTGACCTGACCCACTCAGTGATCTGATCTGACCTCCACCTATGGCCTTGATCAGGTCAGGTCACCATGTGTGCCAGGTCTTGGGTCCTCATTTCACCATGCTAACCTCTTAAAAATTGTGCTCACTGTGTATGCAAACAAAAATGTACAAATACTTACTTCCTCGTACAGTTCCACAAGTCTGCTTGATAAATTCACTTGCTTTAAACCAGTAATTGTTGTCATCATTCATAGCAGGCCATTCGTTTTCTGAGTTCTGAGCATCTTTGTGCAAAGCAACATATTCTACCAGGGAGCGCAATTGCTGCTGTGACCAAGTTCTATTTCTACTTCTCTTCTTTGGAGGGCTCTTTTGTGGTGTGCATTTTCGAGGCGACCAACTAATATTCCTGTTGGGCTTATGTGAAAATCCCTGAAATACACAATGGCAACATGAAACAATCTTGATACATGTAACTGCACATGTACATATACATATATTAAATGCCTCTTATAGACAACAAAGTAGAGTAGGTAGATATACAGATTTGGACAAACTTTTTATGATATGTTTTGATGAGTACAGGTAGGTAAGGGCAATGAATTTTAACCTTTGGCAGCCATCTTTTGTGTCAAGCAAATTATTGTGTCTAGCTAAAAACTGTGTCCACATTCACTTTAAAGTACACTTGTTCACATTTCCTTGGTCGACATGATGTGGTTGTATCATGCTGAGCTCGGCATAGCCCTATATTTGTTCAAATCAAAGGGCTGAACTTGATTTACATTAGATTTTATATTTAAATAAAATAATGTTTACTAAAGAATAGTAGTGTAGTTTTTTTTTGGTGAATGAAACATGTATTGAAAAAAGAACGGATATGAAGTAAATGTGCATGAGAGAAAACCTGAGCAAGTATAAACAAAAGGAACCTGTGCACTTTTATTGCTGTATTATGGATGTCTAACTAGTTTCTTGAAGAATTGTTTTTTGCTCGCCATAATTCAAACTTCATGATAAAATACTACTATCAGTTTCTCTTTTAATTTTCTCTGGTGTAACATATCCAGGTAGGTCACATTCTTGCATTGCATCTACAGGACTCTTAAACAAGCACTTTCTTGTATCTTGTGTGTGTGTATGTGACACTGGAGTATCCATCTAAAAATGATACATGTATATAGATTCAAGCAATTACTATAAGTAAAATGCAAAGAATTTCTTGAAAGACTAAAAACTACCCTTTTTGACCCAATATGCATTCCCTACTCAAATTTCTACATGGTACGTGCTGACCGTACCTTTCGACTATTATTGCCAGGGGGGGGGGGGGGGGGGGGTGGGGGGGGGGGGGGGGTATTCAACATTCTTCTTCTTCCATTAAAGTGTAGGGCTGCCGCAACAGCATCTTCTCACTGACAGTATTTATTGCTGTATTATGATTTACTTATTTATAGATTTAAAGACATGAGCTAGGTGTGGACAAGATTTCCCTTATCCTAAAGAAATCTTCTTTCCTCACAAAAAATGTGGGACACTGTGTGTGCTACTACTCTGTATTCCTGAGCAAACTGGCAACTTTTTGCATCAATTCCGTCTCTTTTTTATTTCTTTTACTGATCGATGTTCATGTATTGCATCTGAATTATATCATAATTAGTCTGGATGACAATTTTGCCAAGAAAATTGTAAAATGTGTGTTATTTCTCTGTGAAACGATCGTACTAAAGTAACACGATGTTAGTCGCCGGATCGAAAAAAACAGCAAAAATTGAGTACTTTCGGGAGGCCGTAATAGGGTGGTCAAGCCAAAAATTGAAATGCTAATAAATCATGACAGTACATACCAAATGGGAAATTTTGGTACAAAAATTATTAAAATCGGTTGAGCTGTTCAAAAGTTATGGCCTTTTCGGTGAGCCAAAAGTGGTCGATTTTCTGTTTTTTTGAAAAATGTTAAAAAATTGACATTTTTGGACCAAAATATATTATTTTCACTACCTAATAGGTTATCATGCTTTCTTCTATAGTAATGTATCCTCCTTATGCTTCAAAAAGAGGTATTATACACACCTGTAGGTGTTATATGAAAAAAATGTCACAGAATTTAAAACATTGAAAATAGCCTTTGGACTTTAATTTAGGTTATGTGTCAGCCGTCTGCTTGTTCAAACTACCAGGTTTGTGGTCAAATATCTTCAAGAACCTTTAACTTGCAAGGCTGAAACTTGCAACACTGTCCACAAA
Organism: Bathymodiolus brooksi; assembly: GCA_963680875.1. Classification (NCBI taxonomy): domain Eukaryota; kingdom Metazoa; phylum Mollusca; class Bivalvia; order Mytilida; family Modiolidae; genus Bathymodiolus; species Bathymodiolus brooksi. The sequence continues at coordinate 24,154,604 of OY804589.1, read as the reverse complement.
GTGCCCAGTCTCTAGGTAAAAATATCAAGAATATCATTTATTCAATTAATATATATATTTTTTTAATATTATTTCCTTTGCGCAGGCCTCCATAATTTTAACGTCAAATTTTATTCGAAAAATCAAGTTTTTGGTCATAAAAAATCTGAAAAAAGTACTAGAATTTTTCTGAATACTGATTTTGGTAAGGAAAAGAACCCTCTAACAGGGAACACCTATATTTATCAGCAAATAAAATTCTCAAAGTCTGTAGCGCCAGAATCATAAACTCTGCAGCTTATTATTTTGAGCTCGGTAAAGTGTAAAAATAAGTTATTTTAGGGAATTAATTATATTTTGTATGTTCAAATTGATATTTTTATGGTAAACAACCTCAATATCCATACATCAATGAAGTTATTATTACAGTTTGTGTAAAAACTGCCATTTTTTCCATTGAAAAGGTCAATTTTCTTTGTTCAATCAAAATTTCAGATAATTCCCGAAATTGATACAATTTCAATAATTGTCGAATATTATAATATTAAATGTTCAAGTGTTTGGTATTATTTTGATCCTATAACTGTATACTACAAGGAGAAAACTATCAGCAACCCCAATTCTGACACTGGTATGAACTATGTCCTGGTTCATTAGCCCTCTACCTGGAAATTTAGTAAAAATAATATTTCAATTATGGCCCCGTATTCCATGAAAAGTCTTATTTGGATTATCAGATATGTTCTCTGTGCAATTTATAAGCCAGCCTTGAAGTAATGTTATCTTTTAAACATTTAATTAGCACATTTTATACATGATTTTCATTTTTTTGTCTGGGAAAAACCTCAAATTTGACAATTTTAGCTGATTTAAGCGAACAGTTCATGCGATTAGAAAGTCCCAAATTTTCAAAGTTATCATTTTTATTGTCACAAATCAATAAACTGTTATCTTCTACTATTATTTATAATCTTAATTCATAACAGTCTTCAATGTCACTCTCTTTTCCTTTATATACTATAATTTTACATTTGACGACTACAAATAGTGCTGTGTCCCAGTTCATGACCAACTTATTCCAAATGAAATCTTTGTGAATTCTTTAAATTGTGTGTTTTGTGATCCTATGCATATCCTATGCATATTTGATTAACTGAATCATAATCAACAGCATCAACTTTCAGAAGTGTCATTTTAATGATTTAAAACTCTTAATGATCTACTGAGATGCCACGATCACACCTGTAAAATAAAAATAAAAATAAACATTTAAAATATGTTATACAGAATAAAAATAAAGAACTAAAAATAATTTATCTTTTCCAGAAATAGTTTATCATACATGTACAAATGAAAAAAGCTTTAATACAATGCACTCTTCGACTAAAAATTTTCTTTATGCATATATGCTTGGTGGCAAATAGATTCTATATGAAAAATAGCATTATTCCAGAAATGTTTGCTGCATGCATCATAAATGTTCTGTCATATCAAACAAGTTTGCACACAGTAATGGTGTAATGAAAAAAATGTAATTAATTAAACTTAGCATATCACATGCACTGCCACTGATTACATTGTATATAGCCAGAATGTTAATACATTCACATACTGTAATGTATGCATTAAGCATATATTTCATAAAGCTTCCCTAATAGCACTGAAACATAATAATTATGTTTTATAACAATTTAAATAAATTGTTTCAAAAATGTTGCATGGAAATTCATGTTACTATTTAAAAACAATTGTCCTATGTATTGCTACAATATACACTAGGAACTTAATGAGAAATGCATAAAAAGTTTTCATGTAGACAAATTTCATTTAAAACCAAAAAATATAAAAAATCTTGAACATTTCACAAAAGTATCAAAGAATACCGGAACAATTCCTTTATATAGATGTATTAATAAATCCCGATAATTTCCGAACAGCCATGATGACGTCAACAAAGCTCTGCTTGGATAAAGTTATTTATAGATTGGGAGAATTTGACAACTTTATATTGATGCTTGCCGTTTTCGCCATTTTTCGAGTAAAATAATAAAATCGTGAATTAAATCCCATTTCTTTTTCATTTATCGAAACAAAGATAAACATTTATTCAGTTCGTGTAAAGTTTCTGTGCGATTTTTGTGCATCTTTTGTTTTCAAAATTAACCCCCATTTGATCCGGTTGAAAACGATATTTCTTTTGAGAATAAAACTATATTTTAGAAGAAGTTTTGTTACTTACCGTGCATGATTGACCTCCGTGGTCTGAATACATCAATGCTAGATAATTATTGTATCAATTGGTAGAACAATACGTCGGTAAATTCTATTTTTCTTTGGTACAACTCTGAAATTGTCCTGGCCAAAATGGCGGAAGACATACATCCCGGTCATGCGCCACACAACGTCCGATAACTCTTCCCGCTCAACTCTGATTGCAAATTCAGAAAATATGGACTGAACATCCAATGATTTCCGGGAGCTATTACTGCTTATCCATTGAAACCTTGGCGACATATCTTTAGAGGAAGGTCCAGTTTATTGATATTTGACCCCCAATATTTTTCGGAAGTGTGGTAAGCGAGTTTAAAAACACTGTTTTGTAAACTTTTATATTTTATGTTACGATTTCGATTGTTTTTAATTTTTGGCGGTCGGATTGGTAAAATTGAAGACTTTCTGCAAATTTTAAGCCATGCATGAAGAATATTGGTCCACGGATAGCTCCCGGAATTATTTTTGAAAATGGGCTGTTCGTTGACACATAAATCAAGATGGCGTCCGATTTTCTCGAAACGACTTCACTTTGGACGTTCAGTAGTAGTACCCAATCATATTTTTAATGCTTATAACTACCAAATTAATAAAGTTCTAGTATTCAAGTTTTATCTGATATATTTTTTATGACGAAATAATAAATTTTAGGTGTTTTTCTAATGAAATCAAAAAGGTGAAAATTCGGGTTTTTTCTACTCTGACAGAAAATAATAACGCTATCGACGACTACGTTTGTCCTCCCTAGCCGTAATGAGATAATTTGAGACGACTTAAGACGACTTTTTACATTTTTTGTCATAAAAATCATTTTTGTACATCATGTTCAATTTTCAAGCATAAGTCTTCCGTAATTTTGATGTAATTTGTATGAAATTGAGGTCACCAGTTTCAGGAAATGGCGATCGAAACGACGCCCAAATAATACCCTTTCAGGTTTTTCTTAGTTTGCACATTTTTACGTTAACACCATGTATTAACATCAATATGTACTCGCTGTTTATACTTTCCTTTTATGTATTAACATAAATTACTCACCTGTGACAAATAGTAAACACTGTGATTGGCTTATCAAAACATCAACAAATCCTCAGGAAATACCATTCAATGTAGTCGTTGAGTGGAACGTCATGCGATCACGTGATAAATCGATTTATGCACACGACACTTAACATGCGTCCCCAAATTATGGCAGTTACCGGACACAAATCTGCCTCGTCAGTTGCAGTATATCAACGTGTTTCATCAAAGGAAAAACAAGTTATGGGAGACATTATCACAAGTTCTGTTCGTGGAGAGCAACCATCTCAACTATCCTCAATAATGCCACCGCACAGTACTTCCCGGTTGCAACTCATGCCGCCGACACAAAACAGTTCAAGTTCAACATCACTTGTTCAAATGAGAGCCAATACACATGTTTCATCGTCGGTTACGGACGCCGTTGACATTTTGGATGTAAATTATGATGATTTATTTTGTGATTATAACCCTCTTACAACAGTTAATTCCGTCACAAACACCAGAACAATTCAGCAAACTCCCATGTTCCACGGCTGTACCATTACAAATTTGAACATAACAATCAACAAGTGAAAGTGTGTTAAAGTTTCCGCCTTTAAAACTTTCGAGGTCACGGGGCCACACCAAGTTTTTGCTTATTGTTAGCATTTTAATTATTGAAATTGTTTCACAAACCCGTTGTTTTGTTATGTAATATATTAATGTTATAATTATAAAGTTTATTAAATTTACTGCATATGAAATTGTGTTGATTTAGAAATATTGAACAAGATTTTCCTTTATGAGACACCTCAGTACATAAAATATCACGTGACAAATATTTGACGTCATTGAACAAAGAATGTCAGAGGTACGAAAAGGGACATCTAGAAATACGGAAAATGAAAATAAAAGATGCAAAATATTTAATAAGGTTTTAAATATGAATTGGGACTATGTACGTGGTAAAAAAAAACAAAAGGAAAATAAAAATAAACAAACAAAAAGGAAACAAACAAACAAAAATAATCAAAAAAAAATTTATACGACAGTTTGGTTCTGTATTTAACAAAAAAATGGTTAAATCCGTAATATATTTGTTATTCAGCTTATAATACTTTTTAACTACATGTATATCAACATAATCTCAAAATATTATCGAGTTACTTGATGCTTACAAGTTGCAAATTACCATTATTTCATTCTCAAATGAGTACACAATGTTTTCCTTCTTTATTAGATGTATTTCGGAAATGAAAAAAAATATTTGAGCTGTTAATTTAAATAGAAATTAACTGCTAAACAACTTCAGGGCAAAATATCTTTGTTATATATTTTTTTTATGTATATATACGCAGGGCAGTTATACGAAGATCTCACGAGCATAGGGGCTCATGCTAATATGTGTATGTTGTGTACAGCATGTTTTTAATGTTTAAACACTTATTTTGTTGGAAGCACAGATACAATAAATATATGTTCAATTTTGAGTGGATGTGTAGAAAAGGGCCCCAGTACACTGCTTTACCAAGGGGCCAATAAAGCTGTTAAAATGGCCATGTTTATGTCTCTTTTTAACAGTCATCTATGAAAATTAACTTCCATAATTTGCATGCGCCATGATGTTTTCTCCAGATTTAGTCGAGTTGCAAAGTAGTCGAACTCGGGTTGAATTCGAACCCCTGTTCACGGCGAGGTATACTCGACACAACATTAAGTTTATCAGTAACTTGCGACAGGTCGGTGGTTTTCTCTGGGTACTCCGGTTTCCTCCATCAATAAAACTGACCATCACGATATAACTGAAATATTGTTGAAAGTGGCGTTAAACACCATAAACCAACCTATGCTGCTAAAGTTAGCATCAATCAATCAATCAATCAATGCTTTAGAAAATAAGCAACGCTATGTAATGGACCAAGGGCCGTCGTGGTCGTGATCGTATGGTAGTTGGATTTATAACCAAATGTGCAATCAGTGTCTATATATCACCACTAACGTTGCGAGTTCGAATCCCGTAAATGACGATAGTGTGTGCTATATACAACCCGTATGTAATAAAGTTGGTCAGTGACTTGCCACAGGTTGGTGGTTTTCTCTGGGTATTCCGGTTTCCTCCACCAATAAAACTGACCACCACGATATAAATAAATATTTTTGAAAGTGGCGTTAAACACCATAAACCCTGTAATGGACCAATTATTTTCTTATGGATGAAGGCGACGGTTTTTTTTCCACACCAAACCGTAATGAAAACATTCATACTACCATACTACGAGCAATAACAAATCCCAAGACATGCTTATATTAAGAATTAGCGGTAGTAACTATCGTGTTGTACATATCATACAGTAAGATATAAATACATCTTTTATCAACGAAATTATGACACTTTGTGTATAATGGCATAGTCACTAACACAAAATACCACACAGTCTGACTGAACAGTTCAAATTCCAATAGAAAAATGTTGCTTTGTATGCAATTTAAATGTTGTAAAAACTTGTGAATGAAATTACCCCTTAATTTTTATAGCATTCAAATATATATAGATAGTTTTTAAGAAAATTATAATAAAATTATTTTTGCTATCCTTTGCTCTCACGCAAGGACAATAACTCATATGAAAAAGAAATGTCAAACACATTTAATTTTAGAATCAAATCGGGAATATGCAAATGGCCTATTGTTACCCATGTTTTGTATTTGGTGCAGTCTAGCATTTAGCTACTGGACACAAAAATAAAACAAAATAAATGTTAAATCAGATTAAACCTAGAGGTTATTTTCTTCCCATAATTCCTGTCTACCGCTCTCATTCCAATTTCCGTATTTCCGAAGATAAATTCAACGTCAACCCAGCGCCTTTCCGCACATGATTCAGGGAATGTAATTGTAGGTCTACAAAGTAGAGAGCAACCATCGTCATCAACGTATGACGGATATTGATTTTCTGATACATAAATAAAAAAATCCATAACGTCTTGGTGTGGATACGGAGTAAAGTACGACTTCAACACTTTCGTTCCGGCTTCTACCATCTTATCTTTTTCAATTATTTGAGAGAAAATATTGTCGCATTTTTCTTCCCCATTCATCAAAACCTTCTGTTTTACATCATGCCTTCTCTTATCAAAAGGAATATTCGTCTTTACGCCGTAGCTGCATTTCATCACACGTGACCGAATGAAATCCGGACGATGTCCAAATAAAACAGCCCATATTCAATACCGACATACCAGCATCTTCCGGTATTATAAGTCGCTTGCCAGGGAATGCTGCCTGGACGGCATCTTGTATCAGAGGACATTCGGAAAATCCTCCGACCATTAGAATTGTTGATAGACCATTCGTGGACCTATTGGAAAGGGTGTTCTTCATTAAGGTAATGATGCTGTCAATTGTTGGTGTGAAGAGCTTGATTATTAAATCGGCATTAAATCTCAGTCTGTCACTACATAGAGTTATTTTGTCCACATACGACGACGAATCAATGGCGGATTGTAAACTCTTCCCTTCAAAATCTTTGCATTTTTCGTCTATTGCAACAAATGGAATTGTTAAATTGACTTTTGTCTTTTTCTCTGTTCCAACTGTTCGTTTTACTGCTTCAAATTCTCGAACCAGATCTAAATAAGATAAAGGGTTCTTTCCCTTATTTTCTTTAAATTCTGATATTACTTTTTCTCCAGCTATTTCTTGAAGCACTTTAAAGAATCTAGCATCAATTGACGTGCCGCCACAGTCATTACCAGTCGCCCTGCATAATTCCTTCAGTTGACCATTGGAAGCCTTTTCATGAACTGTAATATCGGCTGTCCCTCCTAAAATATAAAAATATACACTAATATCCCTCTTTTGGGATCAAACGATCACAATGAGCATGATGCCGCTTGGATAAGATTGATATTTCGTATCTTCGGTTTATGGTTTTTAAAGCCACTTTCAACAAATATTCCAGTTATATCATGGCGATTATGAAGAAAAAGTTTTAATAGTGATGGTTAGAGAAAACCGAAGGGGCAATAAAAAATGAACAATCCAGAGACACTGGCGACACCAGGTACACAAGACACGGGACGAAAATAAACATTAGAGAGCACCGAAGGGGAAACCAAGATTGGACAATACAGAGACACTGGCAACACCGGGTACACAAGACACAGGACGAAAATAAACTTTAGAGAAAACCGAAGGGTCAATCAAGAATGGACACAATCCAGAGACACTGGCAACACCGGCAGGACGAAAATAAACGTTAGAGAAAACCGAAGGGGCAATCAAGAATGGACAATCCCGAGCCACTGGCAAAACCGGGTACACAAGCAACAGGACAAAAATAAACGTTAGAAAAAACCGAAGGGGCAATCAAGAATGGACAATCCTGTGACACTGCAACAGTGGGTACACAGGACGAAGACAAACAAAACATAAAAACACAACACAATATGTGTTGGACACCACTATACGCAAACGAACACACATAACGTAAATACGACATGAGTCCTCATACTCAGAACGTAAGAGCACATAATAGGACCACACAAGAAAAAGCTAAAAGGATGAGCAGCATGGACCCCACCAAAGAAACAGTAGAGGGCGAACTCAGGGGCTCGCGAAGGGTAAGCAATTCCTGCTTCTTATAGGAAACCCGCCGTATTACTTATATATAAAGTCAATTGATTGATTGATTGCTTGATTGATTGGTTGATTGGTGCTTAGCGCTAACATTAGCAATATTTCAGCTATGTACAGTCAACAATTCCATCAATATCAACAAATGATCATGAACAATCACTTTCTCCTTAATTCATTGTACATAAAAAATACCATGACTTGGAAATAAAAGTCTTGGGTTTAGGAGAGGCACAAACATACATATGTTTGCTTACAAAATCTTGTTGAAATTGTGTGCGTGTGCGTGTGTGCGTCTTTCATTGCCAATTTATTAGTATACCTCCTAAGTCTACAACCATGTATTTAGTTCCTACTTCCATCACGAAAAATCCGGGGCTAGATCCATGAAGCTTCTGTATAGGCAAATGTTGACAGTATATAGAGGATGCTTCCGGTTCTAAAGCAAGCATTAACATTTCCGTTGGCATACCAGCCTAAAATATTAAACAGGAAGACAGGAGTTCAAATAAATGTAAGTTTGCATGAACATAAATCTATATAAGATTAATGTATTAAAGTTAATGCATAGTCGTCACATTTCGCGAGCACATGGGTTCACCATAGGAATTACGGTGGAGTCCGTGTTGCTGATCTTTTTCCGTTACGGAATGTTTGTGTCACAAATGACCACATATATGTTCCGTTTGTCGTAATCATAATCCAATCCTTTGTTCCTTATTAAGTTATCGGGTTTGTTATATAAGAGTAACACAACGGGTGCAACATGTGGAGAAGAAATGTCTACCCTTCCAGAGCATCTGAATTCATCCCGGTGTTGTAATCGGGTTCGTGTTGCTCGAACTTTAGTTATCACCACGAACACCACTAAATACTGAGCGCCACGCTCACCACTAAATACTGAACACGACGATCACCACTAAATACTGAGCACCACGATCACCACTAAATACTGAGCACCACGATCACCACTAAAGACTGAGCACCACGATCACCACTAAATACTGAGCACGAAGATCACCACTAAACACTGAGCACCACGATCACCACTAAATACTGAGCACCACGCTCACCACTAAATACTGAACACGACGATCACCACTAAATACTGAGCACTACGATCACCACTAAATACTGAGCATCACGATCACCACTAAAGACTGAGCACCACGATCACCACTAAATACTGAGCACCACGATCACCAGTAAATACTGTGCACCACGCTCACCACTAAATACTGAGCACCACGATCACCACTAAAGACTGAGCACCACGATAACCACTAAAGACTGAGGACCACGATCACAACTAAATACTGAGCGCCACGATCACCACTAAATACTGGGCACCACAATCACCACTAAATACTGAGCACCACGATCACCACTAAATACTGAGCACCACGCTCACCACTAAATACTGAACACGACGATCACCACTAAATACTGAGCACCACGATCACCACTAAATACTGAGCACCACGATCACCACTAAAGACTGAGCACCACGATCACCACTAAATACTGAGCACGAAGATCACCACTAAACACTGAGCACCACGATCACCACTAAATACTGAGCACCACGCTCACCACTAAATACTGAGCACGACGATCACCACTAAATACTGAGCACTACGATCACCACTAAATACTGAGCATCACGATCACCACTAAAGACTGATCACCACGATCACAATTAAAGACTGAGCACCACGATAACCACTAAAGACTGAGGACCACGATCACCACTAAATACTGAGGGCCACGATCACCACTAAATACTGAGCACCACGATCACCACTAAATACTGAGCACCACAATCACCACTAAATACTGAGCACCACGATCACCACTAAATACTGAGCACCACGATCAAAAGACTGAGCGCCACGATCACCACTAAAGACTGAGCACCACGATCACCACTAAAGACTGAGCATCACGATCACCACTAAATACTGAACACCACGATCACCACTAAATACTGAACACAACGATCACCACTAAATACTGAGCACCACGATCACCACTAAATACTGAGCACCACGATCACCACTAAAGACAGCGCCACGATCACCACTAAATACTGAGGACCACGATCACCACTAAATACTGAGGACCACGATCACCACTAAAGACTGAACACGACGATCACCACTAAATACTGAGCACCACGATAACCACTAAAGACTGAACACGACGATCACCACTAAATACTGAGCACGAAGATCACCACTATATACTGGGCACCACGGTCACCACTAAAGACTGAGCACGACGATCACCACTAAAGGCTGAGCGGCACGATCACCACTAAATACTGAACACGACGATCACCACTAAATACTGAGCACCACGATCACCACTAAATACTGAGCACCACGATAACCACTAAATACTGAGCACCACGATCACCACTAAATACTGAGCACCACAATCACCACTAAATACTGAGCACCACGATCACCACTAAATACTGAGCACCACGATCACCACTAAATACCGAGCACCACGATAACCACTAAATACTGAGCACCACGATCACCACTAAATACTGGGCGCCACACGGTTACCACTAAATACTGAGCACCACGAACACCACTAAATACTGAGCACCACAATCACCACTAAATACTGAGCACCACGATCACCACTAAATACTGGGGATGAACCAAGGTGGTCTGGACTGATCAGCAGTATGTTTTTATTTGCAAAATCTTAAATTTCTGCGTTCGTTCTCATGACCTGTTTAGCAGTATGTTTTAATTTTTCGAATCTTTAGTACCCTTTCTGGGCTCGTTCTCGTGAACTGCTTAACAGTATGTGATCGTATGGTAGTTGGATTTACAACTACCGATGTAATCTGTGCCTATCACCACTGATCCTGTTGGTTCGAATCCCGCCCAGGCGAGATTTAAAACATTATGTGATAAAGTTGTCAGTGATTAGCGGCAGGTCGGTGGTTTTCTCCGAGTACTTCGGTTTCCTCCACCAATAAAACTGACCGCCACGATATAGCTGAACTATTGTTGAAAGTGGCGTTAAACACCATAAAACCATTAAGCCAATCAATTATGTAGTACCTTTTCAGCGCTCGTTCTCATGAACTGTTTTGCCGTGTCAGTCCAAATTGCAGGGACGGTGAGTATCCACTGTACTTCATCATTATGAATAAAGTTCCCTTGTTTCTTTAACATGCTCAGCAGATGATCAACCAATGCTTTTATTGTTAATGTAAAAACATCAACAGCAGAGAGTGCTTTGCCTGTTATGTCCTCCAAAACCATACTATGTGTCATATTCTAAATAAATAAAAAGATGTATCGTCCATATTAAATAGATCTTGTACCGTCTTTTAGGTTTAGTATTATACAATGGGAACCTTCTTCGGTGTGAAGATTAAAAAAAATGTCCATTTTAAATACCGTGTTATTTGTTTAGCATAATACATTCAGAGCCTTCTTCGTGGGTGAAAATGAACAAAAAAATATCATCAACATGAGAGTTGTTTTCATCCGAAAGTGTAATAGCACGATGTAAAACAACACTTATTAGGATCACAGTTATTGAGATTCACCTCCTGAGGTGGTCGTAATTCATTGATTATACCCAACAAGCAAACAAAAGCAAGAAAATGATATTTATCCTGCAAGTATGTGTGTTATATGGGGTATCGATCTTGTCTCTGTTTCAACGATTATTTGATTGAATTTTAGAACCGTTCTGACGATGTGGTATTTTTCATTTATTTTTATTTATTTATTTTGTTTTTTTTTTTTTGTTTGTTTGTTTGTTTTTTTTTTTGTTTGTTTGTTTGTTTGTTTGTTTGTTTGTTTGTTTGTTTATTTATTTATTTATTTATTTATTTATTTGTTTGTTTGTTTGTTTGTTTGTTTGTTTGTGTATTTGTTTGTTTGTTTATTTATTTATTTATTTATTTATTTATTTATTTATTTATTTATTTATTTATTTATTTATTTATTTATTTATTTGTTTGTTTGTTTGTTTGTTTGTTTGTTTGTTTGTTTGTTTTTATTTTGTGTTTTTTCCCGTTGTTGTTGGTTTTTGTTGTGTTGTTTTCTTTTGTTTATTTACTAAAAAATGAAGAAGAAATAAAATAACTGAAATACCTTGCTGCTATGGAGTTTCATTTTAAAGAGATGGAAAAAATAATAGTCATCATGTTTCTTGTCCATAACCAAATCAGCATACTGATTTTCTGCATCATATCCAAAGGCCACAAATTTCTGCTCCTTATCAAGCAACAGACATGTTGGTGTCTTGATTTACGAAAGGGCCCGAGCACCAGCATTCCATGTCTGATTACAATGAATGTTCAGCGGATCCGTTTTGAACTCGCTTCGCATTGTGAATGCATATCCAGAATATGTCGTGCCAAAATCCAACGCTGCAACCATTAAATGTTTTCTCATATCCGCCATGTTGTGGTGATAAGCAAATTCTGCTTAGAAATAAAAAAAAATGATATATAATTGTATTCAAGAAGAGTTTGAAGATACCAAAGGACACTGTCGGTAAACTGATCGTGGTAACTGTAGTTACGACGACCACAACATGGCGGAGGTAGAAATAGGTAAGATCGTTATCTGCTAATTTCTCCATTCTAACGTGTTGTTGTCAAGAATTACTCTTGATACCATATATGGTCTCGTTACCAAGAAAATAGCCGTCGGAAATTTAAGGAAGATAATCGTAACTCCAAAAGAAGATAATCTAATTTTATATATTATAATTTATGGAGTTACGATTATCTTCCTTAAATTTCCGACGGCTATTTTCTTGATAACGAGACCATATATGGTATCAAGAACACACACATACAACAAAATGGTACAGCCGAATCAACCTTGCGGCTGAGTAATTCTTGACAACAACACGTTAGAATGGAGAAATTAGCAGAAAACGATCCTACCTATTTCTACCTCCGCCATGTTGTGATCGTCGTAACTGCAGTTACCACGATCAGCTTAATGCCAGAAAAGGGGTTCTCATAATCCGTATATTGAAGAAGAACAGACAACACAATGGCCAAATGAAAAAGTACAAAATGACAAACAACGATCTACAAAACATACACATAAAACTAAAGATCGAGTAACACGAACCTCACTAAAAACCGGGGATTAATTCAGGTGTTCCGGAAAGGTAAGCAGTTTCGGTTCCACTAGTGGCACCCGTCGTGTTAATCTAGTTATAAACCCGATATCATCATATTAAATTTTAGAGCTTGTCTATGAGAAAACCATGCAAAATTTAAGATTTCGTCCAGAAGCAAGGTTGGAAAATCAGATTTATATCATATGTGTCCTGAAGGGTAACATGTAGTGACTCCATAAATACCATCAAAAGTGCAAATGGGTCGTTCTATTTTTAGAAATAGCCATTTCTATTTTAAGAACAAATTCAAATACCAGAGTAAGTATATTCAAGTGTAAAATTGTCCATTTTGAATACCACCGTATTCTAGATTGAAGAGATAAATAATGTAGTTTTTATGTTTTAGAGGCAACTGTGACATCTTAACAACCTTGTAAAGTAAATTTAATCATTAAAGCATACAAGTTGGCATGGTGCCAACTTTCCAAATAAGGAGAGGTAAAAAGGGAATGATCTAGCATGGTTTTCTAAAAAGTTAATAACTTGTAAGATAACGCCAAAATTTGTTTCTTTTTGTTATTTTTATAACAGACAGGGATAATATATTCAGTATATAGAAGGTTTTGTTTTGCAAATGAGTATTATAGTACTTTTTGAACAAATTAAAAGTGGTGATTTTAGAGACAAAAGTGGGGAAATTTCTGACTGATAGTAAGATTTTTTCTGAAAATAATCCACCAATACTGATTGGAACTCACATATTTATATTGAATCAATTGTATAAAAATACTTGATACATAATATCTGTGTTGTAGTTGGTGCAAATCTAATAAAAAGGGTGATGAAGTGGCAGTAAAGAACTCCTTTTTCAACTACCAGAGTAAAATATTCCTATAATCACTATAATATTCTTCATGTTATGCACCCCATATACACTTTCATCTCTAATTCTGTAAACTGACACTTACACTGTATGTGTTTTAGTCTTAATTAACAAATTATTACAAAATTTAAACAAAAAATCACTAAAATACTCTTCATAGTGCCCCATTTTTTACTTAGTTACCTCCCCTGAAATACTCTTCAATACGTTGGCAACAGCGGTTATCCAGGCAGTGGATGAAGCTTTCCCTATGACATCCCCTGGATGAAGATTCAAGATAGGTAACAGGTAGGTGTTTACATTGGAAATGCATGCCTGAATGAAAGGCGGTAAATATGTCATTCCTGATGACCAAGGTTGGCTTAAATATGTTTTTTAGTATAAATCAGAGTGTGCCCCATCACAACATTATGGTTCTACTGCCATATGTGTCTCAGTTGTCCAAAGTAACAAGCCAACTCGAAGACATTTACGGCCTGGTATCCAACTTGTGATGATGACTGTGGACATGTGGTATTGACCTCCCCAGAAGGTCTTCTTATTCTATATAAAAGTGGAATATTTGCAATAGACACTTCTATAGTAAGTTTTCAAACATGACCAAGACATAGAGATGATTTGGGAGTCTATTGGAAACGACAGAAGAGGACCTACCAATCTCCATCTCGTCCTGCCAGGAGTTGTGCGAAATGCTCAAGAGGCATACATGCATCAACATGTAAAGATTTTTGGCTGAAATCCATAACATTTCTTCCAGTTGCAGCAGGTAAGAATCTTATCAATTGCTATTCTATATATATTTTAAAAATGGGAAGGATCTACATAAAAACATGTAAAAAAATTAATAACTTCCAAATGATCTCTTGATTTGCTTATCATTCCCCTTTGGCTTTACTGAATATTAAAATTGAAGGGAGTTACTACAGCCACATAGAAATGTAACTGTACACAGTACTTGAAGCACAAACTTTTACATGATTTACATAATATCGAAAATACATTGCCAGACTAGCTGTAAGTTTGCAACAAGTAAATGCTCCGTGCAAAACCAACATTTTTCGAAATATTATTATGGCGATATGTATACTATAGACGGTAGTGATCCCTGAGCCGTTTTATCATCTTGGTAAATGTATGGTAAGTTATTACTGATCAGATTTTGATGGGGTTTATTTCATCAAATTCTGCATAAATCTAGCTCTCACTTCAGTATCAGTTGTTTTGATCTAGCTATCATGGTTTTCAAGATGTACAATGTAAGGAACCAAAAAGGGGTCATTTTTTGAAATATCAAATATAACTATAGAGATGAACCCATGAACCATAACCATATATATTCTGACTCAGTATCATGCGAACAGTTGAAAGCAGTTGATATTATATCCAAAGAGGGTCATGTCTGCCCTACCAACACCCTAACAAACAAAACAACAAACAAACAAACGAAAAATATACAAATATAGTACAACCTTGTGGTACCAGCAATAGTACTTCTTGAAATATTTGGGAGTCCAGCACATTACTTATGGAATGTCTTTGGGTGTCCAGCTTATTAGTATGTCAATCGACTCTGCGTCTACACTTGCCTTAATGTTCCGAGTTGACTTGTTGCTGTCTTATTATTCTGTGCTATGCGAAGCTGTTTATTAAAAAGAATCTTCTCCTTACTATGTACTATAAAGAGAACTTTATGTGGAATTCAATAATTGTTACTAGTGATGGATTGCAATAAATTATTTAATATTGTATTATTTTTTTCAGATTCTGACATTCTGCAGTCATGGCAGTCTATTGAGGTACATGTATTTTCCCAGAAAACCCAAATACTTAGACTGAGAGGAAGACAATATGGCCCAAAAAGAAATATTTAATTCTGCAATGAAAACATTGTCAAGACATTTTCCAATGCTGAATTCACAGATTAGTTTGCTTTGGGAAAGTCTATCTTATTAGTTCAATGTCATATTATTCGAAAATGATAACAGAAGCTTTTCAAGTTATTCTGAAATATGTTGCACCAGGTCAAGAAGACATAGTTATACAGAATGTATGTAAGAAGTTGTCATTTGCATCTAATGATTCTGAGGAAAAACTTGACTCAATGGCTGAAGCACTGAATGAAGCTTATCAACAGCAAAATGACAGGATAAACCAGCTCCAAATTTTGTTTCTATTTGCACAGTGCACACTAACACACAAACTTTGTGACAAAGGAAAAATTACTGAAATCAGTACCAGGACTGACTGTGCTTAGAATTGATACAGAATGAAAACATGCAGCACTGATATCTCCAGGACAAATTTTAAATCCTCCAAAGATCTACCGTCCTTGTCAGTTCAATTCCTTCAATATTGTTCTGTGGATTTTATTAATTATTACACAATGAATGTTCATCAAATGTACATTGTAGATGCCCATTAATTAATTTGAGTATAAATTGAGAATTTTAAATTTTGATCACCAGGCTTATGTGAAGAAAACATTAATTTATCTATTGATTTCTAAGCAAATTATCTCCCTTTGATTATATGAAATTTGGTTAAATCTAGAAATTATATTTATTTACTCAAACAAACTTTGTTATTTTATATACCGGGTACATGTACATGTAAATGTCTAGAATGTGTATTTATCATTGAACATGTTGAATATGTCATTTTCAAAGCAATTTTATATTTTTGCAAGGATTTTGTTAGAACAATCCCAGCCATATTCCTGCACTACCAAAATCATATGTATTGGCATTTTAAGGATATTGGTTATTTCATGTAGTCATTTTATTTTGTGCAAAGTCCTAACTCGATCATCAGTTGCAAATTAGACACCTTTGGTATAATTCGACAGTAAATACATGTATGACTAAAGATTGCATTTTTTTCTCTCAAATTAGGCAATATTACAAAAAGGGGGGATTTAGATAGATCATATTGCAAATGATATTCGAAAGCAAAGCAAAACATTTTATCTGCTATTTATTTAGTCTCAGAATATTGCTTAACAACCAAAATAAAACAAATTAAAGTATTACCTTAGTAGGTATAACCCTCAGAACAGCCTATTTTTGCAAATTAGGCAATATTACAAAAAGGGGGGGGGGGGGTTCGGTAGCTCATATTGCAGATGATATTTAAAAGCAAAGCAAAACATTTTATCTGCTATTTATTTAGTCTCAGAATATTGCTTAACAACCAAAATAAAACAAATTAAAGTGTTACCTTAGTAGGTATAACCCTCAGAACAGCCTATTTTTGCAAATTAGGCAATATTACAAAAAGGGGGGGGGGGGGGGGGTTCGGTAGCTCATATTGCAGATGATATTTAAAAGCAAAGCAAAACATTTTATCTGCTATTTATTTAGTCTCAGAATATTGCTTAACAACCAAAATAAAACAAATTAAAGTGTTACCTTAGTAGATATAGCCCTCAGAACATAGCCTATTTTTTGCAAATTAGGCATCATTACAAAAAGGGGGGATTTCAATAGCTCATATTGCAGATGGTATTCAAAAGCAAAGCAAAACCTTTTATCAGTTATATAATTAGTCTAAGAATATTGCTTAACAACCAAAATAAAACAAATTAAAGTGTTACCTTCAGAGATATAGCCCTCAGAACATAGCCTATTTTTGCAATATTGAAAATTTGGAAATTTGACAAGTTTTTGGAGTTGTCTGCCCTTGAATGATAAAGAAAGAGATCCATTTAAGTATTGAACATATAAAGTTCCTTATACATATATTTCATTACCACTATTAAAGGTTTAATTAATAATATTGTGTTACATGTATAAGTAATAAAATAGGTTTCAAAACTGACCTTTTTTGGCTAGTTTCCTGTCATATTAATGGGAAAATTGTAGAAATATAGGTGGCGCCTGCTGTGGTCATGATATTCGAAAATTTGAAAAAAAGTTGATGCATTTGCAAATGTTGTGTGGTGGTCTACATACCAACAAATTTCTAAAAGGATTGGCTAACCTTGCTTCCGGACTGTTTTGCATGGTTTTCTCATAGACAGCTCTTAAACGCATCGTTGGCCAAAATGAATAAAAGAAATATACTCCAATTTTACATCAATTGGTTTTACCCTGCAGGTAAATTGTGACTGCATAATTTTCTGCTATGCACTGTCATTGACCGCAATATAACTTGTCTGGTACCCATGCCACACGTCACATGTTGAGCTTTGGGAACCTAACTGTATATTCCAGTTCACTTCCTGTTGACAGAAATATCAAAAGGGGCATTCCTGGGATAATTATATATTTTTATTATTTAATTCAATATATAAACATGAATAGATAAATGGGATTTTTCTACATGACAAACATAATATTGTAGTACAATGGATTTGTATATATGTTTTTCAGTATTACATTGCATGATTAATTTTCTTAACAATATATTTTTACTAATTAAAGGATTATTATTAGCTGACGAAATACATTTGTATTTAATCCTTAATATATTTATATATCTCTTTCAGTAACATATACTTATTTTCGTTTGTATTTAGAGTTTAGATATTTATACATTTAGTGATTATGTTAAATGAATGTTCCATAATATTTGTCCTGCACAATTTCATTTCTTATTGGTCAGTTTGGTCATGTGA
Organism: Bathymodiolus brooksi; assembly: GCA_963680875.1. Classification (NCBI taxonomy): domain Eukaryota; kingdom Metazoa; phylum Mollusca; class Bivalvia; order Mytilida; family Modiolidae; genus Bathymodiolus; species Bathymodiolus brooksi. Next base: position 24,136,098 of record OY804589.1, on the reverse strand, counting down.
ACTTTAGGTGGGAATCTTTCTTTCATTTTATTGTTATTGACCCACTTGATTATTGTTTATTTGCTGTACATGTCTGACTGACTGAATTCAGGGGTTGAAAATTCCTCAAGTCCGACGCCCGGGACTAGAAAATTGAAACTTCGGGCTTGCCGTTTTTCCATGGAAAAAGCCCGTCGGGCATGCCTTTAATAAAATTAAAACTCCCCTTTTTTCTAAGTGTCTTGTTTTCAATTCAAATCACATGCAAATTTTGTCAATCGTCTCCTTTCACTGTAAATAAGTACTAAAATGCTATTTTAAGAACGGTAATGCACATCCTGGACGGATCGGCATTACTCATGAATATTAATGAGTTCCGAATCACCTATGCGCTTCCCACATACCTATGTAAAGTCAAGCGTCGGAATAACATTGATCAATCTTATGTTTATGTTGACAACTTTTGAGAAAAATGTCGTTGTTTACAGTACAGCTGACAGCATACACTGATAAATGCTGAGCATTTAAAAGGCTCAGCATTCAATGCTGAGGTTTTATTGGGGGTCGTAGATCATGGGCTGATGATCAGTTTTATTACCCTCACCTGTACAGATGGTCAGCAATTGAATAAACAATATGATCATAATGATTTCCAGGTAGATGTACTTGATTCAATAGGTGTTAGTAAAATTAACCTGAGCATGTATGTGTGATTTGTTACACTTGTGACTTTTTATTTAGGGCTATTTCAGAAAAAAAGTGTCTCCTGGGGGCAGAACGCCATCGATATAAAATTGTCTTGGTTCGGGGTAAAACTGCATTTGAAATTTGCTGGTTGGGGTGTGAACAAAGAAAAGAAATGTATTGGGGGGGGGGGGGGATTTATGTATTCTTATCAATAGGTGTGTATCGGTAAATCGCCTCTCATTGTGTTTTATCAACTTTTTGTATCGTTCGTTTCTTTTCCTTTTCATATTTTCCGGTCAGTAGTTACATTTTACGGATCGCTCGCGAAGAAAATGACAAAACGCGCTTTATTAAAATCCATGTTGTTTCATTATTTTACAGTTAAATTCATATCATATAATTATATTTGTTTAAGCACTGCCCTCTTAATAATTATAGTGCGATAATACACCGAATTGTGGTGTATTTTGTTAATAATAAAAGAAGTTCGTTTCGTACGAAATTTTTATTACATGAAAATGGCATCAAGTAACCACGTTTCTGGCCAGAAAATTCCCAGAGTTGGCGAAAATCGTCGGAACTGACCGGCAGAATAACGGTCGGTTCGATTAATTAATGAACCGTGTCTGTCCCAATGTCGTTACGAAAATATTACGTTGTGGTCGTCCAGTTATGAGTTAGCGATTGAAATTTATTCACTCCCAGTTTCCACTGCCAATGGCATTAAATTCCGTTTTCAGTTTAATAAAATGTCAGACAGAGACTTGCAATTTGTTTATTTATTATGTCAGACCGACACGTTCCTCTTTGTAATCGAAACTCCTATAGGTAAATGTAAACATCCTTTTACGAGCACCTGCAAAACATGGAACATTAAAAGTGAAATATATTACTGAGCATAGAAATAACTGTCTTCCACACTCCCCGAGTATCAAAGATTGTTTGTGTTTAATTAAATATGTTTCGAGATGCTTATATATTGAAGATGACAACAGATTCATATTCTTAACTGAAATTAAAAATGTAGGTAAACCGGAAATTGACATTGATGTATAATATTCGGAAAGTGATCGGACCATTAGATACGGATTGTTGGCTATATCTGCCTTATCTTTTTAGATAAAAATATGTATACAGAAAAACATTTAATTGAGTTGTTTAATGATCATGACTATAGGTAATCTTGCATTCAGTTCTGTATAAAAAACAAAATTTGACAGGTTATAGACAATATTACAAAAAAAATGGTGGGACAGACACAAAGCCCATGGGTCAGATAGAACCCCAGTTCCTGTACGTCTGACCCAATGTCAGACAGAAAAAAAAAGTTTTCAATTCTGAAATGGCCTGGAACATTACAAGGACACATTTATTGGTGAGTAACAATGTAAGATATGATGTTCAGGAAAAGGTCTAAGGTTTTGACACTGCCCTTGTATATATTGCTTGTGTTTCGACCGTCTGTGACTGTCTCTACCCTGAATATAAATTGACACCGGCAGAGGAAGATGCACAGTGTCGGTAGCACTGATGACGAGTGATGTGTAATAAGTATGTAATGAAGTGACCGAAAGGCGGCAGTTGTTGCCCAGCCCACGTGTAGATATATTAAATTGGGATAAAAGAGGGGGAGAGCAGGTGTCAGGTCCCCCAGTCCCATATATACACTTGGTAGCCAGGCCAGGATGTGTGTAGTTGTATGCATGATTAATGGTAACAAGATATGCAGACTGGGGAAGAGACAATGGCATTAGTTAATGCCCCAAGTCATATCATGCATGTAGATGTATGCATGGTGATACAAAATAAAGATTGGGTAAAAACAAAGACATCAATTAATGCCTAAGTCCCAGAATGTATGTGGTTGTGTGCATGATTGATGGTTACATTGGATGTATCTAGAACAAAGATTTGGTAAGAATGAAGATGTCAACACTATAAAAGTCACAGAATGACATTTGAATGACTCAGTGTTCACCCGAGGGCCATTAAGGGCTGTTCTCTAGTGCTGTAAATTTTTTAAGCCACAACATTATAATTTTGGGTATATGACTAATAACCAGTGCTATTCTGCCTACCTCAGTGCTATTTTGAAATTAGGGGAGAACACCGTGACTTGCATGTTTGCACTCCTATTGAGCTGATGTTCTTATCAGTAGAACAATTTATTCTCAGAATGACTTTAATACATATAGGTGTCCTTTTCAGTGTGTGGGGCAGCATATGCGAAATCAAACAATAATTTAATTTATCATTTAATACAAGGCAAATTCAAATACAAGTTTTACTTCCCAGATGATCATTAACATGTACATTTTTGCCATTGATTTAGATTATTATGAGGAAAACTTATCATCTACCATTTCAGACATTATGTACATGTACACGTACACATACATTGGACTATGTACATGTTGTAAGTATAAAGTGGTGAATTAGTACCAGATTGCCGAATCCCAGATTGCCGAATCCCATATTGCCGAGTCCATTTTGCCGAATCCCATATTGCCGACTTTTGTTAAAAATGACAAAGTTTCATAATATTATTTTTTATTTAAAAAAAAATATTGATGATGTGTACATATTTTATTGAAAGCAGTAATTTTTCGCGCAATTTTAATTAGAAAAACCATAATCAAATAATTGAAGAACAATGGAAATAAACTACAAATAAGTAAATGTTTATCTAGAGTTTTACTAAGTCTCGCTCAAATGCAAAATTTGGGACCTACATGTATTTACAAAACAAAAAATGTGTATTCTCTCATGTTTATGTTAGTTATTATTCACAGAGCATATGTTTTGAAATTATTTCTTGGCATCCTTCATCTTGACAGATATCATGGTTGTCTGCAGGACTAATCCACCGTATATCCTTTTGACTTTGAGCTCGAATGCTATAATCTAAACTCCCTTGTATGTCGGACCATTTCAAAAGAAATATTTATTTAATTATTTACAATATTCCTTCATAAATTAGAAGCATTATTCTACTTGCAATAACAATATTTTTCATATGTCGGCAATTTGGGAATCGGCTAATTGGACTCGGCAATTTGGGATGCTACCAAAGTGGTAGCCATGTTTGTTTAACCTTGAAAATATCTTTGGTAGATTTCACCTAAAAATATATGAAAATCATAGAAGTGTCTAAACATTAAAATCCGAAATCAGTAAAGAGCATTAGTACAAGGATGTAAATGAGTGGTTCCATTTGAATACATGCATTGTCTTTACAACTGTATTGCAATAAAAAGCTAAAAGCTAAAACTATAGGATTTAATTGATCTATAACATGGAAGAAAATAACTTGATTTTTTATTTAAATTTGTTGGTGGGGGGGTTTACCCAAAATGTGAAATAGTTGGTGGGGGGGGGGGGGGTTTAATTTAAATCTGTTGGTGGTACCCCTAAATTTAATGGGCGTTCTGCCCCCAGGAGACACTTTTTTCTGGAATAGCCCTTAGTGGAAATATTTACATAGAAATTTTTCAATTGATTTGTTTTGTTAAAATTTCAATTATTATCTGTATTTTAAAATTTAAAAGTAAATTATTTGAAAATATTTACATGTATACAATAGATGTGTATCTATTCTTTTTTTAACCATTTGTTTGTTGTCTTTTTTTTTTTAATTTGTGTTTGTACTATCAAAAACAGTAAATTATTTAAAAAAAAGTTTAATTCAAAATTCATGAATATTTATGAAAAAGAAATGTATAGTAATTTAATTTTAACCATTGAACATTTCACATTTTATTAAAAAAAAATATATGTATTTAATTTAGGAATCTAGTTGAATATGTGTGTGTGTGTGTGTTTTTTTCTTTTTCATTAGCCTAGACAGTATGTCTCTTTAAGGTCAATTTATGACATGAGAGTGAATAAGTGGCAAATTACAAGTGTCCATAAATCCTTCATTGATTGAGATTTCCTATGTTTACAATATCTGTGTGTTAATATACAAAAAATACTTAATTTGTCATTTTCTGATATTGAAAAGAATGTATTTATAATCAACTGGCATATTTGTTTTAATGTTTAGAATGTATGTTTAACAAAATAAGAATAAAAATGTGAAAGAACAAATGTTCAAGAAATGTCCTGAATAACAAAAAGAAAAGAAATTAATATTACCTTGGATAAAATGGATTAAGAAAAAATCGAAACATAGTAACAAGTATATTTTTGAAATTGGATTACATTTATTTGATTAAATTGATAAAGCAAATTAAATATATTATTCCTCTGCAAAAACAGATAAAATTAATTACAAAATATTTTTTTTTTAAATTTTAAATACATGTATCATAAAAGAACAACTATAACATTTTTGTCAAAGTTGAAAAAAAAACCTCTTAAATACATGACTAACACGTACACACATGCACATTACATAGAAAGAAAATTCTTAAAATGTTAAATCTAATCTTAATTAATTAATCTATAGATTATAAAAGAATGTAGGACAGAAAGTCACAGGACAAAAAGTCACAGACAAATGTCACGGACGAAAAATCACAGGACAAAAAGTCACAGTTTAAACTTTGCATTTTGACAAAACATGTAGGACAGAAAGTCACAGGACAAAAAGTCACAGACAAAAAGTCACAGACGAATAGTCACAGGACAAAAAGTCACAGTTTAAATTTTGCATTTTGACAAAACATATAGGACACAAAGTCACAACATAAAATTTTGCATAGCAGCTTATCACTAGGACAAAAAGTCACAATGAACAATTTTGTAAAATGATTGGCCCCATGCATTACAAGTAACTATAGAACAAAAAGTCACAATTCAATGTTATGCTCATTTTTGCTTTCAAATTATATTCATACTTAATTTTAATTATTTTAAAAAATGTATGAAATAAAACACTTTGAAAATCTGATTTTTGATCTATAGTTTCTATGAAAACAAACAGATGTCATAACACACCTGATTATTAATTTTTTTACATGTATGGCTTTATTGTCACTCCAATCAATTAAAATCCCTATTTTGTTAATTAATACCGGTTCTTTTTATTATACATATGCTTTTACTTTCAGTACTTCGTTCATCACATTAATGAATGACATATTGAAAGGAAAGGCAAATGGATAATTAGAAGACACTTTATTTTATAGTGTTAAAGGGTATAAATATTTACACAATAACTTGTAAGTCCAACACAAAAAACCAGTCTTTACAGTTTGACACAAAGAAATAAGAATAAAACTTGTATTGTTCTTCATCCTGAAGTAACGAGGAGGTTTTGAATAGCGAGTACTTGAGAAATAACATATATCACACAGTGACTTTCTGTCCTACCTACATACCGTACATGAATCTAAGTGTATACACATTGTGACTTTTGTCCTACCTACATATGGTACATGTATCAAGGTATATATATATATTGTGACTTCTTGTCCTACCTACATACATGTTAAGCAAAAATATAAGTTGTGACTTTTTGTCTGCCAGGGTAAAAAATATAGATTGTGACTTTTTGTCCTAGGAGTTTTGTGACTTTTTGTCCTGTGACTTTCTGTCCGTTTACCATAAAATAGCATCATAATTAATCTTGTTCTTCTTTGCCATATTTTCAGTTAAAAATTCTTATATATGCAACACAAAATTATGATTTCATTTCAATTATTTGTTTAAATTGTTAGCTGATGCTAATATCACAAAATATAAAATTTTGAAAATATTATTTTATTGACAAATTTTCAATGTACAGTTAAATGTATTAAAGTCCTTTTTCTACACATCAAAATCACTGAAATCCAAATGTGCCCATTTCCTGTTATATAACACAAACAGGTGTATATATTTACCTGTAGATCACCTGTGACTAACCTGTGAAATCAACAAGACACTACTGACAAGGTATTTTATGGCCCTGTTTATTACCATAGGGTTAATTAGCAGACCATCAGCAAAAATGCTGAGCCTGGCTCAGCATGCAGATTATGCTCAGCATTTATCAGTGTATGCTGTCAGCTGTACTGTAATTTTAACTTTACAGTAAAAAAAAGCGGAAAAACGGAAAGCGAACGACGAGCCAACTGATCCTGAAACTCCCAGAAATAAAGATCTTAAGTATGATAGGGATAAACGAACAAGAACATTTCAAAACTCTGGATAGATACATTTCCTTCGGTCTGCTTTGACAAGAATGCTCAGGAAATGTACGTATACTGCAAGTACTATAGAAAATGTCCACACTTGTCAGATAGGAAAGATGCCCTTACTCATGGAACTAAAAATTTACGCATTGATGGGCTTAAGTTACACGATAAACACCAGGAGCACTTGTTATGTGTCAAGCATTGGTTTAAGCTAAGGAACTTGATGATCCCCAGGCAGATGCCAGCCCTTCACAGGCCTTTGTTGACACCCCAATAGGCCAGTCATTATTGAAATTAGATGAAAGTCAGAGAAATCTTCTTGAAAGTTTGTTTAATACTGCCTATGGTGTTGTCAAAGCTGGAAAACCATTTTCAGATTATGAATTGATATGTGAAATACAAGTTAAAAATGGACTTGACCTGGGTGAAAACTATAGAAATATTAATGGTTGTAAAACTTTTGCTGCATCAATTGCACAAACTTTAGTTGACAAGCAAGTAAAATTTCAAATTTTATCGTACAAATTGGGACTTGGCAAATCACTGACCGGACTTGGGTTAAAAAAATTTAAAAAGCCCTCGGCTTGGGCCTGCCCAAAAAATTTTTCAACCCCTGGAATTTCTTGTGGATAGTCGTATGGAATGTTATCATCTTCACATCTTCACATCTTACTAATAAAATGAAGGTTAGTTTGTTTTACATTTTTGTATTAACCATCTTAAATGTCAGGATGTATTTAATATCTATAGAATGTAAGAGTTTTGAATGAAAGAAATAAAATGCATAAAATGCATAAAATGCATAAAATGCTTTGAGAAATAAACATATATCAACTGAATATAAAATAGTTATACATTAGGCATTGGAAAGTTTACAGGTAATACCAGTTTCATTAAATAATTTAAAAAAAAAGGAATCATTTTTAATCAATTGCAATGTTAAGAGTTTGAGAGACTTTAAATACATAAAATAGCCACTGTTACTTTTCATAATGTATTATATTGAATGTAGAAAATCTTTATCTTGTCATGAAACACATGACTTATAATTTTAATTGTGGTGCACAGGTTTTAAACTGAGTTTACCAGAGTTGCATTATATCCTAATTATACAAAGACCTTTACACCTCATGTGAGGTCATATATAGTGTTGTTTTTATTATTCCACTAATTGTATTTTTGCTTATTTGCCTTGCTTATTTATATTATGTTATTTTGAAGATGTCATATAAATGTCAAGTTTTACATATAGATGTGTGCATAGTAAGTAACAGACAAACTTATAAGTATTGTACACCTTGCATTATTTTGATATTGTCCATGTATTAATATCTGTCCGTTTGAATTTTTTCCTTAAATATACATGCCGCTGTATTATGGTTATTAGTTGATTCCATCCTTATAGCCCTATTTTCCTTCCTAACTTATCACCTGATTTTTTTCATAAACAAGAGTAACACGACGGGTGCTACTAGTGGAGAAGAAACTGTCTTCCCTTCCGGGTTTTCTGTTTACTGTTTTGTCGACCATTGGTTGTCGTTTGGTCTTTTTCTTTTGCATTGTCCATCATTCTTCGAATTAGGTGTTTGGTTACCCATTTGGTATATTCATACTTGTCTTAAGTAAGCCAGTATTGGCACACACATTTATACTGGGAGGCATGATGATATTAATTTTGTCATGTGCGACTTAATTGTGATTTTTGATACTGTATCCCCTATACATTTTATAGCTCTATACTCTATACTCTATAGCTCTAGTAGTTTGTTGACAAAAAAATAAAGTTATTTCATCCAAGCAATATATTTGTATAATTCACTGCGTCCAATATTATTTTCCAAGTAAATCACGAATTCATGGAAAAATTATATAAACTAGTATTTACTATTAATGATTGTCAGAGGTCGACCACATGAATTGAAAACAAGATTTGTCAGAACCGTTCTCCCTTATTTTATTATTTCTTGTTAAGAAAATTAATTTAATAAACAATAATTCAAATTAAAATTCAAAATATTAAATAAAGCAAAGATTGGCCATGTTAACAATAGAAAACGAAAGTATAATTTCTACGAAAACAAACGACATTTTATTGGGTAATTGCTTACATTTCTAACACGTACCTTTAAACGCTGAAATTCAACCTAGATTATACCATTATTATTAGTTTTCACAATATTACGTGGAAACGAAAAACAACCCATACTGCCATTATGGATATCAGGACCCGACAGGAGTTATTTATAGATTTTATATTTTGACAGTTTGTCAAATTTAAATCACGTTTATAATTAGAATAGATAACTCTGTATTTAAAATCATATGTTTAGTTTTTGGTGAATTATTTAGTGTCGAATTTACTTATAGGCTTTGGAGGATGAAGCCTAGGGTCTCAAAATCTAGGGGGCATCCTGTAAAGGTGTATAATATTTTACTGTCATAGGCATCTCCCACATATGATTTCATAGCGCATTCCATTGTATAGTACATTGCTTTATGATATAATATGTAAGAAAGGCCTATGATATTGTCTCTAAACAAGTGAAGAAGCCCAGGGTCTCTGTTTATCTAAATTGACTAAATATGGCACTGATTATTGATGTTTATTTACTGTTGTCTTTTCTATTGAACCTTATATAATATTTATACCACGGTTTTCCTAGTTAAACTGTTAAACACGGAGCGTGATGTTGTTTCACCGTTTGACTCGGAAAACCGTGGTATCAATGATTTGTAACATGAAGGCATGCAATATCACATCTAGGTAGTTGATTATGACACGACTCTCTGAGAGTAATAAAACTACAGCCCAGATTTAAAATGTGCAATATCCCGTATCTGCGTGTATTATTTCATAGTTCTTAGCTGTTAATTACGTTCTGGTATATAAATCATAAAAAGATCAACGGGAAAAAAGAATACTTTACTTTAAACATATTTATTGTCAAACAAATACAGACAATGGATCAGACACAAGTTATAAGCTTACGAGGTCTTCTCCGTTACATATAAATCATTAATTAGACAATATATTACAAAAACATAACATTATTTCATTCATAATTATGAATGAATTCATGTTACATTTTTTTTATTGTATATTTGTATTGTATTATGTTATAGGGTTATTTTACAAATATTGATGAATGTTATCCCGAGCAGTATTACACCGTACAACCGCTTTGAATCGTTTGAATTAAAAGCTGTATGATACGATCAAAATTGTATGCTTACAATGATGGCCGAACTACACCAAGGAACGAGTTGTCTTCGCTATTTTTTGGTTAAAACTGTTAGGTTATGAATGGGATCGAATGTGATATAACTGCATACATGTTTATCTTTATCTGGAAGTAATAAATTACTCCTTTTCTCCTATTTTCTGAGCACCCTCGAATCAGTTTTCGCATAGCACCCTCCAAAAGCATACATCTTTCGTTCTTTCAGGGTCGATATCTTTGTTGCACATAACACCCGGAGGTGAAATTGAACTTAATGGTGTAGTTTAATCATTTGGCAGAGCAAGATACCGCCCACATTTTATAGACATGCAAGAACCATCAGACATTGAGAAAAGATATATGGCCATTACCAAAAACACTGCAAGAGAAGCTTTATGGAACCGTGGATACACTGCAGAAGACCACCAGATTCGTAGTGGAAACTGAAATCCAAGTGTAATGGCGAACGAAAAGAAGAAGAAATCATTTGGCTATATCATTGTATATATAATTCAAATTCACGACCACGACGGTCCGTGCATTATATATGAACTGGACTGTATATCAGTACAATATTTAATATGAAATATAGAGATACGTTTTTCACACACACGACTGGTAGCTTCAAAAAGATAGTGTGGATCAGTTGTAGGTAAAACAAAATAGACTTATATTCACATGTAAGAATGTCACACTATAGGTCAGGTTCCATATTTGGTTTGCTTTGTTTGTTTGATGGTGTTTAACGCCACTTTCAACAGTATTTCAGTTACATCGTGGTCGTCAGTTTTATTGGTGGGGGAAACCGGAGGACCCGGAGAAAACCACCGACATGTCTGTTTCTGACAATAATAATAAAATATATGAAAGTACTACCTTGAAAATTTGCATTCAGAAGTAAAATATAAAGATTTCAAAGAAGGTAATAGAAAAGTTTGAAGATACCAAAAGGATAACCAGAAGTCGTAAATCAAAGGGCAGACAGTTAAAAACATTTGTATACAGAAGTAAACTATATAAATATCTCAAAGAAAGAACATGGAAATAAGCAAAATAAGATTATTAAAAGCCATAAGTCGAAGGGCAGACAATACTATTATAAAAAGTACAACAAAACAAAAACAAACAAATAAGGCAAACAAAACAAAACTAAACAAAAAGAATTAAACAAAAAGTTAAGCAATGATCCACAAAACACTACACAGAAAACCAAAGAAAATTAACTTGTTCTCGCATTGATATAGCTGAAATAATCTGAGTTGGTGTTAAGCGACAATCACCCACTCACTCACTCACTCCATTATATAAATCGATACTATGACTTTATTGGTGCACAATTTTACACCCAAAGGGGCTGAAGACATAGATCTACAACACAGCATTATACTATACAATATTCAAGAAAAAAACATTAAGATTCAATAGAAAAGTCAATAATAAATGAAAATCGATAATTCACCATAGACTAAACATATGATTTTAAAACAGAGTTATCTCTTCTTGTTAAACGTGATTTAAATTAGACAAACTGTCAAAATATAAAAATCTATAAATAACTCCTGATATCCATAATGGCAGTATGGGTTGTTTTTCGTTTCCACGTAATATTGTGAAAACTTATAATAATGGTATAATCTAGGATGAATTTCAGCGTATAAAGGTACGTGTTAGAAATGTAAGCATTCACACAATAAAATGTCGTTTGTTTTCGTAGAAATTCTACTTTTGTTTTCTATTGAGTTAACATGGTCAATTTTAGTTTAATTTAATATTTTACATTTTAAGTTTAATTATTGTTTATTAAATTAAGATAATGCAGAACGGTTCTAACACATCTTGTTTTCAAATTGGCATTCGAAAAATGAGGTGAAAAAAGGGGGTGGGGTGATTGACCTCTGCCAATTATTAAAATTCTAGTTTTATAGTCCTTTCACGTATTCCTGATTTATGTGGAAAATAATAATTGGAAGCAGTGAATCATATAAATATATTGTTTGGGTGAAGTAACTTTATTTTTTATCATTAAAAACACCATGACTCAGGCACGAGTACTAGAGTTCATCAAGGAGAAAAGATACCCCCTCAGCCAGTTTGAAATTGCATATTTCAGGTACGATATATATGATTCATAATTATATAAGTTATAATCATTAAACTGACTAATTCTTAGAGTACGACCATACCAGTGGATGGATACTGTCGCCAAATTATATTTATAAATAAACATGAACGATGCATATATTTAATGATATAACACGAAGTTTTCAATGAGAAATATTGACAAATTTTGAAGACAAAATTACCGATTGTTCACGTCCAAAAAAGAAATTATGATTTTTGTTTGCTGTGAAATAGAAATGTGCTTGTCTCGGGGTGGAGGGGAATAAAAATTGACTGAGAGGGTATACATTCTCAAAAATCGCAATAGATCCACAAATAACCAAATTAAAAATACCATGTCTCCCATTATAAAGGTTTGTGCCAAAACTGGCTTACTTAAGAAGGATTTATGATACCAAAAGGGTATCCAGACACCAAATACGAAGAATGATAGACAATACAATGGTCAAAAGGGTAACCAGTCATCTAATACGAAGAATGAATGACAATACAATGGTCAAAAGGGTAACCAGACACCTAATACAAAGAATGACAGACAATACAATTGTCAAAAGGGAAACCAGACTCCTAATACAAAGAATTACAGACAATACAATGGTCAAAAGGGTAACCAGACACCAAATACGAAGGATGATAGATAATACAATGGTCAAAAGGGTAACCAGACACCTAATACAAAGAATGACAGACAATACAATGGTCAAAAGGGTAACCAGACACCAAATACGAAGGATAATAGACAATACACTGGTCAATGGGGTAGCCAGACCCCAAATACGAAGAAGGATAGACAATACAATGGTCCAAAGGGTAACCAGACACCTAATACAAAAAATGACAGACAATACAATTGTCAAAAGGGTAACCAGACACCTAATGCGAAGAATTACAGACAATGCAATGGTCAAAAGGGTAACCAGACACCAAATACGAAAGATAATAGACAATACACTGGTCAATGGTGTAGCCAAACCCCAAATACGAAGAATGATAGACAATACAATGGTCCAAAGTGTAACCAGACACCTAATGCGAAGAATTACAGACAATACAATGGTCAAAAGGGTAATCAGACACCTAATACGAAGAATGACAGACAATACAATGGTCAAAAGGGTAACCAGACACCTAATACGAAGAATGATAGACAATACAATGGTCAAAAGGGTAACCAGACACCAAATACGAAGAATGATAGACAATACAATGGTCAAAATGGTAGCCTGACCCCAAATACGAAGAATAATAGACAATACAATGGTCAAAAGGGTAACCAGACACCTAATACGAAGAATGATAGACAATACAATGGTCAAAATGGTAACCAGACACCTAATACGAAGAATGATAGACAATACAATGGTCAAAATGGTAACCAGACACCTAATACGAAGAATGATAGACAATACAATGGTCAAAAGTGTAACCAGACACCTAATACGAAGGATAATAGACAATACACTGGTCAAAAAGGTAACCAGACACCAAATACGAAGGATAATAGACAATACACTGGTCAAAAAGGTAGCCTGACCCCAAATACGAAGAATAATAGACAATACAATGGTCAAAAGGGTAACCAGACACCAACTACGAAGGATGATAGACAATACAATGGTCAAAAGGGTAACCAGACACCAACTACGAAGGATGACAGACAATACAATGGTCAAAAGGGTAACCAGACACCAAATACGAAGAATGACAGACAATACAATGGTCAAAAGGGTAACCAGACACCTAATACGAAGAATGACAGACAATACAATGGTCAAAAGGGTAACCAGACACCAAATACGAAGAATGACAGACAATACAATGGTCAAAAGGGTAACCAGACACCTAATACGAAGAATGACAGACAATACAATGGTCAAAAGGATAACCAGACACCAAATACGAAGAATGACAGACAATACATTGGTAAAAAGGGTAAACAGACACCAAATACGAAGGATGATAGACAATACACTTGTCAAAAGGGTAGCCAGACACCAAATACGAAGAATGATAGACAATGCAATGGTCAAAAGGGTAGCCAGACATCAAATACGAAGAATGATAGACAATACAAAGGTCAAAAGGGTAACCAGACACCTAATACGAAGAATGACAGACAATACAATGGTCAAAAGGATAACCAGACACCAAATACGAAGAATGACAGACAATACATTGGTAAAAAGGGTAACCAGACACTTAATACGAAAAATGACGGACAATACAATGGTCAAAAGGGTAACCAAACACCAAATACGAAGAATGATAGACAGTACAGTGGTCAAAAGGGTAACCAAACACCTTATACGAAGAATGATAGACAATACAATGGTCAAAAGTGTAACCAGACACCAAATACGAAGAATGATAGACAATACAATGGTATACAGGGTAACCAGACACCTAATACAAAGAATCATAGACAATACATTGGTCAAAAGGGTAACTAGACACCAAATACGAAGAATGATAGACAATACAATGGTCAAAAGGGTAACCAGACACCAAATACGAAGGATGATAGACAATACAATGGTCAAACTGGTAACCAGACACCTAATACGAAGAATGATAGACAATACAATGGTCAAAAGGGTAACCAGAAACCAAAGACGAAGAATGATAGACAATAAAATGGTCAAAAGGATAACCAGACACCAAATACGAAGAATGACAGACAATACATTGGTAAAAAGGGTAACCAGACACCTAATGCGAAGAATGATAGACAATACAATGGTCAAAAGGGTAACCAGACACCTAATACGAAGAATGATAGAAAGTACAATGGTCAAAAGGGTAACCAGACACCTTATACGAAGAATGACAGACAATACAATGGTCAGAAGGGTAACCAGACACCAAATACGAAGAAGGATAGACAATACAATGGTCCAAAGGGTAACCAGACACCTAATACAAAAAATGACAGACAATACAATTGTCAAAAGGGTAACCAGACACCTAATGCGAAGAATTACAGACAATGCAATGGTCAAAAGGGTAACCAGACACCAAATACGAAAGATAATAGACAATACACTGGTCAATGGTGTAGCCAAACCCCAAATACGAAGAATGATAGACAATACAATGGTCCAAAGTGTAACCAGACACCTAATGCGAAGAATTACAGACAATACAATGGTCAAAAGGGTAACCAGACACCTAATACGAAGAATGACAGACAATACAATGGTCAAAAGGGTAACCAGACACCTAATACGAAGAATGATAGACAATACAATGGTCAAAAGGGTAACCAGACACCAAATACGAAGAATGATAGACAATACAATGGTCAAAATGGTAGCCTGACCCCAAATACGAAGAATAATAGACAATACAATGGTCAAAAGGGTAACCAGACACCTAATACGAAGAATGATAGACAATACAATGGTCAAAATGGTAACCAGACACCTAATACGAAGAATGATAGACAATACAATGGTCAAAATGGTAACCAGACACCTAATACGAAGAATGATAGACAATACAATGGTCAAAAGTGTAACCAGACACCTAATACGAAGGATAATAGACAATACACTGGTCAAAAAGGTAACCAGACACCAAATACGAAGGATAATAGACAATACACTGGTCAAAAAGGTAGCCTGACCCCAAATACGAAGAATAATAGACAATACAATGGTCAAAAGGGTAACCAGACACCAACTACGAAGGATGATAGACAATACAATGGTCAAAAGGGTAACCAGACACCAACTACGAAGGATGACAGACAATACAATGGTCAAAAGGGTAACCAGACACCAAATACGAAGAATGACAGACAATACAATGGTCAAAAGGGTAACCAGACACCTAATACGAAGAATGACAGACAATACAATGGTCAAAAGGGTAACCAGACACCAAATACGAAGAATGACAGACAATACAATGGTCAAAAGGGTAACCAGACACCTAATACGAAGAATGACAGACAATACAATGGTCAAAAGGATAACCAGACACCAAATACGAAGAATGACAGACAATACATTGGTAAAAAGGGTAAACAGACACCAAATACGAAGGATGATAGACAATACACTGGTCAAAAGGGTAGCCAGACACCAAATACGAAGAATGATAGACAATACAATGGTCAAAAGGGTAGCCAGACATCAAATACGAAGAATGATAGACAATACAAAGGTCAAAAGGGTAACCAGACACCTAATACGAAGAATGACAGACAATACAATGGTCAAAAGGATAACCAGACACCAAATACGAAGAATGACAGACAATACATTGGTAAAAAGGGTAACCAGACACTTAATACGAAAAATGACGGACAATACAATGGTCAAAAGGGTAACCAAACACCAAATACGAAGAATGATAGACAGTACAGTGGTCAAAAGGGTAACCAAACACCTTATACGAAGAATGATAGACAATACAATGGTCAAAAGTGTAACCAGACACCAAATACGAAGAATGATAGACAATACAATGGTATACAGGGTAACCAGACACCTAATACAAAGAATCATAGACAATACATTGGTCAAAAGGGTAACTAGACACCAAATACGAAGAATGATAGACAATACAATGGTCAAAAGGGTAACCAGACACCAAATACGAAGGATGATAGACAATACAATGGTCAAACTGGTAACCAGACACCTAATACGAAGAATGATAGACAATACAATGGTCAAAAGGGTAACCAGAAACCAAAGACGAAGAATGATAGACAATAAAATGGTCAAAAGGATAACCAGACACCAAATACGAAGAATGACAGACAATACATTGGTAAAAAGGGTAACCAGACACCTAATGCGAAGAATGATAGACAATACAATGGTCAAAAGGGTAACCAGACACCAAATACGAAGAATGATAGAAAGTACAATGGTCAAAAGGGTAACCAGACACCTTATACGAAGAATGACAGACAATACAATGGTCAGAAGGGTAACCAGACACCAAATACGAAGAATGATAGACAATACAATGGTCAAAAGGGTAACCAGACACCTAATACAAAGAATCACAGACAATACATTGATCAAAAGGATAACCAGACACCAAATACGAAGAATGACAGACAATACATTGGTAAAAAGGGTAACCAGACACTTAATACGAAAAATGACGGACAATACAATGGTCAAAAGGGTAACCAAACACCAAATACGAAGAATGATAGACAGTACAGTGGTCAAAAGGGTAACCAAACACCTTATACGAAGAATGATAGACAATACAATGGTATACAGGGTAACCAGACACCTAATACAAAGAATCATAGACAATACATTGGTCAAAAGGGTAACTAGACACCAAATACGAAGAATGATAGACAATACAATGGTCAAAAGGGTAACCAGACACCTAATACGAAGAATGACGGACAATACATTGGTCAAAAGGGTAACCAGACACCTAATACGAAGAATGACAGACAATACAATGGTCAAAAGGGTACCCAGACACCTAATACGAAGAATCATAGACAATACAATGGTCAAAAGGGTAACCAGAAACCAAAGACGAAGGATAATAGACAATACAATGGTCAAAAGGGTAACCAGACACCAAATACGAAGAATCATAGACAATACAATGGTCAAAAGGGTAACCAGACACCTTATACGAAGAATGACAGACAATACAATGGTCAGAAGGGTAACCAGACACCAAATACGAAGAATGATAGACAATACAATGGAATACAGGGTAACCAGACACCTAATACAAAGAATCACAGACAATACATTGATCAAAAGGGTAACTAGACACCTAATACAAAGAATCACAGACAATACATTGATCAAAAGGGTAACTAGACACCAAATACGAAGAATGATAGACAATAAAATGGTCAAAAGGGTAACCAGACATCTAATACGAAGAATGACAGACAATACAATGGTCAAAAGAAAAAGAACAAAACAACAGCCTGTGACGGAATGAGTTTTTAAAAGAAAGATGAAAATAATTGTGCAACTTTTATCAAAACATATAAGTGTGAACGTATAGTGCGAGATCAAATCTATAAGTTATATCCCTAACATCAGAATATCAAGTTATATATAAAATGTTTATTTAAATTCTTGGAAGTCCACATGGGTCGTGATCGTAAATCCCAAGTAGAAGCACAGTATGTAATTTTAGCAGTTTACCAAATATGAGAAAGCATAACGCTTATCGTTAACTTCTTTACCCGCGATATGAATATTAAATTATGGCTGTTTATTAACAGATAATTATAAATTATTGTTCATTAATAACAACACAGCACTCAGGATCATCAGGTAAGCCTCTCGTCAGGCAAATTGTCATCTAGAAAAGTAACGAATAGATGGCCCTCATCCATATAGGAATTAATTGAAGCTTGGTTTTGCTATCATGTCAACTGTACTCTTGATGAGAACACAATAAGTATTTAACACAAGTATTCCACAATTCTTGTAACTACGTTACAAACCAACGGTAAACAGAAAGCTTAAGTTTAAGCAACAGAAACTTCACTAAAAACGGGGGAACGCATGTGCTCTGGAAGGGTAACCAGTTTCTGCTCCACTAGTAGCATTCGTCGTGTTCCTCTTGTTAAAGATCAGATGATAAGCCAGGAATGAAAATAAATCTATAACAATGAGGAAAACAAAAAGTACACAAAACAACCAACAAATGTCGAGAAAACAGTAAACAGAAAACGAAAGTTGAGCAACAGGAACTTCACTAAAGACGGGGGAACTCATAGTAGCATCCGTCGTGTTCCTCTGTTAAAAATCTGATGAAAAGTTAGCTATAACAATGGAATCAATCAATGACCAAAAACAGCGGCGTGTTTATCTAAGGAAAAATTGGAACAGACAGATATTATAATAGAACATTTTTATATTTAATATGATTATACTGTTAATATATTATGTTTTACAACAATTTTACCTCCAAAGGGGCTGAAGACATAGATTTACAACAGACCATTATACAATATAATATACAATAAGGAAATTATGATTTTAAATACAGAGTTAGCTATTCTTGTTAAACGAGATTTAAATTTGACAAATTGTCAAAATATAAAATCTATAAATAACTCCTGATATCCACAATGGCAGTATGGGTTGTTTTTCTTTTCCACGTAATATTGTGAAAATTTATAATAATGGTATAATCTAGGGTGAATTTCAGCGGTTTAAGGTACGTGTTTGAAATGTAAGTTTTCACCCAATAAAATGTCATTTGTTTTCGGAGAAATTCTACTTTCGTTTTCTATTGAGTTAACATGGTCAATTAGTTTATTTTAATATTTTAACTTTTAAGTTGAATCTGATTGTTAATTAAATTAATTTTCTGAAGATGAAAAATTAAAATAATGCAGAACGGTTTGACACGTCTTGTTTTCAAATCGGCCTTCGAAGAATCAGGTGAAAAAAGGGGGAAGGGTCATGGAGGTCAGACCTATAATCCGACATCCCGATAGTCTCACGGCCCAGTAGTCTGACAGTCCGGTATCCATAGTCCGACAGTCCGATAGTCTGACAGACTAAGTAACTTCAGTAGTTATTCTATGAAAATAAAATAACAGTTCTTTATAACAAATATTTGCTTAGTCAAGTTATGTGCACTGTGAAAGCAAGATCCGTCGTCCAACTGGCGTTATAAGATTCTTATGTAGTTTACTGATGCATATATTAAAACATGTCGTTGAAAGATTCTTATGTGATCTACATAATTCAAAGAAGAAAGGTTCGAATATATCTTTAGTTTATTGTGCATGTTTTGTAGATCGCTGTTTCACCTTTTGTACTTTTTCTTTTGGTCATTGTGTTGTCTGTACTTCTTCGATTTACGTATTCTGATTACCCCTTTGGTATCTTCAAACTCTTGCCTAGATCCGGAATACACAGCCTTTGCTTATTGTTCCGATCGGCTCTTCTATCCAAGACGGCAAATACAACGAACATATTAATTTGATCCAACAATACCTCGCAACATCGTATGGTCGTCACTTTGTGATTATCATTGAATTACATAAGTTTGCTATTTCTTTACATAAATGAATACAACATTCCCTCTCACAAGTACAAATTCAAACAAATATTCAAGAATATTGGTCAAGCTAATTCTGTAGATCTTTCTTATGTTTTCACTCGTATTTTAACTTTGTTGCTGTTTTTATTATACTTGAACGGTGGTCTAGTGAACAACAAGCTCATCTCTATCGAACTTTCGGACTGTCGGACTATCGCACTGTCGGATTAACGGGCTTTCGGATTAAAGTTACGCTCCCGGTGTCATGTGGACGACCTATGACAATCAATAAGGTTCTAGTTTACATTTCTGTATATCGTTCTTCCATGTATTCCTGGTTTAATTGGAAAAGAATAGTGGATGCAACTGCAATTTACTTAAATTATATAAATATATTGCTTTGATGAAATAACTTTTATTTTTATCTTTAGAAACACAATGAGTGCTAGAGTCCAACAGGGAGAAAACATACCCTCTCCCCCTACCGGTCCGTTTGAAATTGCATTTTTTCAGGCACGATATATATAATTCATAATTGTATAAGTTATAATCATTAAATACACTAATTCTTAGGGAACCACCATAGCACTAGATGAATATTGTCGCCAAATCATTGATTCCATTTTTGATATATATACATGTATATAAAGAATGGAATCAACCAATGACTTAAAATAGTGCCGTGTTTATCTAAGAAAAAATTGAAACAGTCAGATAGTATAATAGGACATGTACATATTTAATCTAATTCTCGATTCCGGAGTGACATCACACAATGTAATTGACCAATCAATGATTATCAATTTTGAGATGACGAAAATATTTGGGGTGAAGCCAAGCAAAATCCTCGGGATTCTACATAGACTCCAATGTATATTAATTTATTCGCTATCTTCCAACAGAAGTTAAATATTTTAATTAAAATCACCTCTGGTCCTTATAGACACTAAATCAGATATTTAGTTTGATTTTCGTCAATTTATATCAGACGGGTTTATTTTAAATTAAGAAAATAAAATTCAAATTTTCCATTGTAATCTAGGTAAAATCTAGAGGATTCCTGCTGACCTCACCCCAATGAATTATTAAATACTTGGATGTTCGGATATGAGAATTATATTATATAATTTGTTTATTTCTACAGAGAGTTTGTTTTTACCCCACAGTGGAGGATATGTATCATTTAGTGGTTGCAGCCTTAGAATTTGGTACGACTACTTCTGGCTATGCTTTCTCATTTAAATGCAACTTCGAAAGAGATCCGCTAAAGATAAGCTTTCCCAACTGGAATAATGGAACATTTCTGTCAGTAAATACACTAACATGTCTTTTGCTGAATAAAAAAAAGCAATATGTGGCCTTTGGTTATGACGCAGAAGATCGCTATGCTGAACTGGTTGATGACGAAAAACAAGATGACTACTACTTTTTCGATCGCTTCACAATGAGTCTCCATAACAACGAGGTATTTCATTTAAAGTAATACCAGTAGTTAACAAACGTAACGATTTTAACTTTTGTTTCTTCAATTATGTGGGTTAAAATGCTACGAAAAGTTTGAAACTGATCAAGGTGTAATCAGAAGCCGTAAATTGAAGAGGGACAGACAATACAATGGCCAAAAGAACAAACAATGATATACAAACCATTACACAGAAAATTCACGATTGCGCAACACGAACCCCTCTAAAAAATGGAGAGTGAACTCAGGTGCTCCGGAAGGGTTAGCAGTTTTTTATCACTAGATATCGCATTTTGTGGTTGTCTTATTTTTATTTTGAGTTGCAGTAGACCTGGTGAGATTTTAGCTCACCTGACCGATCCGTTTACAAACTTGGTCGCCATAGGCAATTCTTGTTTTGATTGATCAATTTCTTCTCAAAAACCGCTTAGCCAATTCAACCGAAATTGGTAGGAAGCATCTATGGAAGTTTCTCTATAAGAAGAGTTTGCAGATACAAATCAGAATCCGTATATCGAAGAACAGACAACACAATGGCCAAAAGAAAAAATACAAAAGGACAAACAACGATCTACAAAACATACACATAAAACTAAAGATTGAGTAACACGAACCCTACTAAGCAGAACTTGGTTCGGTAGCTTCCTTGTTAGCAGTAACCCTCTACCAAGGAAATCTTGATAGGAACCACAAGTTCTGGAATATCGTATCAACTGAGAGAGATATATTCCATATGCAGATGATGCAGGAATGTTGCTACATAAAAATGGAAAGTTCACAATGGGAAAATTGAAGTCATCTCTTTTGTCGCAATGTTTCTATCTTACCCGCCCCTCATTGTCAATCTCGATGTGTAGGTCAATTGTTCCAATCTGTTAACAAACATTGCCACCACAGACAATTCTTTTTTCTGATTGGTCAATTTCTCAAAATCTTCTTCTCTGACACAGCTTGGCCAAATAGACCGAAACTTGGTAGGAAGCATCTATGGAAGGTCCTCTATGGGAATTGCTCATTCCATTTTGATCCGTTGTGATCCGTTAACAAACATGGCCGTCATAGATAATTCTTGTTTCTTATTGTTTGATTTCTAAAACAGCTTTTCCTCTGAAACCACTTGGCCAAATGATATGAAACTTGGGAAGAAGCATCTATGGAAGGTCCTCTATAGAGATTGCTTATTTCGTTTTGATCCATTAACAAACATGGCTGCCACAGGCAATTCTGGTTTTAGATTGGTCGCTTTCTAAAAATCTTCATCTCTGAAACTGCTTTGCCAAAACGAACCGAAATTTGTTGGGAAGCACCTATAGGCTATGAAAGGTTCTGTATTAAGTTTCCTCAGAGCAGAATGAAAGGTGAGCAACACAGGCTCAGCTCAGTGCTGAGCCTCTAGTATATTACCCCAAGGGCATTAACTGAATATATAAAATAAAAATGTTATAGTCCTCCAATAGACAAGGGTGTATTATGTCACTAATTATGTATTACCAAAATGTCAGATTGATGAAATGAGATATTTAAAATGAACAATAAATCTGTCTTATTCAGAATGTTACACGTGATATGGTATTAAAAGACAAAACAGGCAAACAATGTTCTGCAGTGAAGGTATTTTCTTTATCAATGAAATATTTTTTCAATCATTTGATGACCAACCTGAAACGAAGAGGCGTAGGGCTTAGAGATGGCGATATTCGATGGGTACTTCCTGTTCCTGCAGCATGGACTGAGAGTTGCATACAGCTCATGAGAGAAAGTAGTGTAAAGGTACGGCTTAGCAACACATACTTGTATCACAATGCTACAGAATTTCAAACACAATAAATTCCAATCATCCAATTTTTACATTTCTTTTTCATTTGACACAAATATCGTTTTAATTACTTCTAATTATTTCTTTAATACAATATATTTGCAGTAATGATATTTTTGGTCTGGTATTGATCAGTGACAATGACAAATTTATTTTGGATTAATTTTGAAAACGGATTAAAATACTGTCTACCAAGCGTTTGTCAATCACAGTGTCTAAGCCAACCCCACCCACCCCATCACCCTTTTAGCTCTGTCCACTAAATTTCCATACATATTTGCCTTTTATTTGTGCCACATGTATACCAATATACCACATTCTTACTGTCAATCTGTAAGCTTACCGTCAATGAAACGCCCAACTATAGAGCGAAGCGAAAGGTTGCTAACATCATTTCACAAAATTGGTGCACCGATTGGCAACGATTGTTTAAAATCCCAATACATTACAAAATTACACCTACCGTTCAAAACGACACCTCCCCGCATTCAATTGATTATTTCCCTGAGTGAATATATACATTCCAAGCGATAATACTCACTTTGGTGTCCTAGACGAATGATTTTCATTGGGGTTGTTGCTTCTTTTTCCTCCATTCGACTTTTGATCAACAGAAGTAGTAGAACAACGATATCAGCATGATCAACGACTGCAGAACGATAACTCCACTTGAAAATAGCGGAAAATCCAATGACTTCCGAACCACAATGTAACGTATGATAAGGTAAGAGATTTTCGAATTTTCGGCCAATTAAAGTCATTCGAAAATCTCTTATCTTCTCATCCGTTACATGGTGGTTCGGAAGTCATCGGCTTTCCCGCTATTTTCAGGTGGATTTATTGTTCTTCATTCGTTGACCACGCCAGTGTCGAAAATCATTCGCTTAGGTGGGTTACCGACGATGCATATATACATTTATTCATACACATTTTCAATCAATTGCTTTCCTATTCATTGTTTTAGGCTGGTTTACACGCGAAAAATGTACTGCTTATTACCAAACCCGATGCAGCCTTTACTTACTGTCATTATATACCCACAGCGAGGCAACATGGATCTAACCATGGGATTATGATTAAAGACCCTGGCACTAAATCAATGGTTGTAGACCTTAGAGGTATACTAATACTAATTTAAGAAAAATGGAAAACACTATATTTAGTAAGCAAATCAGATTTCCAACAGTACTATGAACAAATGGTACACATTTGTGACACAGATCACGTGTGATTCCGATATTCCGTGTTCATTTATGACACAGATAACCAAGTCATGGTGGCACCCGTAAACATTTCGAAGTGATAACTGGAACTTAGCCATTGGGAACATTGTTAGCAGCAATCCTCTATTAAGGGAATCGTGGTAGGACCTACAAGTTCTGGAATATCTTATCAGCTGAGATATGTATATGTATACTCCATATGCAGGTGTTGGTGGAATGTTGCTACATATAAACTAAAAGGTTACAATGGGAACATTACATTTCCTTTTGTCATGACTTAAACCCTCTAAATATGTCGTGTCCTGTCTTTTTTGTGTTCAAACATTTGAATCGGGATGGTAATTGCTTCTATGATCTAGAGGTGAATTGTTAAACATCACTGTTTCAACTTTCTTCTCATAACGACCTATGTACAGTTATCTAATTTCTTATTAAAATCTTAGCAATTCAGTTAATGTGATGGTTATGGAAATGGTGTCGAACGCCACTTTCAACAATATTTCAGTTATATCGTAGTGGGCAGTTTTATTGGTGGAGGAAACAGTAATACCCGAGAAAACGACAGGCCTGCCGCAAGTCACTCACAAACTTTATCACATAATGTTGTATCGAGTACACCTCGACACGAGCGGGATTCGAACTGACATCTTTAGCGATGATAAGCACTGATTGCACAAGTAGTTGTAAATCCAATTACCGTACGATCACTAAAGAGGAACAAGTGAGAGATGTGATTTAAATCAAATTATATTATTGATAAAGACGTAGATATCAAATTTAGTGATCACTACGCCTTTCTGAAATAACCTTCATCATGTACGCTCAATATCGAAATAGTGGAATGTTACATAATTTAAGAAAATATTGGGAGCAAGAAAACCAAAGGGACCTAAACAGAACAACAACAATATATGCCTGAGGGAAGATTACAAGTGGAGCAGGAACTGTCAACCCTTCCGGAGAACGCACCTGGGTTCACCTTCTGTTTTTTAGTTGGATTTGTGTTGCTCTATATTTTGTTTACTGTGCAGTTTCTTGTAGATCATGATCATTATCTGTATGTTTGTCCTTTTTCTTTTGTCCATTGTATTTGGATGTCCGTTGATTTACGGCTTCTGATTACCCCCATTGGAATCTTCAAACTTTTCTTGTTTATTCTAGATAAGGCAGCATATATTACAGTTCTTCAACAGAACTACAATGGTCAACTTAATGTATTGTGCAGGGCGACTGGGGATGATTGTGGTGGTGCATCAGTTACTGATAGGTTCTGTAACATGCTTGAAGAAATCATTGGGGGAAATGTGATAGCAGAATTAAAAAAACAAGAGCCCGCAGATTGGAGAGAACTGCTTCAACAAGTTAGAATACGAATAGAAGCATTTCAGACGAGGATGACAAGCCTACTTAATTTTAGAATTCCAGAAGGTTTATATTATGTATGTCTGCGTTTGCATGGCAAAGATTTAAAATATGCCATTGGTTCGTCGTCGTATGCGAGAATATTGAGAATTAAACCCGATGCAATGATCAAGCTCTTCACACCAACAATTAACAGCATCATTACCTTAATGAAAAACACCGTTGCTAATAAGTCCACGAATGGCCTATCAAATATTTTAATGGTCGGTGAATTTTCCGAATGTAGTCTGATACAAGAAGCTGTCAAAAAAGCATTCCCCGACAAACAAATTATAATACCTAAAGACGCTGGCCTGTCAGTTTTGAATGGGGCTGTTTTATTTGGACATCGACCGAATTACATTAGGTCAGTAAAAGGTGATAGCTTGGAAGATGATGATGATGATGATGATGATGATGATGATGGGTGTATAGGAAAATAAATATTCATGTTGCATGACGAAGATTGCTCTTTACATTATTTCATTTAAGCAGATTTTATTGTCTAAATAATGACACAAGTTTTTCAACTTAGTATTGTCTTCTCCATGTACATACAAATATTATTACATGATTTTGCTAAAATACAAATAAAATATGTCCACTTTCTTTGATTAAATTACATTCATGTATTGTAACAATAATTGTCTATAAACACAAATTATAACAGAAGAGGTTGATATCTTTTTATTACTTGTTTTCCTGGAACACAAAGGTGCCACTAGTAGAGCAGGAACTGGCATTCCCTTCCGGTGCACATGTGTTCACACCCGATTTTTGGTAGTGTTCGTGTTACTGAATCTTTGTGTTGAATTTGACACAACGGATGCCACTGGTAGAGCAGGAACAGCAACCCTTTCGGAGCACATGAATTCCACACCGGTTTGTAGTGAGGGTGTTGTTGCGAATTTTGATCATTCTGTGTATAGTGTATTGTGAATCATAGTTTCTTCTCGTGTTCTTTTTTCTTGTGGTCATTGTGTTGTCTGTCCTTTTTCGATTTTTGGCTTCTGGTTACCTGTTTGGTATCTTCAATCTTTTTTTTTCTGCGAATGTGATGTTTAATATTCATCCTGCAGTCAGCGTTCTGCTTTAGATGTACAAATAAATGCCAGTCTTATTTATATACTACACAAATAAATTATCCTGGTATCTTGATTTTAACTGAAGCGAAAGGCACATAAAAGAAACGTGCTACAGTATAACGACGACGTGATAGAAGATATTCTTTTAGACAATGTAAAATTACCTGCAATGCCGCTTATTTCATCATTTGTTTATATATTTGACACGACAGGTGCCACTAGTAGGGCAGGAACTGCTTACTCTTCAGGAGCACCTGAGTTCACCCCTGGTTTTGTGGGGTTCGTGTTACTCCATCTTTAGTTTTATGTGTATGTGTTGTAGATCGTTGTTTGTTCTTCTTCGATTTACGGATTCTGATTACACCTGTTGTATCTTCAAACTTTTCTTTGAAACTTTGTAAGTTTAAAACAATATAGCGGATTGCTTGTATAAAATGTAGTGATGCTGGCTGTGAAGCCAGTGTGAAAGTTCGATAGAGTCTCGCTTCTCTACCCGTTTCTGAAATATGGCCTCATGTCTAGGACGATTGTTTACAGATGAAGTAGATGTAATCATCTGATATTAGATCCGATTTTAATCCGATAAAGCATTTGCTGTGGTTTTGTGCTAAGCTTATTATCATCTGATAAATTAGATGCATTGGTTTTGTGGTAAAGCCGACTGGTATGAGATCAAATTGATGTGGTGGTCTCATGATTCTACATATTGGAATTACATAAAGCCAGTAGGGTGGTCTCGTTGTTAAAGCTTATTATCTTTATATAAAACGGGTGTGCTGATCTAGTGGTTAAAAATATTAATATCACATACAATGGGGGTGGTGGTCTAGTGGTTAAACCTATTATTATTATTACATACAACGGATGTGGTGGTCCAGTTGTTAAGCCAATTTTAATCACATAAAGCATGTGTGATGGTCTCGTGATTAAACCTATTGTCATTACATAAAGGGAGTCTGGTGACCTCGTTTTTATACGCCCGACTCGAGACGGACGTATTATGTGATTGGGTATGGCGGGCAGTGGGCAGCGGGCAGCGGGCGGTGAGCGGCGGGCGGCGGACGTCCACACAAGTTTCCGCACGATAACTTTAGTTCTGTATATTGAATCTTTAACAAACTTGGCCATGTGATTCCTCTGTAGAAGGGGAAGAACCCTATTTATTTAGGGGTCATTAGGTCAAAGGTCAAGGTCACCGTTACTATAAATATAATTTTTGACAACAGGGTCCTTTCCGCACGATAACTTTAGTTCTCTATATTGGATCTTTAACAAACTTGGTCACATGATTCCTCTGTGGAAGGGGAAGACCCCTATTTATTTTGGGGTCAAAGGTCAAGGTCACTGTTACTATGAATAGATTTTTTGACAACAGGGTCGTTTCCGCACGATAACTTTAGTTCTGTATATTGGATCTTTAACAAACTTGGCCACATGATTCCCCTGTGGACGGGGAAGAACCCTATTTTTTTTGGGGTCATTAGGTCAAAGGTCAAAGTCACCGTTACTATAAATATAATTTTTGACAACATGATCGTTTCCGCACAATAACTTTAGTTCTGTATATTGGATCTTTACCAAACTTGGCCACATGATGCACCTTTGGAAGGGGAAATACCATATTTATGTTGGGGTCATTACCATTATACCGTTTGATAATTTATGTAGACGGGCGTATTTTGTGATGCACACATGTCTTGTTAAAACTATAATTCATACCTAAAGCGGCTGTGGTGTCGTGGTTAAGCCTATAGTATCTACATAAAGAGGGTGTGATGGTCTTATGGCTAAACCTATTACCAGTACATAAGCGGGCATGGTGGTCTCGTGGCTAAGCCTATTGTCAGCACATAACGCGGGCATGGTGATCTTGTGGTTAAGCTTATTGTCATTACATACACCGGGTGTGGTGGTCTCATGACTAAGCCTATTACCAGTACATAAAGAGGGTATGGTGGTCTCTGGTCTCGTGACTAAGCTTATTGTCAGCACATAAAACGGGCATGGTGGTCTCGTGGTTAAGCTTATTGTCATTATATAAAGCGGGTGTTGTGGTCTCGTGGTTAACGGGGTGTGGTATTTTCGTGGTTAAGCCTAGCGTTATTACATAAAGAGGGTGTGATGGCCTCGTGGTTAAACCTATTGTCATTACATAAAGAGGGTGTGATGGTCTCGTGGTTAAACCTATTGTCATTACATACAACGGGTGTGGTGGTCTCATTGTTAAACCTATTGTCATTGCATACAACCTAGTGGTGGTCTCGATGTTAAACCTATTGTCATTGCATAAAGCGGGTGTGGTGGTCTCATGGTTAAACCTTTTGTCATTACATAAAGAGGGTGAGTTGATCTCATGGTTAAACCTATTGTCATTACATAAAGAGAGTGTGATGGTCTCGTGGTTAAACCTTTTGTTATTACATACAACGGGTGTGGTGAACTCATGGTTAAACCTATTACCAGTACATAAAGTGGGCATGGTGGTCTCGTGATTAAACATATTGTCATTATATAAAGCGGGTGCTGTGGTCTCATGGTTAACCGGGTGTGGTGTTGTCATGGTTAAGCGTAGTGTTATTACATAAAGAGGGTGTGATGGTCTCGTGGTTAAACCTATTGTTATTACATAAAGAAGGTGTGATGGTCATCACGCTCCGTGTTTAACCGTTTAACTAGGGAAACCGTGGTATAAATATTACATAAGGTTCAATAGAAAAGACAACAGCAAATAAACATCAATAATCAGTGCCGGATTTAAGTCAATTTGGATAAAGAGAGACCCTGGGCTTCTCCACTTGTGAGGCCCCTCGCGATTGCACACTCTCACGACTTAAAGGGCATTTATTGAATGGTTGTCTAAAGACTGTATCATATGCCTTTCTTACATATGATTTCATAGCGCAAGGTACTATGCAAAGTACTAAACAATGGAATGCTCTATGAAATCATATGTACATAGGAGATGCCTATGACAGTATTAAAAATAGTATTCTCCTTGACCGGATGCCCCCTAGATTTTGATTCAGCCTCCCAAGGCTATAAGTAAATTAGACACAGGCAATAATTCACCACAGACTAAACATGTGAATTTAAATACGGGGTTATCTATTCTAGTTGTCAAACTGTCAACATATAAAATCTATAGATAACTCCTGAAACCCATAAAGGCAGTATGGGTGGTTTTTCGTTTCCACTTAATACAAACAATGTATTGTGAAAACTTATAATAATGGTATAATATATGGTGAATTTCAGTGTTTAAAGGTATGTGTTTGAAATGTAAGTATTCAACCAATAAAATGTCGTTTGTTTTCGGAGAAATTATATTTTTGTTTTCTATTGAGTTAATATGGTCAATCTTAGTTTTATTTAATATTTTGAATCTTAAGTTGAACCATTGTTAATTAAATTAATTTTTTAACATTAACATTTAACCAAAATTAAAATAGTGCAGACTAGTTCTGACACATCTTGTTTTCAAATCGTCCTTCGAAATATCCAGTAGAAAAAAGGGGACATGTGGTCGACCCCTGACAATCAATAAGGTTCTGGTTTATATAGTTCTTTCGTGTATTCCTTCTTTACTTGAAAAGAATAATGGATGCAGTGCATTATATAAATATATAGTTTGGGTGAAATAACTTTCATTTTTGTCTTTAAACGTCAATAATACTAGTGTTCATCAAGGAGAAAAGATAACGCCCCCCACCCCATTTCCACCCCAGCCATTTTTATATTGATTTCGTTTCAGGTACGATAGATATGATTCATAATTAATAATATAACCCGGAAGTTTTCAACGAGAAAAATGTTGCCAAATTTTGAAGACAAAATTACCGATCGTTCACGTCCAAAAAAGAAATTATCTGATTTGATTTTGCTTGACTCGAGTGGAGGGGGTGGAGGTAAAAATTGATGTAGGGGATACATTATCAAACATCACAATTGATCCACATATAAATAATATGATCATGCCTCCCAGTATAAAAGTGTGCGTCAAAACAGGCTTACTTAAGAAAGGCTTGAAGATACCAAATGGTTAACCAGACACCTAATTCGAAGAATGACAGAAAATACAATGGCCAAAAGAAAAAGAACAAAACAACAACCAATGGTCGACAAAACAGTAAGCATAACGCTCAAGTTTATGCAACAGGAACTTCACTAAAAACGGGGAAACGCATGTGCTCTGGAAGAGTAATCAGTTTCTGCTCCACTTGTAACATCCGTCGTGTTCCTCTTCTTAAAGATCAGATGATAAGTCAGGAATGAAAATAAAACTATAACAATGGAATCAACCAATCACCAAAAACAGCGGCGTGTTTTACTAAGAAAAAATTGAAACAGTCAGATATTATAATAGAACATTTTTATATTTAATCTGATTATACTTATGAATAAAATTATGATTGTTTTTCTTTATTTCTAAAGATACGAGACCTACCTTTAGGGAAAACCGTGGACAATTTCACAAACAAAACAATACAAACAATATGGAATATTATAATATTAGAAACAGGGACATGGGTAGGAATGATGTATGGGACATGAGTAGGGATGATGTATGGGACATGAGTAGGGATGATGTATGGGACTTGGGTAGTAATGATGTATGTTGTGGGTATTGTGGGGAACGTAATCACACTCACTCTGAATGCAAACATGGAACTCACATACAGTGTGACAGTTGCCATGAGCATGGTCACAAAGCTAAAATATGTAAGGTATACTAGGTACATGGCCATGGTGATAGTTCTATAAAGTACAAAATTTTAGATTTAGAAAAAAGGTAAAGGTCGTAATAAAGGTTGCCGCCGCCACCGTAGGGCAGGTAAAGGTAAAAAAATGAAAACGACATCGTATTTTAATATAATTTTTTTGAACATTAGAGGCATGAAAAGTAAAGTCCATGAAGTCAATAAACATAGCAGACAATTCTGCAGATATGTTTTGTCTTGCGGAAACTTTTCTTAAGGGAAATGATAAACCCAGAGACCTTCATAGCGATTTTAACTGGATTGGAAAGTGTAGAACACAATCTAAGGGTAAAGGGGGTATTGGTATTTGTGTGAATTCAGACATTAAGATTTTAGATGATAACCTGATCAACAGTCAATGCAATACGTTCGAGCGTCTGTGGATTTTATGTCGTATAAATGGGATAAAAACCGCAGTCGGAGTTGTTTACTTCCCTAACGACGGAGTCGACAAAAATAAAACTGATTTATTGTTTTATGAACTTTTAAAAAACTGTTCCATGTTTCAATCGCATGGATATGAAACATGCCTGACGGGCGATGTTAATGGTAAAAGCCTACGTCAATGCGAATTTACTGGAAAATCGTTACTTTGTAAAGATAATCATATAACGGTATTAGACTTTTACAGTTCAGTGAAGCTTCTGAACTGGATATTGTTAATACATTTAACTGTTGCGACGGCTTCTATACTAGAATACTCAATGATCAAAGATCAGATATAGATTATGTACTAATGTCTAAAGGTCTTTCAACTAATGTTAGTTCCGTTTTAATTGATGGAAAGGGTGTGTTTGATTTGAACAGTGATCATGTCATCATCAGTGTTAAATTAAGGGAAATAACCAAAATTTAAAAAAAAAGCAGGACAGCTATTCTAGTATTAAACATTTTTGGAAGTTTACTGATGACACCGATTGGGAACTGTTTAGGTGTAATTTAAAAGATAATTTCCAAGATAATTGGGCTAACGTTTCGAATAATGTTAATGATATATGGGAGACGTGGAAGTACATCGTAAAAACCGCTGCGGAATCCGTCGCAAGGAAAGTACCTAAAGTAAAAAATTACAAGAATGTTTGGGATAAAGGTCTAGACAAAATTTTAAAGCGTAGACGGGAGGCTAACCGACTACAGCATTTACAAAACAAAACACGACCATATGATAGTGAACTAGGTAAGCAATTATCTGCCCTATACCAAAGACGGAAGAAATAATTGCATGATGCAATTGTTAATAAACAAGTCAATAATAAAATTAACTTTTTCAGTGATAAATGTGTAGGGGGTAAGAATAAATCTAAGATGTTTTGGAACATGTTAAAGGGACCTCGTGTTACAATTAACCCTTCCCAGATCATTGACCCTGTTAGTAAAACTGTCATGTTTGAAGAGAAGGTAGAAATTGAAACCTGTCTCGGTGAACATTTTAGTAAAATTGGTACAGACATAAATATTGCTCCAGGGCGTATGGAGCATATGTCTACATTTGTTAGAGAAATGGAAAACGATTTGAGTCATGGAGATAATATGTTTTCAATGGTTTTCACAAAAGAGTCAATAACGAAAGCCTTAAATAATCTCAAAATTGGTAAGGCTCCCGGTATCGATGATATACCAAATGAGTTCCTAAAATATGGAGGGGATATAATGATAAAATCATTGTCGGATCTGTTTACATGTATTTCAGATTTCGAAATGATACCAGATGATTGGTGTAAACCATTACATAAATCTGGATCCATATATGATTTGGACAACAATAGAGGTATTACTCTAACTTCGAATGTTAACAAGGTTTTTTCCAAAATCCTGGAAACATTAATTTTAGATTTTTTAGAATCAAACAATATACTCGGTGAAACTCAAGGTGCTTTCCGAAAAG
This sequence comes from Bathymodiolus brooksi, assembly GCA_963680875.1. NCBI lineage: Eukaryota > Metazoa > Mollusca > Bivalvia > Mytilida > Modiolidae > Bathymodiolus > Bathymodiolus brooksi. The sequence goes on along the minus strand of OY804589.1, from coordinate 24,102,329 downwards.
ATAGAAGAATTGAAAACCAAATATTTTCTTTACAGGGTATTGCATCCCTATATAAATCTTCAAGAAAACCTCTTTATTTGGCTTTTTGGATCTATCAAAGGCCTTTGATAGAGTCTGGCGAGATGACCTTTTTGCATTGTTGTGGGAAAATGGTATAAAATGGAAATGCTGGAGACTACTAAGAAAAATGTATGAAAAGGTTGAAAATAAGGTAATATTTGGTGATTTTGAATCCGACTGGTTCGACCAAGAGTTTCGGTTAAAACAGGGCTGCGTTTTGTCCCCTACCCTTTTTTTCTATTTTAATGACGGATTTAGCAAACATGCTAGAAAATAGCAGTATTGGTGCAAATATTTCATCAAAATTGATAAATATTTGCGGACGATGTTGTCCTCATAGCCGAATCACCCGAAGAGTTACAGGAGCTTTTTAATATTTCGAATGCTTTTGCCAAGAAATGGAACCTAAAATTCAACCCTAAAAAGTCTAAAATTTTAATAACATGTAAAAAAATTTAACAAGGAAGGTACCTAGAAATTAGGAAATTAACCAATCGAAGAAACGGGCGAGTACAAATATCTGGGTTATTTCATTAATAGATCCTTAAAATCTAACTTCCACGTGAATAGTTTTCTTAAGGAAAAAGCAGATAAGCAGCTGAATTGTCTTATCTACTTGGTGAACATAGTGATTTCAATCGAATAAATTTTGGTCAATCACTTTGGAATTCGGTTATGATGCCATCTTTAACCCATGCCTGTGCTGTTTGGATGCCTCTTTCCGAAAGGTGTAAACGAGCGCTATAATCCTGGCAATATCGGGCAGCTAAAATCGTTATAAAAACTAGAATGAATATACCAAAAGCTGTCCTGTTACTAGAACTGGGGTGGGAACCTATTCTCGACTTTATTAATAGACAGAAGATCTCATATTATAAAAGGCTCTTATAACTTCCCGATAATAGAAATATCTGTTCAGGATGCACCTAAGTGCACACAGTAAATGCCTTTTATGCAATAACGGTGGAGATGAAGATCTCAAACATTTTTTGTTAAATTGCCTTGTCCTGTCTAGTGTTCGCGATGCATATTTTAATATTGTTTCTAAACAGTCTAGTGATTATTATATTGGTGTAGACTTTATGGAACAGTCACCTAGTGCCAAATTACAGTTTATTGTTGGTGATATTGGATATGCTTTTAATAATGATATTGGAATATTTTATGATTTTATCGGTAAAATGTATATTGAAACATGTTTTAGATTACGAAGTGAAGTATTGAGTGTTACTGTTTCAAATATTTATCTTATAATATTTTAAGCATAATTATAAATGATGTTTTATGGAGAGTTTATTGACAGTTTATAACGTGTGTGTATATATGGCAGACATCTTATCATATTTTTGTTGCATGTGCTTTTATCATAATAAATGCACATTTTAATAACTGTAGTTAGACGCGCCACCGACACCCCGGCGGTTGGCGCCCCCGATGTAAAGGGGTAGTTTCATAATAAAATATAAAATATATATATAAAGGGAGTTTGTGTTGCCACAATTTTACCCCGAAGGGACTGAATGCATAGATCTACAACACATCATTATACAATACAATGTACAATAAAAAATAATAAAATTCAATAGAAAAGACAATAGCAAATGAAAATCGATAATTCACCATAGACGAAATATATGATTTTAAATACAGAGTTATCTATTCTTGTCAAACGGGATTTAAATTTGACAAACTGTCAAAATATAAAATCTATTAATAACTCTTGATATCCATAATGGCACTATGGGTTGTTTTTCGTTTCCACATAATATTGTGAAAACTTATAGTCTGAATTTCAGCGTTTTAAGGTACGTGTTTGAAATGTAAGCAATCAACCAATAAAATGTCGTTCTTTTCAGAGAAATTCTACTTTCGTTTTCTATTGAGCACAGGGCTATGTACTATCAATGCATAAACATGTACAAGGGTGGATACCTTTTTTACCCCGCTCGCTTCAAGTCGTGTTTGTTTTTTTAAATTCCTTCTAATATATTCAAAACCCTTTTTGGTTCAACTCCCAAGACCTTATTCTTTTCATAAAATACCATGACCTCCCCTGGACTACCTCTTGTGAAGACGAAGCGGTCGTTTTTGTCAGGAATTCGCCTGAGAACCCAACTCCATAGAAACAAAGTGAAAGTAACAACGCCACCTATAAAAAAAACGGAAGTTCGGAACTCTCGGGGATTTAGCTTTGAGGTATGGAAAAAACCGTTAGGATTCAAACAACATTAAGCGAGCGGGACAATTTGAACTTTGAATCTCAACGGTATTTTTTACCACTAGAGGAGGAGAGAAATGGCACATTTTGTGGTTGTTGTTTGTTTTTATTTTGATTTACAATACACATGGTGAGATTTTAGCTCACCTGGCCGATCTGTTTACAAACATTGTCGCCATAGGCAATTCTTGTTTTGGTTAGTCAATTTCTGGAAAAAATCATCTCAGAAACCGCGTAGCCAAATCAACCAAAATTGGTAGGAAGCATCTATGGAAGGTCCTCTATAAGAAAAGTTTGAAGATACCAAAGAGGTGATTAGAATCCGTATATCGAAGAAGAACAGACAACACAATGGTCAAAAGAAAAAGTACAAAAGGACAAACAACGATCTACAAAACATACACATAAAACTGAAGATCGAGTAAACGAACACCACTAAAAACCAGAACGGTAAGCAGTTCCTCCTCCACTAATGATACCCGTCGTGTTAATCTACAGTCAATGGACATAAATATTCGCCACCCTCGATTTTACGCTATATATTTCATTTAAAACCACATTTTTCAAAAACATTATTGTGAAGTCATTTCTAAACGGATTTTGATCATTTTTGCACCAGAAAAAGCAGAAATATTTAAAGAGTTTTTTTAGCACGATTTTCCGTCAGATTGCCTTTATTCTTTTATGATTTAATGTAGTTACAACCCGGAGATAAGCTATGAATGAAGAACGAACCGGGGAAGTCCTTACGACAAGTGGAACATATCCGTGGTCATTTGTGGCACAGATAGTCGATTAGGATCAACTAAGTCATGGTGGCGACCGTAAAACTTTCGACATGATGACTCCAACTTAATCAAGAGGAACTCTTGGTTTGGTAGCTTCTTGTTAGCAGTAACCCTCTATCACGGAAATCATGATGAGAACGACCAGCTGCTGGATTGTTGCTACATATAAATGTAAAGTTCACAATGGGGAAATTGAAAAAATAAATTGTCGTAATGTTTCGTTCTTCACCGCCCCTCATAGTCAATTTCGAGGTGTATGTCAAGGTATGAAGCAGACCTACATGTATCTGTATCGGTGGTATAAATGTTGGTAATTTTGTCCCGATCCATTAACAAACATTACCGCTGTAGACAATTTCTGTTTCTGCTTTGTCGATTTCTAAAAGTCTTCTCCAGCAAACAACTTTCAGTTTTACAGGAAGTATCAATGGAAGATACTTTATAAGATTGCATCGCGATTGGACAAACAACAAGGTCGTCATGGCCAATTACTTTTTGCTGGTTGGCTGAACTTTAAAAAATCTTCTCCTCTGAAACTAGGAGTCTCAATGAAATGTTTCTCTATAGAAATAATGTATGGGAGATCCTGCAAACAATTACCATATTTCATGCCGATTATACAACTAATATGGCCCCCCTAGGCAGTTTTTGTTTGTGATTGAGTGATTGTTATTGTGGAAGGCTCTGCATAAAGTGTCCCCAAAATAAAATGACAGGTGATCGACACAGGCTCATCCAGCCGCTGACAAACTGATTGCATAGGTAGTTGTAAATCCTACTACCATTCTATCACGACCATGATGGTCCCGTCTTTATATAATAGCTCAAGGGCTTTAACTGAATATATAAAATAAAAATGTTATAGTCCTCCAATAGACAAAGGTGTATTATGTCACTAATTATATATTACCAAAATGTCAGATTGATGAAATGAGATATTTAAAATGAACAATAAATCTGTCTTATTCAGAATGTTACACGTGATATGGTATTAAAAGACAAAACAGGCAAACAATGTTCTGCAGTGGAGGTATTTACATTATCAATAAAAGCTTTTGTCGATCGTGTGATGGAGGGACTGGAAAGTAATGACTTATATTTATATATATATTGAGTACTTACTGTTCCTGTAGCATGGACTGATAGTGGCAAACAGCTCATGAGAGAAAGTGCCCAAGAGGTACGGCTTAGCAACACATACTTGTATCACAATGCTACAGAATTTCGAACACAATGAATTCCAATCATCCAATTTTTACATTTCATTTTTATTTGACACAAATATCGTTTTAATTACTTCTAATTATTTCTTTAATACAATATATTTGCAGTAATGATATTTTTGGCCTGGTATTGGTCAGTGACAATGACAAATTTATTTTGGATGAATTTTGAAAACGGATTAAAATACTGTCCTCCAAGCGTTTGTCAATTGCAGTTTTTAAATTTCTCCATAGGCCTTCCTCACACCACCCACCCCATCCTCCTTTTAGTTGGTCCACTAAATTTCCATAAATATTTGCCTTTTATTTGTGCCATATGCATACCAATATACCACATTCTTAGTGTCAATTTGCAAGATTACCGTCAATGAAACGCTCGACTATAGAGCAAAGCGATAGGTTGCTAACTTCATTTCACAAAATGGGTGCACCGATTGGCAACGATTGTTTAAAAATTATAATAAATTACAAAATTGCACCTACCGGTCAAAACGACACCTCCCCACGTTCAATCGATTATTTCCCTGAGTGAATATATACATTCCAAGCGATAATACTCACTTTGGTGTTCTAGACGAATGATTTTCATTGGGGTTGTTGCTTCTTTTTCCTCCATTCGACTTTTGATCAACAGAAGTAGTAGAACAACGATATCAGCATGATCAACGACTGCAGAACGATAACTCCACTTGAAAATAGCGGAAAATCCAATGACTTCCGAACCACAATGTAATGTATGATAAGGTAAGAGATTTTCGAATTTTCGGCCAATTAAAGTCATTCGAAAATCTCTTATCTTCTCATCCGTTACATGGTGGTTCGGAAGTCATCGGCTTTCCCGCTATTTTCAGGTGGATTTATTGTTCCTCATTCGTTGACCACGCCAGTGTCGAAAATCATTCGCTTAGGTGGGTTACCGACGATGCATATATACATTTATTCATACACATTTTTCAATCAATTGCTTTCCTATTCATTGTTTTAGGCTGGTTTACACGCGGAAAATGTACTGCTTATTACCGAACCCGATGCAGCCTTTACTTACTGTCATTATATACCCACAGCGAGGCAACATGGATCTAAGCCTGGGATTATGATTAAAGACCCTGGCACTAAATCAATGGTTGTAGACCTTAGAGGTATACTAATACTAATCTAAGAAAAATGGAAAACACTATATTTAGTAAGCAAATCAGATTTCCAACAGTACTATGAACAAATGGTACACATTTGTGACACAGATCACGTGTGATTCCAATATTCCGTGTTCATTTATGACACAGATAACCAAGTCATGGTGGCACCCTTAAACATTTCGAAGTGATAACTGGAACTTAGCCATTGGGAACATTATTAGCAGCAATCCTCTATTAAGGGAATCGTGGTAGGAGCTACAAGTTCTGGAATTTCTTATCAGCTGAGATATATATATGTATACTCCATATACAGGTGCTGGTGGAATGTTGCTACATATAAACTAAAAGGTTACAATGGGAACATTACATTTCCTTTTGTCATGACTTAAACCCTCCGAATATGTCGTGGCCTGTCTTTTTTGTGTTCAACCATTTGAGGTGGGAGGGTAGTTGCTCCTATGATCTAGGGGTGAATTGTTAAACATCACTGTTTCAACTCTCTTCTCATAACGACCTATGTACAGTTATCTGATTTCTTATTACAATCTTAGCAATTCAGTTAATGTGATGATTATGGAAATGGTGTCGAACTCCACATTCAACAATATTTCAGTTATATCGTAGTGGTCAGTTTTATTGGTGGAGGAAACAGTAATACCCGAGAAATCTACAGACCTGTCGCAAGTCACTCACAAACTTTATCACATAATGTTGCATCAAGTACACCTCGCCATGGGCGGGATTCAAACTGACATTTTTAGCGATGATAAGCACTGATTGCACAAGTAGTTGTAAATCCAATTACCGTACGATCACTAAAGAGGAACAAGTGAGAGATGTGATTTAAATCAGATTATCTTATTGATAAAGACGTAGATATCAAATTTAGTGCGCACTGCGCCTTTCTGAAATAACCTTCATCATGTACGCTTAATATCGAAATATTTGAATGTTGCATAATTTAAAAAAATATTGGGAGCAAGAAAACCAAAGGGACCTAAACAGAACAACAACAATCTACAATGGTCATCTATGCCTGAGAGAAGATTACAAGTGGAGCAGGAACTGCCTACCCTTCCGGAGAACGCACATGGGTTCACCTTCTGTTTTTAGTTGGATTCGTGTTGCTCTATCTTTTGTTAACTGTGTAGTGTCTTGTAGATCATGATCATTATCTGCATATTTGTCCTTTTAAGTTCACCTGGACCAAAGGTCCAGGTGAACTATTGCCATCACTTGGCGTCCGTCGTCTGTTGTCTGTCGTCTGTAAACTTTTACCATTTCAAGCTTCTTCTCCGCAACCACTGGGCCAATTGGGACCAAACTTAGCAGGAATGTTCCTTGGATGGTCCTCTACAAAGTTACTGTTTTTCGTTCTAGTCGGATATTCAACATGGCTGCCAGGGCTAATAATATGCTCTGATTGGCTGAAATTTCAAAGATCTTCTTCTCTGAAACTAATGAACTGACTGAATCCAAGCTGTAAATGAATGATCATTGGAATGTCCTTTACCAAGTTTCTGTTTTTTATGCCGATTGGAAATCCAAGATGGCCGCCACCGCAGGACATAGATTAACATTGGACCCTATGGGAAAATGTTCAAATGCCTTCTTCTCAGAAAATACAAATATGATTAAAGCCAAACTGTACATGAATGTTCATTGGATGGTCCTCTACAATCTAAAGGTTTTTTGTTCCGATATGAAATTCAAAATGGCGGCTACGGCAGGACTTAGTTTAACATTGGACCCCATGGGAAAAATGTTTCAAAATGCTTCTTCTCTGAAACCACTTAGACAATTGAAACCAAACTGCCCAGGAATGATCATTGGAAGGTCCTCTACAAAGTTTATGCTTTCTATGTCGATCGGAAATCCAAGATGGCCGCCACCGCAGGACATAGATTAACATTGGACCCTATGGGGAAATGATCAAATGCCTTCTTCTCAGAAAATACAAATATGATTAAAGCCAAACTGTACATGATTGTTCATTGGATGGTTCTCTACAATCTTAAGGTTTTTTGTTCCGATATGAAATTCAAAATGGCGGCTGCGCAGGACTTAGTTTAACATTGGACACTATGGAAAATATGTTTCAAAATGCTTCTTATCTGAAACCACTTGGACAATTGAAACCAAACTGCCCAGGAATGATCATTGGAAGGTCCTCTACACATTTTATGATTTGTATGCCGATCGAAAGTTCAAGATGGCCGCCACCGCAATACATAGATTAACATTGGACCCTATGGGAACATGTTCAAATGCCTTCTTCTCAGAAACTACAAATATGATTAAAGCCAAACTGTACATGAATGTTCATTGGATGGTCCTCTACAATCTAAAGGTTTTTTGTTCCGATATGAAATTCAAAATGGCGGCTACGGCAGGACTTAGTTTAACATTGGACCCTATGTGTAAAATGTTTCAAAATGCTTCTTCTCTGAAACCACACGGACAATTGAAACCAAACTGCCCAGGAATGATCATTGGAAGGTCCTCTACAAAGTTTATGTTTTTTTATGCCGATCGGAAATCCAAGATGGCCGCCACCGCAGGACATATATTAACATTGGACCCTATGGGAAAATGTTCAAATGCCTTCTTCTCAGAAAATACAAATATGATTAAAGCCAAACTGTACATGAATGTTCATTGGATGGTCCTCTACAATCTAAAGGTTTTTTGTTCCGATATGAAATTCAAAATGGCGGCTACGGCAGGACTTAGTTTAACTTTGGACCCTATGGGAAAAATGTTTCAAACGCTTCTTCTCTGAAACCACTTGGACAGTTGAAACCAAACTGCCCAGGAATGATCATTGGAAGATCCTCTACAAAGTTTCTGTTTTTTATGCCGATCGGAAAACCAAGATGCCACCACCGCAGGACATAGATTAACATTGGACCCTATGGGAAAATGTTCAAATGCCTTCTTCTCAGAAACTACAAATATGATTAAAGCCAAACTGTACATGAATGTTAATTGGATGGTCCTCTACAATCTTAAGGTTTTTTGTTTCGATATGAAATTCAAAATGGCGGCTACGGCAGGACTTAGTTTAACATTGGACCCTATGGGAAAAATATTTCAAACGCTTCTTCTCTGAAACCACTAGGACAGTTGAAACCAAACTGCCCAGGAATGATCATTGGAAGATCCTCTACAAAGTTTCTGTTTTTTATGCCGATCGGAAAACCAAGATGCCACCACCGCAGGACATAGATTAACATTGGACCCTATGGGAAAATGTTCAAATGCCTTCTTCTCAGAAACTACAAATATGATTAAAGCCAAACTGTACATGAATGTTAATTGGATGGTCCTCTACAAACTTTACGGTTTTTTTCTGATATGAAGTTCAAAATGGCGGCTACGGCAGGACTTAGTTTAACATTGGACCCTATGGGAAAAATATTTCAAACGCTTCTTCTCTGAAACCACTAGGACAGTTGAAACCAAACTGCCCAGGAATGATCATTGGAAGATCCTCTACAAAGTTTCTGTTTTTTATGCCGATCGGAAAACCAAGATGCCACCACCGCAGGACATAGATTAACATTGGACCCTATGGGAAAATGTTCAAATGCCTTCTTCTCAGAAACTACAAATATGATTAAAGCCAAACTGTACATGAATGTTAATTGGATGGTCCTCTACAAACTTTACGGTTTTTTTCTGATATGAAGTTCAAAATGGCGGCTACGGCAGGACTTAGTTTAGCATTGGACCCTATGGGATAAATGTTTCAAAACGCTTCTTCTCTGAAACCACTTGGACAGTTGAAACCAAACTGCCCAGGAATGATTATTGGAAGGTTCTCTACAACGTTTCTGTTTTTTAAGCCGATCGGAAATCCAAGATGGCTGCCACCACAGGTCATAGTATTAACACAGGACCATATGGGGAAAATACAGAAATATATTCTTCTCTGAAGCTATTCCACTGATTGAACCTAAACTGTGCATCAATCATTGGAAGGTCCTTTACAAACTTTGTGTTTTTAATGTTAATCGTAATTCCAAGATGACTACCACTGCAGGACATAGTTTTTACATAGGACCAATTGGTTCTTGTTATAACCAGGTGAACGATACAGGCTCTTGAGAGCCTCTGGTTCTTTTGTCCATTGTATTGCAGGGGCCGTTGATTTATGGCTTGACTACCCCTTTAGCATATTCAAGATGTTATTGTATATTGTAGATATGACAGCAGATATTACAGTTCTTCCACCGAATTGCAATGGTAAGCTTAGGGGATTGTTCAGGGCGACTGGGAATGATTGTGGTGGTGCATCAGTTGATGATAGATTCTGTTAAATGCTGGAAGAAATCGTTGGAAGAAATGTGATAGCAGAATTTAAAGAAAGGTACCCTTGTGATTGGATAGATCTGCTTCGAGAAGTTAGAAGAAAAAAAACAATTTTGGGATACGAACACAATTACATTTCATATTCCAATCTCTCTATTGCTTATATACAAAGATTTGGATGGCAAGGATATACAATCTGTAATTAAATCGTCGTCGTATGTGAACGAAATAACTCTACGTGGTGACAAATTGAGATGTAAAGCCGATTTAATGATCAAGCTCTTCACACCAACAATTGACAGCATCATTACTTTAATGAAAAACACCCTTTCCAATAGGTCCACGAATGGCGTATCTAATATTATAATGGTTGGAGGATTTTCCAATTGTCCTATGATACTAGAAGCCGTCCAGAAAGCATTCCCTGACAATCGATTTATAATACCTGAAGACCTTGACTTTTCGGTTTTGAAAGGGGCTGTTTTATTTGGACATCGACCGGAATACATTAGGTCAGTAAAAGGTGATAGTTTGGATGATGATGATGATGATGATGATGATGATGATGATGATGATGATGATGATGATGATGATGGTGATGATGGTGATGATGATGATGATGATGATGATGATGATGATGATGATGATGATGATGATGATGATGATGATGATGATGATGATGATGATGATGATGATGATGATGATGGTGATGATGATGATGGTGATGATGATGGTGGTGGTGATGATGATGATGATGATGATGATGATGATGATGATGATGATGATGATGATGATGATGATGGTGATGATGAATATGATGATGATGATGATGGTGATGATCATGATGATGATGATGATGATGATGATGATGATGATGATGATGATGGTGGTGGGTGTATAGGAAAATAAATATTCATGTTACATGACGAAGATTGCTCTTTACTTTATTTCATTGAAGCATATTGTATTGTCTAAATAATTACAAATGGACCAGACACAAGTTTTTCAACTTAGTATTGTCTTCTCCGTGTACATACAATTATTATTACATAATTTCGCTAAAAATTAAACAATAAACATAAAGACATGAAACAATATATGTATTAATAAAGCAGAGTGTGTCAATAGAATACCATTAAAGGCAACTAATCAAACAGACCCGAGATATGTATTAGTTATTATACAGAACACATAAAGGAGACTGAACATTTAGTATTTTGTTATGTCTCTATCTTGAACCATAATAAACGTCATGCTATGTTTAGTATAAATAAAATATGTCCACTTTCTTTGATTAAATTACATGTATTGTAACAATAATTGTCTATATAAACACAAATTTTAATAGAAGTTGTTGATATGTTTTTATTATCTTTTTCCGGGAACACAAAGGTGACACTATTAGAGCAGGAACTGGCGATCCTTCCGGTGCAAATGAGTTCCACCACGGTTTGTGGTGGGGTTCGTGTTGCTGAATCTTTGTTTTGAATTTGACACGACGGGTGCGACTAGTGGAACAGGAACGGCAAACTTTCTGTAGCACATGAGTTCCACCCCGGTTTGTAGTGGGGTTCATGTTGCTGAATCTTTTTCTGTGTATTGTTTTGTGGACCATTGTTTCTTCTTTTGCTCTTTTTTCTTGTGGTCATTGTGTTGTCTGTCCTTCGATTTATGGCTTCTGATTACCTCTTTGGTATCTTCAAACATTTTTTTACGAATGTGATGTTAAATATTCATCCTGCAGTCAGCGAACTCCTTTAGATGTACAAATAACAATTTGTCTTATTTATATGCAGTCACACCTGTATTGAGAGATCACCTTCCGGACAAAGCAAAATTGTTCTTTCAAGACAGGTGACCTTTTTAAAGAGGTTCAATTCAAAATGAAATTGTCTATGACAGGACAACAAAAATGTGACATCTTAATACAGGTGACCACATAGACAGGTTTGACTGTATTTTCACAAATAAAGTCTCCTGATATCATGATTCTAACTGGAGAGAAAGGCACTGACAAGTACGAAACATGTTCCAGTATAATGACGACGTGATAGAAGACACTCTTACAAACAATGTAAATGACCTGAAGCGCGCTTATTTTATCATTTGTGTTTTAATTTGACATGAATGGTGCCACAAGTGGAGCAAGAACTGCATACACTTCCGGGGCAGCTGAGTTCACCCCCAGGTTTTAGTAGGATTCGTGTTACTCGATCATAAGCTTTATGTGTATGTTTTGGAGATCGTTGTTTGTCCTTTTGTGCTTTTTCCTTTGGTCATTGTCTTGTCTGTTCTTCGATTTACGGATTCTGATTACCTGTTTGGTATGTTCAAACTCTTCTTTGAAGCTTTGTAAATTGAAAACAATATAGCGGATTGTTTCTATAACGACTAACGGTGATGGCTGTGAAACCAGTGTGAAAAATTCGACAGAGGCTCGCTTCTCTACTCGTTTGTGAAATGATGGTCTCATGTCTAGAACGATTGTTCACAGATGAAGTAGGTGTGGTCATCTGTTAGTGGACCAAATTTTAATCCGATAAAGCATTTGTGGTTAAGCATGTTATCATCTTATAAATAAGATGCATTGGTTTTGTGGTTAAGCCGACGGGTATCAGATCAAATTGATGTGGTGGTCTCATGGTTATACATATTGGAATTACATCAAGCCAGTGGGGAGGTCTCTTTGTTAAAACTTATTATCTTTATATAAAGCGAGTGTGGTGATCTAGTGGCTAAACCTATTATTATTACATACAACGGATGTGGTGGTCTAGTTGTTAAGCCGATTTATCATATACTTGTAGATAACATAGCTAAAATTTTACCCTGTGATAAAACTTTGAGTTTTGTTTAGAATAATAAGAGGAACCGTGTTTGTTTTGTCACAGTTTCATAAGAATGGGCTAAGCGGACTGATAAAGCAAGTGTATTAACTGCTTCCGGAATGTTATTACATACCTTTCCGTCAATGTTCGTAAGTTCACTTCGTGAATTTCCGGAAATCTGTCTTCATAAACAAGGCGGACTAAGCTGTTTTATTGGATATTTGCGCAGAAAATTCTAATCTGCCAATTTGCTCCTTATGATAATGAAAGTACTAAAAAGTTCATTTATTGGAATTGCATATTAAAACAATAAATTGTTTGTTCTATAACTACATTTTTGTATGTATCTAATTCTAGCCAAAAATGACTAAACATTTTAGTATAAATCATGTATTTTCTCTGTTGAAGTATATGATAAACACATCATAACATGTCATTTTTCATACCATGCCCTCGTTCATATATCATCCCTTGAGCCTATCGGCTGTCGGGCTGATATCATGACCTAGGGCTGATAAAGGGTGTGATATGAAAAATACCATGTAATAGTCTATATTGTCATCACATAAAGCTGGTGACCTCGTTTTTAAAACTAGAACACATACATAAAGCGGCTGTGGTGTCGTGGTTAAGCTTATATTATCTACATAAAGAATGATGTTTTGGTCTCGTGGTTAAACCTATTGTCAGTACATAAAGCGGATGTGGTTGTCTCGAAGTTAAATTTATTTTCAGCACATAAAGAGGGTGTGGATATATGTTAAGACATGGACCTATTAATATCAGACTTACATGTGCATATACTCAGTCCTAAATATATTAAAGACCAATCTGCTTTAACATTTGAATGCTCTTATTAGGTCACCTGACCAACGGCCATGTGAGCTTTTGCCATCACTTGGCGTCCGTCGTCGTATGTCGTACACTTTCACATTTAAATGTTCTACTTTATAACAACTGAACCAAATTAAACCAAACCTGGCAGGGATGATGTTGAATATGCCCCTTTCAATATTATGCTGTTTCTCATTTCACAGTTGCATAAGGATAATTAACAACAAGGGTAACGCCCATGGCCGCATAATTTCGTGCAAACGGGTGCTTAGTGCAGTTAATCTGTTTATATGATAAAGTTAAAATATTCTCCTGAGAGGGAACAATGGAAAAATATGGAGTCGCCGGAGATACACTACAACACCAGTGGAACACATTAAAAAACAGGCGTTGTAGTATAGTTGTGTGACTTTCTCCACTCCGAAAGCTATCAGACGCTAGCCAAAAACATTAGAAATACCAGGTTTTCCGTGCAAAGAAAGTAAAATGGTTCCATTACATTTCTGCAATTTATTCTTCAGAAAGAAATTTTGTCATTTCCACAATATATTTCTTTACTTTCATTAGTCAGACCCTTTTTGACCCAACTGCATCGATGGTGTAATGCTTAGTGTGCTCGCCTGGAATGCGGTTGATCGTGGTTCGAGCTCCGATCAGGTCAAACCAAAGAATATCAAATTGATATTTGTGCTTCTCTGCTAAACACTCATTAAGGAGAAAGAGCAAAGACGGTTGGCTAGGAATCAAGATAATGTGTCCAAGTGGGGCGACATGTTTATCCGCGGGCTGTTGTTTCAATGAAAAGAGTTTGAAGATAACAAAACGGGTAATCAAAATATGTAAATCGAAGAACAGACACACACTGACCAAAAGAAAAAGGACAAAAGGACAAACGACGATCTACAAAACATACACATAAAATTAAGAACGGGTAACACGGACCCCACTTAAAACTTGGGAAAACTCAAGTGCTCCGGACGAATAAACAATTCCTGTTCTACTAGTGGCACCCGTCGTGAGCTAACACTATACAAATTCAACTAGACGTGTTGGTCTAGTACAAAGAGGACCTCATCATCATCTCATTGGAAATTAACTTGTTCTCGTCCTGATATAGCTGATATATGGCGTTAAACAACAATCACTCACTCACTCACTCCGTGTTGACCCCATTTAATTTTGGAAACCTTTGTGGTTATGTAATCAAAATATCACCTTCTATATGAACTTGGCACTGTTGCCTGATTGTAAACGAAGAAACAATGGTCTGGACAATATTATGCTTATCACCCATAATGTATTGTAATTCATTTATCCATACACCACCGAACCATATCAAAATGTGTATATTGCAGAACAAAGTCCTTTTATTTTGCACAAATTCATACTAATTTGCGCGCGAAATGCAAGGTACCGACTAATAGATGTACTGTTGAAAAGAATGGAATACGCAATGCTTAATATTAAGCGACGGCACAATGACATGCATTTGCTGTCCCTTGGTATATTTGAGGATCCTATTTTCGACATGTGGCAGAAGTTATAACTTAGTGTAGTGATACGGGGCCAGAGAGTGGGATTTGCATACACTAACAATTGAAATGGCTGTAAAGACCATGCAGCTATACGTATCAATAGATAGACGATATCCCATGACGTTCGACACAAACATTTATAATCCTTCCAGCACGCAAATTTAGCACAACAACCAATAGTCACTTTGGTCAGCCATCTTGGAACCGGAAGTGAATCGTTCTTATGATGACATTCCAAAACAAATACTGTCATGATCACCGAAATCACTCCCATCGCTAGTACAATCAAAAGGTAGACAGCTGAAAATGAAAATAATTATTTTATTTATTTGATATCAGATTTGATTTAACTTGATTTGATTTATTGTGTTTAACGCCACTTTCAGAAATATCATGGTGCCCAGTTTTAGTGGTGGAAGAAGCCGTAGTACCCGGAGAGAACCAACGACCATGGGCAAGCAACTGGTAAACTTTATCACTTGCGGCTGCAAGTCGAGTGCACCCATTTTGTAATTTACAAAGCCGGGAACGAACCCACGCCGTATTGGGGACAGGCTTGTATGTGTTGTTAGGTAATCCAACTACCTAACTCATTGAGCCACCCGGGCCCTGTATTTCTTTGCTATAAGTATTGAGAGAGAGTTTAAATATTTGCTCCTGAAAATGACATTTTGTTAGTAGTCTTGTAATAATGAAATCAAAGACAAAAAATAGCACACTGTTTCCAAAATTCAATAAAAAAAAATTCTTAGAAAGAAGCAAAAATCGATATCCATAACACACAACCACATAACCGTTCATATACCTGGCTTGATACATACAGGTTTAAAAAAAGTGGCGGGGTTAAACTAGTCTGATGGGCCCAAACATAAGACATGCACTATTCAGAATATTCAAATCAAAGCGTAAATTACAATTTTATTCACAAAAGAGTATCTACTTTAATCTGCCATATATAAGCCACCACCCTCTCATGGGCAAGCAACTGGTAAGCTTTATTACTTCCGGCTGCGAGTCGAGTGCACCCTTTTTGTAATTTACAAAGCCGGGCGCGATCCCACGCCGTATTGGTGATAGGTTTGTCTGAGTTATTAGGTATTCCAACTACCAACTCATTGAGCCATCCGGGCCCTTGTATTAAGGAAAGTGTGAAGATACCTAAGGGGTAATCAGAAACTGTAAGGTACCTAAGGTAAGCGACTGATTTGAAAACATGAAAATGGGCACAAACCTCACTTCTTAGTGATGTGATAAGGTCATATAGTATATTCCACATATGGAAACGACAACCATAATATATAACAGAGTGACTTGCGCCAGGTCGGTGCTTTTTTCCAAGTACTCCGGTTTACTCCGCAAATAAAACTGACCGCCACGATATAACTGAAACATAACCTATAACTGAGTGAAAAATAGAATGTCAAATTACCTTCTGTTCATACTGTTGTTGCTTTTGTTTCCGAGTCGTGTCTCACTCTATTCTCGTATCCCTTCGGAATTTGGTACATTTTTTTTGTACCTCATTATATCTTAATACACCTTTTGTACATTCCCCATTTGTCTCTAAGATATACGTTATTATACGCCTTTTATACGAGTTATTTCCCTTACGAAGAATAAAATAGCGCTCGTTCTATAAAATCAGTGGAAGGACAATGTTTTTTTTAGAAAATCAGTGAAAAGGGCGAAAGACGATTACAATTTTCTTATAATTTGTAGATATTTAAACATGGTGGCTTGTAATTTGGGTAGAATCTACTTTGGCGAACCCCGGAAGTCGGATGATGTAATAATCAACGCGCATGACCCATAACCTTTCTTTTCGTTACAATGCGGATATGATAACAAAGGGTTATAGTTAGGGTTAGGGTTAGGGTTAGGGTTAGAGTTGAAGTTGGGGTTAGGGTTAGGGCTAGTGTTAGAGTTGGGGTTAGGGTTAGGGTCCGCTAAAGTAGAAGTACTCCGATAATTCTATTGCAAATATAACAAGTTGTTATAAAATTAAATCCTTGTACAGATTACGAGAAAAAAATGTTATTGCCATTAAACACTGCACGAAAGGGGACTCTTGTAACCTCCTTAAAGGAAATAACTTCAATAAAAGCGTGTACAAACGTATAATTTTAGAATCAAATCGGAAATGTACAAAATTCCGCAAAACTTACATAAAACAGACGTTGATGTCGATGTGGAAGGCATATCGCCTGAAATTATTGTAAAATAAACGGCGTAGGCCAGTAGAGCTGTGAGACTAAATCCCATTTTCTCTCCAGAATCTGGTGGTAATTTGAACACCATTGCACTCAAAAATGCTAACAGTACCATTGGAACTAACGAATTCAAAATGTGAAAATATGGACGTCGCTTAAATTTCAATGTATACGTCAGTTCCGGTGTAGATGAGCCTTCTCTTGTACCAGTACTCGAGGATGATGAATAACCTTGATATTCCCATTCTCCATTCTCCTTGAAATAACTCAAACGCACTGCCTCCGTGTCGACATAAAGACTGAGTTCAATTGATGTATATCCCCATGACGTCACAATGACGTCACATTCTTGTGTATCAGTTTCACAGTGTGTTTTATATATACCGGAAGGAGTCCATGTGATTTCTCCATCATTTTTTATTTTCATTACAACAGTAGTGTCACTTATGACTGATATGTCACTCACTCTGAAAAAAAATTGGCTAACAATTTAAGGATTATGTGACTGTTTCCTGTTCCGGTGATAAACATGCTCAAACAATGTATATAATAATTCCAGGCAAGGAGTACAGTAATATTTATTTAAGAACTGATTTTGGTAGTCATTCAATGAAATCAAACATTTTTCATAAAGCAAGTCGAACAAACCTTTCCTACATGCGCGGGGGTTTTTGCTCTTGATACAAATTGATTCCCCTACCACACATGTATACACATGTCCGTTCACTTTCCTGGCTCGGTACAATTGATACCCCTACCACACATGTATACACATGTCCGTTCACTTTCCTGGCTCGGTACAATTGATACCACTACCACACATGTATACACATGTCCGTTCACTTTCCTGGCTCGGTACAATTGATACCCCTACCACACATGTATACACATGTCCGTTCACTTTCCTGGCTCGGTACAATTGATACCCCTACCACACATGTATACACATGTCCGTTCACTTTCCTGGCTCTGTACAATTGATACCCCTACCACACATGTATACATATGTCCGTTCACTTTCCTGGCTCGGTACAATTGATACCCCTACCACACATGTATACACATGTCCGTTCACTTTCCTGGCTCGGTACATACACGTCAATAACATGTGGTAGTGTTAAGGTAGTTTGTCAGGCCTAAACCTGCTTTCCTCTTATAATACGGTCATGCAAGAGTTTCTACATGTAAGAAAAATGTAAACCCACATATTGAGGGAGCAGCTTTGTTATATAAAAAAGACAAAACAAAAACGCTCTAATCTTGAACATTATACATAATATTATATTTAATCTTGGTGACACGGGTTCAATGTGTGACGTAAAAATATTTTTGACATTTACGTCACCGAATGAGAGAGGGAGGTTTGGCGCCTTAAAATCTGATTCAACCCACCATTTCTTTAGAAATGCCTGTACCAAGTCAGGGTCATTACGGTTTTCACAGTTTTCCGGTTGTTGACTGATTTTGTCTGTTTATATAATTATGAGTTTTGACTTTCCCTTTGTAAGATTGTTCGGAGTTCGGTAATTTTGTTATTACCCTTATTTATCTGTCATATGTGTAATATTAGATCTATTAACAAGAGTGAGTGAGTGTTGTTTCACGCCAACTCAGCAATTTTTCAGCTATATCATGGCGAGAACAAGTTAAGTTTCGATGAGACGATAATAAGATCCGCTTTGTACCAGACCTACAACACGCTTAGTTGGATTTTCATAGTGCTAGCTCACTGAAACAACACTCTTCGGATAGACATGTCGGCCCACTCGGACACATTATCCCGATTCCGAGCCAACAGGTCTTTGCTCTTTCTCCTTAATGCCGTGAGCTTAGCGGAGAAGCAACAAATACCAATCTCGTAGTCTTTGGTTTGACCCGACAGGGGGCTCGACCCCACGATCTACCACACTCGATGCGAGCCCACTAACCATTACACCACCGATGAGGTTTATTTAAAAGAGCAATATATTATAAATCACAATCCATGAATAAAAATATTAAACCTATATATGTATATACACATATGATTACATGTATCAGGATTTACAGATAAAATAAATTAACAGCACAGGGATGTCGCATGACCCATCGTTAGGAAGTATTCATCTCTTCAAATGGTATTGATTGACCTGGCGTATAGTAATTGGATTTACAACTATCTATGCCATCAGTGCCTATCAAGTTCTAAGTCCCGATCTTGGCAAGGTGTGCTCGATACAACATTATGTGATAAAGTTTGTCAGTGACTTGCGGCAGGTCGATGGTTTTTTCCGGGTACTCTTGCTTCCTCCACCAATAAAATTGACCGCCACGATATAGCTGAAATATTGTTGAAAGTGGCGTTAAACACCATAACCTTAATCCTCAACACTCTATTAAACTTACGAATTTTCTATGATTAATGATGGTCGCCATATGTAATCCTCGTTACTAAAAATAACTGGGATATCGGTGTTGTACGTCGCATCAGCAGACCAATCTAGTCGTTGATCATTCCATACCTGGAACAACAGAAATACAATTTGTTGACAGAGGACAGTCGCATTAAAAAATTTGATTCTACGTGGGGCCTTCGTGGTCGTGATCGTTTTTTAGTTGGGTGTACAACTACCTATGCAATCAGTGATCATCATCACTAACGTTGTGTATTCGAATCCCATCCGTGGCGAGGTGCACTCGATACAACATTATGTGATGAAGTATGTAAGTGACTTGCGGCAGATCGGTGGTTTTCTCCGAGTACTACTGTTTCCTCCATCTATTAAACTGACCGCCACCATTACCCTAAATCTATGGAGTTTTTCTTTAGTAGTTGTTATTGAAATAAGGTTATAATAGTGATAGAATCGAGCCAATAGGTTGAAGCACTTAATATTGACCTTAGAATATACTCTAATACCCACTTCATATGGTCTCAAAATGTCCCTGTAATTTGTCAAATTGCAAGAATTTCTGAGTGGCTTGCATCGTCTGAAGCTGTATGGACTCATTGACCACATCAGAATCTATTCATATTCTACATTTTGGCACGCCGTTGGATCCTCGAATGTTGGTACACGGCGTAATAGTTCTACCGCTCAGCCATTAGGACAGGGCTAATCGACACCATTAAGAACATCTGAATTCTCAATCCAGGTTGCACACGTCTCGCTTGTGCATTTTAACACCAACAATAAGATTTTCACCTCTTTAATATCCTAACGAGCCCCCTCTAATGACCTTTTTCCTCTCTAGTAGAGAATGAACCAATACCATTTTTTCGCGCATTGATGTTTGGTGATGTGATTTTCGTTCCTCCAAATTTTATTTTTTTGTTTTTGGTAAATTTTCGATTATATCTTTGGTATTGTTTAGAGTTAAATATGTAGATATCATATACTTATAACCCTGATCCATAGTTAGCACGGACGATATCTTTATCCGTATATTTCTGCTATTTCGTTAAACAGCAACTAGTGCTTTAGTTCTCATATTTACTGAGATATTTATGTTTTCTAGCGTTATAATATTTATATTTTGCTTATTCGGTTTTATATATGTATATATATATTATTTGGATACTACCCCTTTACAACGGGGGTAACCACTATCGGGGTAACAGTGGTTGCGTCCTTAAAGCTATGTACAATGCAATATAAAAATATAATTGATACATTAATAAGTACAATAATAGTGAATAAGAGTTACTGTCCACTGTATTAAAACAATTCATGTAACAGGCACTACTTAAGAAATATTGTCTCCATTAAAATGTAAAAATACAAGCACTGTATCATAAAACAGTATACTGCACTGCATTATAGTACTATAAAATAATGTAATATTAAACGTGCAATTTGCCATTAGTTTGATGAACTGAATTGAAGAAAATAAAACAGTATTTTACCATTAAATAGTAAAAATATTCAATCAAACATCAGAATCATACGTTTCTCGGCTACATTCTACATTTATAAATTCATAAATTACAACACATTGTTTAAATCATCTTTAGTATAACTTCTAGTTCTCTAAAGCAATTTTTCTCACATTAAAAGCTTTTACAAGATACAGTTTAGTTAAATAATCCAGTTCTTTACCCATTTCTGCACTGATGTCATATCCATAGTCTCCAAACATAAATAAAAGCTTAGAGTATGACGAAAGCTCCTTAAACTTGACACTCATATGATTACTGGAGAACACATATTCGATTTGACTAAATATGTCTGCCCGTATATCTGCATATAATGGGCATTCTAGTGCAAAGTGCTGTAAGTCCTCGACGCTGTGAAGAGGACACACAGAACACCTATTATTATCCGAAAGTGACATCCTAAATAGGGTAGCATTTAAGCTTAAACAATTTGTTCTGGCAAGGAGCTTTAAACGAGAAGCTTAAAAATTGAAGTCCTCAGACAAGTATAATTGTTTACCCATAGAAACACGACAATTATTATACATAGACAGGCTGCTTTGGATAATGCTTTTCCAAATTCACTCTGCCTTACTGATTGACCATAAAAAGCTCTAAACACTTCTATATCAATAGCACTTGGTACATAATGATCTAAGCCAAGATCTATCAATAAATTTTTAAAGTATGTATGATACTCGGAATTCTCGGAATTTCTAAGCATATTAAAAATTACTTTACATAATCGATCGTCTGCCAGATTCTGAAAACGTGCATAATATGCAACCCTTTGTCGGTTCATGAAGGTATAGACGGTTCCCAACCAAGCTCCAAAAACAGGGCTGATTTAGGTATGTTAATCCTAGTATTCATAATAAGCTTAGCCATCTTGTACTGTATACTTTCCAATGATTCAACATGACTGACAGAGGATGGAAACCAAACAGAGCTTCCATGGGACACAGACGGTCTTAAAACCGAATGCCATAAAGAGTCTCCAAAATTTAATCTGTTAAAATTTCCATGTTCACCAAGTATACGGATACAGTAATTCAACTGTTGATCTGCATTCTCCTTTATATGTTAATTAAACTTCAGAGACCTAGAGAAATACACACCCAAATACTTATATTCGTTCACCTCCTCTATCAGATCAGATCCGAGCTTCCATTGTTTAGATCTATTGACCCTTTTTCCAACAACTAAAACCTTTGATATGTTAAAGTTAAAGGATAAATTCCACTTTATAACAAATGCCGATGCAACATCAAGCAACCTTTGCAGTTCCTCCTCAGTTTCAGCGATGAGAGCAATATCATCGGCAAACAATAAACAATTAATAAGTTGTTTCCCAACATCTATACCTATCCCCACTCCATCAAGCATATTAACTAAGTCGTTCATAAGGACTGAAAACAGGGTTGGTGACAAGACGCAACCCTGCTTCGGCCCATTTTCCTGACCGAACCATTCAGTAGAGAAATCACCAAAAACTACTTTATTCGAGACACCATCATAGATAGACCGCAAAGGGCGCCAGCATTTCCCTTGTATCCCATTCTCCCACAACAAATAAAACAAACCATCTCTCCAGACTATCAAAGGCCTTAGATAGATCTAAGAAAGTACGTCTTCTTCTTAGCATATTTGTGAAGTGAACATAACCCATGTAGGGTAAAAAAGTGATCCTCTAGACGTCTATCTCTACGAAAGGCACATTGGGCTTCCCCTAGAATATGTTTCTCCTCCAAGTGTGACATAATACACTCCTCTAAAATCTTAGAGAAAACTTTATGCACATTAGAGGTAAGAGTTATGCCCCTGTAATTATCTAAATCCATTGCTGAACCAGATTTATGCAGAGGTTTAATAATACCATTTTTCCATTCACTAGGGATTATTTCGAGGTCAGAAACTACCGTAAACAGATCAACAAGTGAATTTAACATGGCTTCTCCCCCATTTTTAAGGAATTCATTTGGTATCCCGTCATCACCAACTGCTTTTCCATTAGCCAGATTTTTCAAAGAAGTTTCGATAGATGCCCGCGAAAATCTCAACGAGAACATATCAGTTGTGGGAACCAAATTGTCATCCAATTTGGCAACCTTCTTCCTAACATTATCCTTAAAATTATCAACATCCTGCATGTTGTTTGCATGGTTACCTATGTTACTAGAATATTGTTGCAAAGCATCCTCTATCTGACTCTGTTCATCTAGGATCAAATTTTTATCAACAGGATCAACTATTTCAGATACCGTACGGTTTCTGTGGTCTCCCTTGAAGAAACCCCAGAAACCGCTACTTTTATTTTTCGCAGTGGTACATTTTTATGAAAATTCCGCATTTTTACAGACGTTTTCCTTCGACGGATAGCACTCTGGACCACCTCCTTGCGTTTACGATAAGATTCAGCAAGACGAGTGCCCAGTGTACTATCAGCCGAATGGTTCTTGTCATGAATTATCTTCAAACGGTTAGCTTCAGAAGTTGATCGAGCTCCTTATCCCTAAACTGTCTGTAGTTTTTCATTCTCTTAGTCTTGTCGATCGTTTTATTTGCAACTTCGGTTACCTTACCCTTCCATACCTTCCAAGTACTATCAACGTTCCCTACGTTATCGCCTATAAGTGAAAAGTTGTCGAATTCTAACTGAAGAGAGGATTTAAATAGTTCCCAATCCGTCGAGTCGTTAACTCTCCAAAATAAATCCGGCTTACTAACATTAGGTTTAATATATACGCTAGGTTTCAAAACAATTCGTACTATGACGTGGTCGCTGTACAGGTCAAGTTTTCCCTCTTCGTCGATAAATACCGATGAAACCCAGTGTTTTTAAATTACTAGATACGAGTGCGTAATCTAAGCTTGACCTCTGATCGCTCTGAAAATGGGTTGATTTCTTTTGCAAGTTGAAAGCCTGTCTTATTTCTCATTTACTAGGTTTCTAGAAATAACAGATAAAAGATCATTTCTTTCCGTTTACTTTTGGCCATTACTGCATTATATTGTCGGTCCTTCTTTTAGCTATGGTTTCTGATTACCCCTTTGGTATCTTAAAACTTTTATAACCATTTAATCAATATACATATAGTATACATAATTTCAAGATAATTATGGATGCTGTTGAAGATTATGCCAGAAGGTGGATAAAGAGAGAAGTAGACCAAGATCCTGAGTTAGAGTCCTTGTCAGACTGGGTTAGAACAATTAGGTCTCTAGTACAAGGTCGGATTCACAAACTCAAAAATTGTGTTAATAGTCGACCTAAGTCTGTATTTAAAGACCAAGAAGCTGTTAAGTGTCTTTCCTCTCTTCATGACAAATATGTTATCGTTCCTGCGGACAAGGCTTCCAACAATATCGTGTTTGTATGTAAATCATATTACTTCGAATGCCTAATCAAGGAATTAGGTATAAATAGCAACACCTCTAGTAATACCACATACAAACCAACTTCGTTCGACAAAGATGAAATCCTAGCTAACCACAGATCATTCATGACCTCTTTAAACATTCCCTCTGGTAAAAAGTCTGAGGATTTACCCTATTTATATTGGATACCTAAACTCCATAAGACACCATACAAAGAAAGGTACATAGCGGGATCATCAACTTGTTCGACGAAAGAATTGTCTATTCACCTAACAAAGATTCTGTCTGCAGTAAAAGAGGGACAACAGAAATATTGTGAAACTGTTTACTCGCGTAGTGGCATAAATCACATGTGGATTTTGAAAAACTCAAAAGATCTTTTGGATAACCTGAAATCAAGATCTTTCTCTCAGGTATCCTCCATCAAAACCTTTGATTTTTCAACTCTATATACCACCCTACCGCATGACAAATTAAAAACCCGCTTAAAAGAAACAATTCATAAAGCTTTTAGTCATAGAAACTATGGCTCAAAATTTGTTGTGTTAGGCTACAATTCCACATATTTTTCAAACAAAATTCATAAAGGTAAAACATGCTACTCCGAGGAACAAGTGATCAGTATGCTGGAGTTCCTCATCGATAACATATTTGTCTCCTTTGGAGGGACACTGTTTCAGCAGGTCGTCGGCATACCAATGAGTACGAATTGTGCCCCTCTTCTAGCCGATTTATATTTATACTCATATGAGTCGGAGTTTCTTCAAAAGCTTGTAAAAGATAAGAAGATTCATGAGGCTAGAGCCTTTAATTTCACATACAGGTATATTGATGACGTTTTATCTATCAATAATTCTAGATTTGCAGAATTTCTTCCATTGATATATCCTGCAGAGCTGGAAGTTAAAGAGACCACCGATACAGCTTCGTCCGCATCATTTTTGGACTTATACCTCGAATTTGACGACAGTGGTCAACTCAGTACTAAAATTTATGATAAGCGGGACGACTTCAATTTTAAAATCATAAATTTTCCAAATATGTGCAGCAATATACCAGCTTCTCCTGCATATGGTGTTTACATCTCGCAATTGATTCGCTATGCAAGGGGCAGTAGCAATTATTCTGATTTCCTGAAACGTCATCTTCATCTGAGAAACAGGCTACTGGATCAGGGCTATAAAAAGATTCGCCTTATTCGATCTCTTAAAAAGTTTATATTCCGATACCAATATCTTGTCGAAATATATTCCGTCTCTGCAGAAAAAATTATAAGCGATGCATTTTCATATAGTGAAAATGTATAAAGATAAAGAAGTCAAATTTTTTTTTTGTCAATGTGTGACGTAAAAATATTTTTGACATTTACGTCACCGAATATGGTACTGCTTTGACAACTATTTTGTTCCTGTATTTAAATACTGTTACAGTGACAGCCGGAACCTTTGAACCGTAATGAGAGCGGGAGGTTTGGCGCCTTAAAATCTGATTCAACCCACCATTTCTTTAGAAATGCCTGTACCAAGTCAGGGTCATTACGGTTTTCACAGTTTTCCGGTTGTTGACTGATTTTGTCTGTTTATATAATTATGAGTTTTTACTTTCCCTTTGTAAGATTGTTCGGAGTTCGGTAATTTTGTTATTACCTTTATATGAAGCTATTTACATGTGTATTTATGACTTGACAAAATTACTTACCAAAGTAAGATATCCAGATATGGACATTGTTTGGTCGCTTATGCTCTGAAAAAAAAATTAAAAAAAATTGTAATTCAGAAATATAACCTGGGGATGATATATTGACCTTTCTTTACATACTGTGAAATCATTATTAATCGTAGGGTTCTAATTTTCGCTGATTTCGTGGTCAACTTAAACCACGAAAAAAATCGTGGCGAATAAAAGTATTTCACAGTACATGTAAGTACAGAGTAGCACATTGATTGCCCCAGTGTTTATTTTGAATAACATGATAAAATACATGCATATTACTTAACATTTCTTGAGTTGGTAACAAGAGTAACATGGTCGATCTTTAGTTTTCTGTGTAGTGTTTTGTAGATCGTTGTTTGTCGTTTTGTCAAATTTCTTTTGGTCATTGTATTATCTGTTCTTCGGATCCTGATTAGTTTTTAGTGGAGTTTGTGTTGGACGATCATTAGTTGTCTGTTTAATGTTTAGTAAATCGTCGTTTGTCGTTTTGTCACTTTTCTTGTGGGTCGTTGTATCATCTGTCAGTCAGTTTACGACTTCTGATTACACTTTTGCTATCTTCAAAGTTGTCTTGTGTACTAGTATGCTGTTCTCTGTCTTTGTGTTGAACCCGGTGTTTATTTTGAAATACATGATAAAATAAAAAATATATAATTTAAAATATATTATTGATTGGTTGGTGGTTGGTTTATAGTGCTTAGCGCCACTTTCAACAAAATTTCAGTTATAACGTGGCGGTCAGATTAATTTTATTGGTGGAGGAAACCAGATTACCCGGAGAAAACCACCGATATGTCGCAAGTCACTGACAAACTTTATCACATAATGTTTATCGAGTACACCTCGCCATGAACTGGGTTCGAACTCACAACTTCAGTGGTGATAGGCAATGATTACACAGGTAGTTGTAAATCGAACTACCAGACGATCAAGACCACGACGGACCCTTACAAAATATCATTTAAAATGCACTATTGCACTTTGGATATACTCACCAACTTATTGAGCGTAATAATATTCAAAGCTATAGTAACATTGACATTTGCTAACGGTCTGACAAAAGTATTATAACTTCCCAAGTACGCTGTCCTTAAAGCATCTTCTAATGTATATGTGTATGCCGCCTTAACTTCCGGCACACCTGAAAGAAAATGGCTGCCATGGATTATTCAATACAACGGAGATACAATATATAATATTGATAAAAAAAGAAAATTAAATTTTCATAACTACCAACACAGTATATTAATTTTCATTGGTGGGTTGACTGATTATTGCTTAGCGTGACCAACATATACAAAATTTGACAAAAAAATTGAAGAGCTAAACAAAAAAGTAAAGGAATTAGAACAAAAACCAGAATTTAAATCATTTTCCTGTCTCGATTTTCGCATATCAGTCTCCGAGCTTAATAAGGCTATTTGTAATTTAAAAAACGGGAAGAGCCCAGGGTTGGATATGATTGGAAATGAATTGTTAAAAACGGCACAAACTTATTTAAATCCTTGTCTGGTTAAACTATTCAATGCAGTTTTTACATCTGGCATTTATCCTCAGATCTGGTCTGAGGGGTACATTACTCCAATATTTAAGGCAGAAAATCCTAAGCTTCCTCAAAATTACAGAGGAATTACTATATGTAATAGCATTGGAAAGGTATTCAATTCGATTTTAAATAATAGACTAGATAAATTTTTAGTTGAAAACAATATTATTCATGAAAACCAAATACGATTTTCAAAAACGTCCAGAACTTCTGACCACATTTTTGTATTAAAATGTATTTTAGAAAAGTATCTAAAAACAGATACAAAAACGTTATTTGTGTGCTTTGTGGACTTCCATAAAGCATTTGATACTGTTATTCATCCCGGCATTAGATATAAACTTATTAGAAATGGTATAAATGGATTATTCTATAGGATAATATGCAACATGTACAGTTCTAGCGTGGTGTCCATCAAGATCGGGGACAAACTAACTGAATCCTTCACCTCAAGTTTAGGAGCCCGTCAAGGGGTTGTTTTAAGCCCAAACATTTTTAAGCTCTTTCTAAATGACTTCTCAGATATAATAGAAAACTATAACGACTCTGTATACTTACAAGACAAGAAAATTTCCTGTCTGCTCTATGCAGACGATTTAATTCTGATATCAGACTCTGAACAGGGCCTTCAAGATAGATTAAATATCTTGCACAAATATTGCAAAGACTGGTGCATAAAAATTAACATTAACAAAACTAAGGTAATAATCTTTAATAAATCTGGTAGATTGATCACTAGAAACTTTAATATAAACAACCAGAGTATTGAATGTGTTAAAACCTATAAATATCTTGGTATAATGCTTACTGCCTCAGGAAAATTTCAACAGGCACAACATGTCTTATTTAATAACGCAATGAAGGCATTTTATAAACTGTACAAAGAGGTAAATTCTCTAAACCCAAATGTCAACACTGTGCTGCATCCTTTTGACCATACAATATGCCCGATCTTACTATATGGATGTGAAAACTGGGGCACATTATCAGCATATAAAATTAACAATAACAACCTTAGTTTATTTGAAACATTCAAAGATTGGGACTTTGAGAAGCTAAATATTAAATTTTTCAAATATTTACTGGGAGTAAATAAAAAAAGTACTAATATAGCAGTTCTGTCCGAATTGGGTAGATATCCTATATATTTGAAATTAATAACCCAAGTTCTTAGCTATTGGCATATGCTTGAAAATGAACCAAGCAATCTATTAATATCTGCCTATGAAGAATATAAATCATTATACAGATCAGGATATACTGACAAGTGGTATTCAACAGTCAAATTCTTGTGTAAAACACTAAACATTGATATGAATTTATCAAAAACTTTTGGCAGGAATAAGTTTAAAAATGAACTAAAAAAGACGTTGAAACATAAATTTGTATCCTTTTGGAATAATATTAAACAAAATCAGGGAGAATCTGGT
The DNA here is from genome assembly GCA_963680875.1 of Bathymodiolus brooksi. Taxonomy (NCBI): domain Eukaryota; kingdom Metazoa; phylum Mollusca; class Bivalvia; order Mytilida; family Modiolidae; genus Bathymodiolus; species Bathymodiolus brooksi. Next base: position 24,073,221 of record OY804589.1, on the reverse strand, counting down.
AAATTATCCACTTACTTCCAATTTAAAACCAGATTTACCACAGAAAAATACTTTGAACTGAAAAATATTATAAATAGATCTATTGTAACAAAATTTAGAATAAGTGCTCATCGGTTAAGACTAGAAACGGGACGTTATGAACGTACCCGAAACTCCCAAGGAAATTTAGGTATGCTAGATAGAGGGGAAAGAAAATGCCTTCATTGTACATTAAATGAGGTTGAAGACGAAAGTCATATGTTATTCAAATGCCCAATATATGAAACTGAAAAGGCTACATTACTGATATACATTCAAGATAATTGTAAATATTTTGAACATCTGAGTCCGAACAATAAGTTGATTTGGCTTCTTAATAGTGAAGACACTCTGTTATTAAATAAACTTGCTGTCTTCCTAAACAAAAGTTTTGAAATACGGAAGAACCATACATTGCAAATTTAACCTTACTTAAAGATAAAATAGTATTTGTGATATGAACACCATGTTATATCTGCATCATATTATATTTGTATAATATATATTTTTATGTATATCATAATATTAGCTATAAACTGCCATAGTTTGTTCTGCCTATGGGTGGTTTCCCCCCTGCAGTGTCGATCATCTATACTTGTTTTTATTCTTTTTATATATGTCATATATGTTACTAATCATCAAAATCATTGTAAGTGTAAAATGCAAATGTCTGTAATTCTGTGCTCTCACGGGCTTCTTGATTGATTTAATAAAACTATTCTATTCTATTCTATAAAACTATATAGAAATGAGGGAAGGGATCGGTCACCCGGGTCAATGACTTTTAACACTTACTTAAAAAATCATGGAGAGTAGGGTTGGTACGAAAACATATACCTTTTATAGCTGCTACAATGTGCATATTTTTTTTCGAAATCTACAAAAGACGTGTTTAGCAGGAAGCGTGGCACTCTTTAAACATGTTGTTAACTATATGGTTCAAGGTAAGATTTTCCGTATTATAACCCGACACCCCCTCCCAATCGACAGGGTTCCCCTCTATCCCACTGGGGACACAATGAGCATTTCTGTAAGTTTGAGCCCTTTGAATTTTCACCAGTACCCAATTCATTGAAGGACGTTTATATTTATATAATACATAAAAGAAAATGTTTGTCTTTTTCATTAAGACATTCTTATGGGTATTAAACATTTCATTTTGCATCAACGAATTCATTAATTCAGGATAACTGTTTGTTCCATATTACTTTTGGAGCGATGTTAATAGATATTATTATATAAACAAGATTTGTTATATACATGAAGGAGCTGTAGCGTGTGTACTCTTTATATTTGTTTACGAGGGCCTGTAATGCGATAATACATTACCGTAAACTATCATACACATTTTTTTATAGCGGTGATGTCGGTAATAATGGGGGTGAGTGGAATTTTATTACTTTGAGATGTCTTACTAATTATTTTTTCTGTTCAACAAATATTTTCTGCTAGAAAATATGCAAAGAATATGATAGCAAAGTATCACAACAAATGATATTTTAATTTTTAACTATCTTGAATAGACTTTAGAGAATACCGAAGTGGACAATCCAGAGAAACTAGCAACATAGAGTACACAAGACACTAAGAAAAACAAAGTAAAAACTCAACACAATATGTGTTGGACACCAATAAACGTAAATAACACAAATAATGTAAATAAGACACGAGCCCTCCTACAAACCTCTGGAGGTTAAAATAACTTACAATAATCTACTATAAACAATAACGTAAATAAGACACGAGCCCTCCTACAAACATCTGGAGGTTAAAATAATCTACTATAAACAATTGCGATTAACATAGTTTTATGACAGCACATAATTACTCCCCTTTGCTTGAAACCCCGGATATATAGAAGAAACATAATCATAGTTTCCCCATTGCTGGGTTTAACTCCTCCGAAAGGGAGAGGGGTGGCCACTGATTACGTGGTATAGATCTAATGAGCCCCAATGAGTAACCGTAAATGAGTTGTTGTTATTTACCTTAAAGACAATGTTGACTGTATGTTACATAGGGATGGTCGTTTGAAACAGGTTACAAGGCATTTTTTTTCCAATCTGATCAATTATTTCAATTTTGACTTCTGCCAATCAAAACGTCTTTTCCTCTACTTCCCTCTCAACGATACGAATTATCGTCTGCCGTTAGGTTGGTTTTGTTTGTTTATGGTGTTTAACGCCACTTTCAACAATATTTCAGTTATATTGGTGGAGGAAACCGGAGTACCCGGAGAAAACCACCGACCTGCCGCAAGTCACTGACAAACTTTTCACATAATGTTGTATCGTGTACACTTCGCCATGAACGGGGTTCGAACTTATAACTTTAGTGGTGATAGGCACTGATTGCAGCCATCTGTCGTTTGTTTTCTTTACGAATTAAGATGCAATACACAAATGAACTGATCCTTTAACGTTAAACAACAATAATTTGTATATCACACGAATAAAAAGGATATTATTAAGCACCCTATACTTATCAATGCCTCCAGATTTAACCCCCTTTGTCTATCAATAGTATCCCCCTTTTTTTAACCTATCAATATCATTAAGACATTTTACCTATATCAATATTATCAAGCCTCTTCTTTTTTAGTATTAAACTTATTAAACCTATTTTCCTTTCAAACATTTTTTCTCTTCAAAATAAAAAAAAATATGTTTGCCCCTCAATGTTAGTAAACCCCTTTTGCCTATCAATATAATTAAATCTCTTCTGCTTATCAATATTATTAAGATGTTTGTCTCTCCTCGATATTAATGAACTAACGTTGTGAGTTCGAATCCCGTTCATGACGAGGTGTACTCGATACAACTTTATATAATAACATTTGTCAGTGACTTGCGGCAGGTCGTTGGTTGTTGGTCGTTGGTTATCTCCGGGTCCACCTGTTTCCTCCACCAATAAAACTGACAGCCACGATATAACTGAAACATTGTTGAAAGTGGCGTTAAACACCATAACCAATCGATATTTATTTTCATCTCAATTACTTATCAATAGAGAGAAAGTGGTAATAATATTTATTTTGCAAATAAAGAACCATTTCCTCCAATAAAACAAAAATTACATCATTTTTTGTACAATATGTTAAGGTAATAAAATTACTAATATGCTAAAGGCTTACCAATAGAGAGAGAGAGAGAGAGAGAGAGGGATTAAGAATATATCTATTTTGCAAAAAAAAAAAACATTTCCTCCAATAAAACAAAAACTACCTAATGTTTTTTTTTTTTTTTTTATAATATATTATGGTAGTATAATAATTCACATACTAAATACTTTCCAATAGAGAGAGATAAGAACATGTATTTTGCAAATAAAGAACCATTTCCTCCAATAAAACAAAAACTACATTATTTTAATTTGTATAAAATTTTATGGTAATAAACCTACTCACATGCTAAAGGGAAGTGAATATCATAATGTCCTCGTTAACATAATCTTCCGTCACGAAAAAAAGATCATCAAGAAAATATACATTGAATAAATACAATATTATGTTGAAAGAAAAATTTAAAGATCTACCTATCATGTGTCAGATTTTTAATTCTCCTTGTACAATGGAATAAAACATGGTACAAAGTGAAGCATGACTAGTTAACAATACAGTATTTATTTGTACGATTCTACACATAGGTACGAATGTAGAAAACATATATATATATAATAAACTTGATTTATTTACCTGGTGAGAAAATTATGACGTTAGTTTGATTGTTTATTATTTTAAAATTTTTCACATAGGTATACTTATATGGGTGATTGTTGTTTAAAGCCAATTCAGCAAATTTTCAGCTATATTATGGCGAGAACAAGTTAATTTTCAATATGATGATGATGAGGTCCGCTTTGTACTAGACCAACACGCTGAGTTGGATTTCTATAGTGCTAGCACGCTGAAACAACAGTCCGCGGGTAGACATGTCGCCCCACTCGTACACATTATTCTGATTCCGAGCCAACCAGTCTTTGCTCTTTCTCCTTAATGCTGCCTTCATTATAGTCTTTGGTTTGACAGGATACGAGCACGCTAACCATTACACCACCGATGTAGTTTATATATATACTTATATGGGTACGAATGTAAATAAAAAAAATTAAAAAGGAAGTTAGTTTGACAGCTTAGTATTTTTTTTAATATGATTAATCAATAATGCGTAATATCACGTGATGCTTTTTAACATCAACATAATCTTAAAATATTATCGAGCTACTTGATGCTTACAAGTTGCAAATAACAATTATTTCATTCTCAAATGAGTACACAATGGTTTCCTTCTTCATTAGATGTGCATTTTTATTTCGGAATTGAAAAAAAATATTTGAGCTGTTAATTTAAATAGAAGTTAATTGCTAAGCAACTTCAGTGCAAAATATCTTTGTTATTTGTGTGTGTTTTTCTTTTATGTATATATACAACTTATGTACAATGTCGTCTTAACACATGGACACACTGGGCAGTTATACGATGGCCCCACGAGCATAGGGGCTCATTATAATCTATGTATGTTGTGTACAGCATAGGGGCTCATTCTAATATATGTATGTTGTGTACAGTTATACGATGGCCCCAGGAGCATAGGGGCTCATTCTAATCTATGTATGTTGTGTACAGCTATACGAGGGCCCCACAAGCATAGGGGCTCATTCTAATCTATGTATGTTGTGTACAGCATAGGGGCTCATTCTAATCTATGTATGTTGTGTACAGTTATATGAAGGCCCCACGGGCATAGGGGCTCATTCTAATATATGTATGTTGTGTACAGCTATACGAGGGCCCCACGAGCATAGGGGCTCATTCTAATCTATGTATGTTGTGTACAGCTATACGAGGGCCCCACAAGCATAGGGGCTCATTATAATCTATGTATGTTGTGTACAGCATAGGGGCTCATTCTAATATATGTATGTTCTGTACAGTTATACGATGGCCCCAGGAGCATAGGGGCTCATTCTAATCTATGTATGTTGTGTACAGCTATACGAGGGCCCCACAAGCATAGGGGCTCATTCTAATCTATGTATGTTGTGTACAGCATAGGGGCTCATTCTAATCTATGTATGTTGTGTACAGTTATATGAAGGCCCCACGGGCATAGGGGCTCATTCTAATATATGTATGTTGTGTACAGCTATACGAGGGCCCCACGAGCATAGGGGCTCATTCTAATCTTTGTATGTTGTGTACAGCTATACGAGGGCCCCACGACCATAGGGGCTCATTCTAATCTATGTATGTTGTGCACAGTTATACGAGGGCCCCACGACCATAGGGGCTTATTCTAATCTATGTATGTTGTGCACAGTTATACGAGGGCCCCACGAGCATAGGGGCTCATCCTAATCTATGTATGTTGTGTACAGCTATACGAGGGCCCCACAAGCATAGAGGCTCATTCTAATCTATGTATGTTGTGTACGGCTATACGAGGGCCCCACAAGCATAGGGGCTCATTCTAATCTATGTATGTTGTGCACAGCTATACGAAGGCCCCACGACCATAGGGGCTCATTCTAATCTATGTATGTTGTGCACAGTTATACGAGGGCCCCACGACCATAGGGGCTCATTCTAATCTATGTATGTTGTGTACAGCTATACGAGGGCCCCACGACCATAGGGGCTCATTCTAATCTATGTATGTTGTGCACAGTTATACGAGGGCCCCACGACCATAGGGGCTCATTCTAATCTATGTATGTTGTGTACAGCTATACGAGGGCCCCACGAGCATAGGGGCTCATTCTAATCTATGTATGTTGTGTACAGCTATACGAGGGCCCCACGAGCATAGGGGCTCATTCTAATCTATGTATGTTGTGTACAGCTATACGAGGGCCCCACAAGCATAGGGGCTCATTCTAATCTATGTATGTTGTGCACAGCTATACGAGGGCCCCACAAGCATAGGGGCTCATTCTAATCTATGTATGTTGTGTACAGCTATACGAGGGCCCCACGAGCATAGGGGCTCATCCTAATCTATGTATGTTGTGTACAGCTATACGAGGGCCCCACAAGCATAGGGGCTCATTCTAATCTATGTATGTTGTGCACAGCTATACGAGGGCCCCACGACCATAGGGGCTCATTCTAATCTATGTATCTTGTGCACAGTTATACGAGGGCCCCACGACCATAGCGGCTGATTCTAATCTATGTATGTTGTGTACAGCTATACGAGGGCCCCACGACCATAGGGGCTCATTCTAATCTATGTATGTTGTGTACAGCTATACGAGGGCCCCACGACCATATGGGCTCATTCTAATCCATGTATCTGGTGTACAGCTATACGAGGGCCCCACAAGCATAGGGGCTCATTCTAATCTATGTATGTTGTGTACAGCTATACGAGGGCCCCACAAGCATAGGGGCTCATTCTAATCTATGTATGTTGTGCACAGCTATACGAAGGCCCCACGACCATAGGGGCTCATTCTAATCTATGTATGTTATGCACAGTTATACGAGGGCCCCACGACCATAGGGGCTCATTCTAATCTATGTATGTTGTGTACAGCTATGCGAGGGCCCCACGACCATAGGGGCTCATTCTAATCTATGTATGTTGTGTACAGCTATACGAGGGCCCCACAAGCATAGGGGCTCATTCTAATCTATGTATGTTGTGCACAGCTATACGAGGGCCCCACAAGCATAGGGGCTCATTCTAATCTATGTATGTTGTGTACAGCTATGCGAGGGCCCCACGACCATAGGGGCTCATTCTAATCTATGTATGTTGTGCACAGTTATACGAGGGCCCCACGACCATAGGGGCTCATTCTAATCTATGTATGTTGTGTACAGCTATACGAGGGCCCCACGAGCATAGGGGCTCATTCTAATCTATGTATGTTGTGTACAGCTATACGAGGGCCCCACAAGCATAGGGGCTCATTCTAATCTATGTATGTTGTGCACAGCTATACGAGGGCCCCACAAGCATAGGGGCTCATTCTAATCTATGTATGTTGTGCACAGCTATACGAAGGCCCCACGACCATAGGGGCTCATTCTAATCTATGTATGTTGTGCACAGTTATACGAGGGCCCCACGACCATAGCGGCTGATTCTAATCAATGTATGTTGTGTACAGCTATACGAGGGCCCCACGACCATAGGGGCTCATTCTAATCTATGTATGTTGTGTACAGCTATACGAGGGCCCCACGAGCATAGGGGCTCATTCTAATCTATGTATGTTGTGTACAGCTATACGAGGGCCCCACGAGCATAGGGGCTCATCCTAATCTATGTATGTTGTGTACAGCTATACGAGGGCCCCACAAGCATAGGGGCTCATTCTAATCTATGTATGTTGTGCACAGCTATACGAGGGCCCCACGACCATAGGGGCTCATTCTAATCTATGTATCTTGTGCACAGTTATACGAGGGCCCCACGACCATAGCGGCTGATTCTAATCTATGTATGTTGTGTACAGCTATACGAGGGCCCCACGACCATAGGGGCTCATTCTAATCTATGTATGTTGTGTACAGCTATACGAGGGCCCCACGACCATATGGGCTCATTCTAATCCATGTATCTGGTGCACAGTTATACGAGGGCCCCACGACCATAGCGGCTCATTCTAATCTATGTATGTTGTGTACAGCTATACGAGGGCCCCACAAGCATAGGGGCTCATTCTAATCTATGTATGTTGTGCACAGCTATACGAGGGCCCCACAAGCATAGGGGCTCATTCTAATCTATGTATGTTGTGTACAGCTATGCGAGGGCCCCACGACCATAGGGGCTCATTCTAATCTATGTATGTTGTGCACAGTTATACGAGGGCCCCACGACCATAGGGGCTCATTCTAATCTATGTATGTTGTGTACAGCTATACGAGGGCCCCACGAGCATAGGGGCTCATTCTAATCTATGTATGTTGTGTACAGCTATACGAGGGCCCCACAAGCATAGGGGCTCATTCTAATCTATGTATGTTGTGCACAGCTATACGAGGGCCCCACAAGCATAGGGGCTCATTCTAATCTATGTATGTTGTGCACAGCTATACGAAGGCCCCACGACCATAGGGGCTCATTCTAATCTATGTATGTTGTGCACAGTTATACGAGGGCCCCACGACCATAGCGGCTGATTCTAATCAATGTATGTTGTGTACAGCTATACGAGGGCCCCACGACCATAGGGGCTCATTCTAATCTATGTATGTTGTGTACAGCTATACGAGGGCCCCACGAGCATAGGGGCTCATTCTAATCTATGTATGTTGTGTACAGCTATACGAGGGCCCCACAAGCATAGGGGCTCATTCTAATCTATGTATGTTGTGCACAGCTATACGAGGGCCCCACAAGCATAGGGGCTCATTCTAATCTATGTATGTTGTGCACAGCTATACGAAGGCCCCACGACCATAAGGGCTCATTCTAATCTATGTATGTTATGCACAGTTATACGAGGGCCCCACGACCATAGGGGCTCATTCTAATCTATGTATGTTGTGTACAGCTATGCGAGGGCCCCACGACCATAGGGGCTCATTCTAATCTATGTATGTTGTGCACAGTTATACGAGGGCCCCACGACCATAGGGGCTCATTCTAATCTATGTATGTTGTGTACAGCTATACGAGGGCCCCACGAGCATAGAGGCTCATTCTAATCTATGTATGTTGTGTACAGCTATACGAGGGCCCCACGAGCATAGGGGCTCATTCTAATCTATGTATGTTGTGTACAGCTATACGAGGGCCCCACAAGCATAGGGGCTCATTCTAATCTATGTATGTTGTGCACAGCTATACGAGGGCCCCACGACCATAGGGGCTCATTCTAATCTATGTATGTTGTGTACAGCTATACGAGGGCCCCACGAGCATAGGGGCTCATCCTAATCTATGTATGTTGTGTACAGCTATACGAGGGCCCCACAAGCATAGGGGCTCATTCTAATCTATGTATGTTGTGCACAGCTATACGAGGCCCCCACGACCATAGGGGCTCATTCTAATCTATGTATGTTGTGCACAGTTATACGAGGGCCCCACGACCATAGGGGCTGATTCTAATCTATGTATGTTGTGTACAGCTATACGAGGGCCCCACGACCATAGGGGCTCATTCTAATCTATGTATGTTGTGTACAGTTATACGAGGGCCCGACGACCATAGGGGCTCATTCTAATCTATGTATGTTGTGTACAGCTATACGAGGTCCCCACGAGCATAGGGGCTCATTCTAATCTATGTATGTTGTGTACAGCTATACGAGGGCCCCACGAGCATAGGGGCTCATTCTAATCTATGTATGTTGTGTACAGCTATACGAGGGCCCCACAAGCATAGGGGCTCATTCTAATCTATGTATGTTGTGCACAGCTATACGAGGGCCCCACGATCATAGGGGCTCATTCTAATCTATGTATGTTGTGCACAGCTATACGAGGGCCCCACGACCATAGGGGCTCATTCTAATCTATGTATGTTGTGTACAGCATGTTTTTAATGTTTAAACACTTATTTTGTTGGAAGTACCAATACAATAGATATATGTTTAATTTTATCACCCATTTACATTTTTATTCCTTTGAGTGGATGTGTAGGTAGGAGCCCCAGTACACTGCTTTACCAAGGGACCAATAAAGCTGTTAAGATGGCCATGCTTATGTCTATTTCTAACAGTCATCTATGAAAAATCACTTCCATAATTTGCATGCGCCATGATGTTTTCTCCAGATTTAGTCGAGTTGCGAAGTAGTCAAACTCGGCTTGAATTCGAACCCCCGTTCACGGCGAGGTATACTCGACACAACATTAAGTTTATCAGTAACTTGCGACAGGTCGGTGGTTTTCTCTGGGTACTCCGGTTTCCTCCATCAATAAAACTGACCACCATGATATAACTGAAATATTGTTGAAAGTGGCGTTAAGCACCATAAACCATAAACCAACCGTCGTGGTCGTGATCGTATGGTATTTGGATTTATAACCAAATGTGCAATCAGTGTCTATATATCACCACTAACGTTGTGAGTTCGCATCCCGTAAATGACGATATTGTGTGCTATATACAACCCGTATGTGATAAAGGTGGTCAGCGACAGGTTGGTGGTTTTCTCTGGGTACTCCGGTTTCCTCCACCAATAAAACTGACCACCACGATATAAATGAAATATTTTTGAAATGTCGTTAAACACCATAAAACCTGTAATGGACCAATTATTATTTTCTTATGGATGAAGGGGATGGATTTTTTTCCACACCAAACCGTAATGAAAACATTCCGCATACTACCATACTACGAGCAATTAAAAATCCCAAGACATGCTTATATTAAGAATTAGCGGTAGTAGCTATCGTGTTGTACATATCATACAGTAAGAAATAAATACATCTTTTATCAACGAAATTATGACACTTTGTGTAAAATGGCATAGTCAGTAACACAAAATACCACACAGACTGAACAGTTCAAATTCCAATAGAAAAATGTTGTGAATTAAATTACCCCTTAATTTTTATAGTATTCAAATATATATAGATAGTTTTTAAGAAAATTATAATAAAATTATTTTTGCTATCCTTTGCTCTCACGCAAGGGCAATAACTCATATGAAAAAGAAATGTCAAACACGTTTAATTTTAGAATCAAATCGGGAATATGCAAATGGCCTATTGTTACCCATGTTTTGTATCTGGTGCAGTCTAGCATTTAGCTACTGGACACAAAAATAAAACAAAGTAAATGTTAAATCAGATTAAACCTAGAGGCTATTTCCTTCCCAGAATTCCTGTCTACCGCTGTTATTCCAATTTCCGTATTTCCGAAGATAAATTCAACGTCAACCCAGCGCCTTTCCGCACATGTTTCAGGGAATGTAATTGTAGGTCTACAAAGTAGAGAGCAACCATCGTCATAAACGTATGACGGATATTGATTTTCCGATACATAAATAAAAAAATCCATAACGTCTTGGTGTGGATACGGAGTAAAGTACGACTTCAACACTTTCGTTCCGGCTTCTACCATCTGATCTTTTTCAATAATTTGAGAGAAAATATTGTCGCATTTTTCTTCCCCATCCATCAAAACCTTCTGTTTTACATCATGTCTTCTCTTATCAAAAGGAATATTCGTCTTTACGCCGTAGCTGCATTTCATCACACGTGACCGAATGAAATCCGGTCTATGTCCAAATAAAACAGCCCCTTTCAATACCGACATACCAGCATCTTCCGGTATTATAATTCGCTTGCCAGGGAATGCTGCCTGGACGGCATCTTGTATCAGAGGACATTCGGAAAATCCTCCGACCATTAGAATTGTTGATAGACCATTCGTGGACCTATTGGAAAGGGTGTTTTTCATTAAAGTAATGATGCTGTCAATTGTTGGTGTGAAGAGCTTGATTATTAAATCGGCATTAAATCTCAGTCTGTCACTACATAGAGTTATTTTGTCCACATACGACGACGAATCAATGGCGGATTGTAAACTCTTCCCTTCAAAATCTTTGCATTTTTCGTCTATTGCAACAAATGGAATTGTTAAATTGACTTTTGTCTTTTTCTCTGTTCCAACTGTTCGTTTTACTGCTTCAAATTCTCGAACCAGATCTAAATAAGATAAAGGGTTCTTTCCCTTATTTTCTTTAAATTCTGATATTACTTTTTCTCCAGCTATTTCTTGAAGCACTTTAAAGAATCTAGCATCAATTGACGTGCCGCCACAGTCATTACCAGTCGCCCTGCATAATTCCTTCAGTTGACCATTGGAAGCCTTTTCATGAACTGTAATATCGGCTGTCCCTCCTAGAATATAAAAATATACAATAATATCCCTATTTTGGGATCAAACGATCACAATGAGCATGATGGCGCTTGGATAAGATTGATATTTCGTATCTTCGGTTTATGGTTTTTAAAGCCACTTTCAACAAATATTCCAGTTATATCATGGCGATTATGAAGAAAAAGTTTTAATAGTGATGGTTAGAGAAAACCGAAGGGGCAATAAAAAATGAACAATCCAGAGACACTGGCGACACCAGGTACACAAGACACGGGACGAAAATAAACATTAGAGAGCACCGAAGGGGAAATCAAGATTGGACAATCCAGAGACACTGGCAACACCGGGTACACAAGACACAGGACGAAAATAAACTTTAGAGAAAACCGAAGGGTCAATCAAGAATGGACACAATCCAGAGACACTGGCAACACCGGCAGGACGAAAATAAACGTTAGAGAAAACCGAAGGGGCAATCAAGAATGGACAATCCCGAGCCACTGACAAAACCGGGTACACAAGCAACAGGACAAAAATAAACGTTAGAAAAAACCGAAGGGGCAATCAAGAATGGACAATCCTGTGACACTGCAACAGTGGGTACACAGGACGAAGACAAACAAAACATAAAAACACAACACAATATGTGTTGGACACCACTATACGCAAACGAACACACATAACGTAAATACGACATGAGTCCTCATACTCAGAACGTAAGAGCACATAATAGGACCACACAAGAAAAAGCTAAAAAGATGAGCAACATGGACCCCACCAAAGAAACAGCAGAGGGCGAACTCAGGGGCTCGCGAAGGGTAAGCAATTCCTGCTTCTTATAGGAAACCCGCCGTATTACTTATATATAAAGTCAATTGATTGATTGATTGGTTGATTGGTGCTTAGCGCTAACATTAGCAATATTTCAGCTATGTACAGTCAACAATTCCATCAATATCAACAAATGATCATGAACAATCACTTTCTCCTTAATTCATTGTACATAAAAAATACCATGACATATGACTTTGGAAATAAAAGTCTTGGGTTTAGGAGAGGCACAAACATACATATGTTTGCTTACAAAATCTTGTTGAAATTGTGTGCGTGTGCGTGTGTGCGTCTTTCATTGCCAATTTATTAGTATACCTCCTAAGTCTACAACCATGTATTTAGTTCCTACTTCCATCACGAAAAATCCGGGGCTAGATCCATGAAGCTTCTGTATAGGCAAATGTTGACAGTATATAGAGGCTGCTTCCGGTTCTAAAGCAAGCATTAACATTTCCGTTGGTATACCAGCCTAAAATATTAAACAGGAAGACAGGAGTTCAAATAAATGTAAGTTTGCATGAACATAAATCTATATAAGATTAATGTATTAAAGTTAATGCATAGTCGTCACATTTCGCGAGCACATGGGTTCACCATAGGAATTACGGTGGATTCCGTGTTGCTGATCTTTTTCCGTTACGGAATGTTTGTGTCTCAAATGACCACATATATGTTCCGTTTGTCGTAATCATAATCCAATCCTTTGTTCCTTATTAAGTTATCGGGTTTGTTATATAAGAGTAACACAACGGGTGCAACATGTGGAGCAGAAATGTCTACCATTCCAGAGCATCTGAATTCATCCCGGTGTTGTAATCGGGTTCGTGTTGCTCGAACTTTAGTTATCACCACGAACACCACTAAATACTGAGCACCACGCTCACCACTAAATACTGAACACGACGATCACCACTAAATACTGAGCACCACGATCACCACTAAATACTGAGCACCACGATCACCACTAAAGACTGAGCACCACGATCACCACTAAATACTGAGCACGAAGATCACCACTAAACACTGAGCACCACGATCACCACTAAATACTGAGCACCACGCTCACCACTAAATACTGAACACGACGATCACCACTAAATTCTGAGCACCACGATCACCACTAAATACTGAGCATCACGATCACCACTAAAGACTGAGCACCACGATCACCACTAAATACTGAGCACCACGATCACCAGTAAATACTGTGCACCACGCTCACCACTAAATACTGAGCACCACGATCACCACTAAAGACTGAGCACCACGATCACCACTAAATACTGAGCACCACGATCACCACTAAAGACTGAGCACCACGATAACCACTAAATACTGTGCACCACGATCACCACTAAATACTGAGCACCACGATCACCAGTAAATACTGTGCACCACGCTCACCACTAAATACTGAGCACCACGATCACCACTAAAGACTGAGCACCACGTTCACCACTAAATACTGAGCACCACGATCACCACTAAATACTGAGCACCACGATCACCACTAAATACTGAGCACCACGATCACCACTAAAGACTGAGCACCACGATAACCACTAAAGACTGAGGACCACGAACACCACTAAATACTGAGCGCCACGATCACCACTAAATACTGAGCACCACGATCACCACTAAATACTGAGCACCACAATCACCACTACATACTGAGCACCACGATCACCACTAAATACTGAGCACCACGATCAAAAGACTGAGCGCCACGATCACCACTAAAGACTGAGCACCACGATCAACACTAAAGACTGAGCACCACGATCACCACAAAATACTGAGCACCACGATCACCACTAAATACTGAGCACCACCATCAAAAGACTGAGCGCCACGATCACCACTAAAGACTGAGCACCACGATCACCACTAAATACTGAACACCACGATCACCACTAAATACTGAGCACCACGATCACCACTAAATACTGAGCACCACGCTCACCACTAAATACTGAGCACCAAGATCACCACTAAATACTGAGCACCACGATCACCACTAAATACTGAACACCACGATCACCACTAAATACTGAGTACCACGGTCGCCACTAAATACTGAGCGCCACGATCACCACTAAAGACTGAGTGCCACGATCACCACTAAATACTGAGGACCACGATCACCACTAAATACTGAGGACCACGATCACCACTAAAGACTGAACACGATGATCACCACTAAATACTGAGCACCACGATAACCACTAAAGACTGAACACGACGATCACCACTAAATACTGGGCACCACGATCACCACTAAAGACTGAGCACGACGATCACCACTAAAGGCTGAGCGCCACGATCACCACTAAATACTCAACACGACGATCACCACTAAATACTGAGCACCACGATCACCACTAAATACCGAGCACCACGATCACCACTAAATACTGAGCACCACGATAACCACTAAATACTGAGCACCACGATCATCACTAAATACTGAGCACCACGATCACCACTAAATACTGAGCACCACGATCACCACTAAATACTGAGCACCACGATCACCACTAAATACTGAGCACCACGATCACCACTAAATACTGAGCACCACGATCACCACTAAATACTGAGCACCACGATCACCACTAAATACCGAGCACCACGATAACCACTAAATACTGAGCACCACGATCACCACTAAAAACTGGGCGCCACACGGTTACCACTAAATACTGAGCACCACGAACACCACTAAATACTGAGCACCACAATCACCACTAAAAACTGAGCACCACGATCACCACTAAATACTGGGGATGAACCAAGGTGGTCTGGACTGATCAGCAGTATGTTTTTATTTGCAAAATCTTAAATTTCTGCGTTCGTTCTCATGACCTGTTTAGCAGTATGTTTTAATTTTTCGAATCTTTAGTACCCTTTCTGGGCTCGTTCTCATGAACTGCTTAACAGTATGTGATCGTATGGTAGTTGGATTTACAACTACCGATGTAATCGGTGCCTATCACCACTGATCCTGTTGGTTCGAATCCCGCCCAGGCGAGATTTAAAACATTATGTGATAAAGTTGTCAGTGATTAGCGGCAGGTCGGTGGTTTTCTCCGGGTACTTCGGTTTCCTCCACCAATAAAACTGACCGCCACGATATAGCTGAACTATTGTTGAAAGTGGCGTTAAACACCATAAAACCATTAAGCCAATCAATTATGTAGTACCTTTTCAGCGCTCGTTCTCATGAACTGTTTTGCCATGTCAGTCCAAATTGCAGGGACGGTGAGTATCCACTGTACTTCATCATTATGAATAAGTTTCCCTTGTTTCTTTAACATGCTCAGCAGATGATCAACCAATGCTTTTATTGTTAATGTAAAAACATCAACAACAGAGAGTGCTTTGCCTGTTATGTCCTCCAAAACCATACTATGTGTCATATTCTAAATAAATAAAAAGATGTATCGTCCATACTAAATAGATCTTGTACCGTCTTTTAGGTTTAGTACTATATAATGGGAACCTTCTTCGGTGTGAAGATTAAAAAAAATTGTCCATTTTAAATACCGTGTTATTTGTTTAGCATAATACATTCAGAGCCTTCTTCCCGAGTGAAAATGAACAAAAAAATATCATCAACATGAGGAGAGTTGTTTTCATCCGAAAGTGTAATAGCACGATGTAAAACAACACTTATTAGGATCACAATTATTGAGATTTACCTCCTGAGGTGGTCGTAATTTATTGATTATACCCAACAAGCAAACAAAAGCACGAAAATGATATTTATCCTGCAAGTATGTGTGTTATATGGGGTATCGATCTTGTCTCTGTTTCAACGATTATTTGATTGAATTTTAGAACTGTTCTGATGATGTGGTATCTTTATTTATTTATTTGTTTGTTTGTTTGTTTGTTTGTTTGTTTGTTTGTTTGTTTGTTTATTTATTTGTTTGTTTGTTTGTTTGTTTGTTTGTTTGTTTGTTTGTTTGTTTGTTTGTTTGTTTTTATTTTGTGTTTTTTCCCGTTGTTGTTGGTTTTTGTTGTGTTGTTTTCTTTTGTTATTGTTTTTTATGTTTATTTACTAAAAAATGAAGAAGAAATAAAATAACTGAAATACCTTGCTGCTATGGAGGTTCATTTTAAAGCCATGGAAAAAATAATAGTCATCATGTTTCTTGTCCATAACCAAATCAGCATACTGATTTTCTGCATCATATCCAAAGGCCACAAATGTCTTCTCCTTATCAAGCAACAGACATGTTGGTGTCTTGATTTACGAAAGGGCCCGAGCACCAGCATTCCATGTCTGATTACAATGAATGTTCAGCGGATCCGTTTTGAACTCGCTTCGCATTTAGAACGCATATCCAGAATATTTCGTGCCAAAATCCAACGCTGCAACCATTAAATGTTTTCTCATATCCGCCATGTTGTGGTGATAAGCAAATTCTGCTTAGAAATAAAAAAAAAATGATATATAATTGTATTTAAGAAGAGTTTGAAGATACCAAAGGGCACTGTCGGTAAACTGATCGTGGTAACTGTAGTTACGACGACCACAACCTGGCGGAGGTAGAAACAGGTAAGATCGTTTTCTGCTAATTTCTCCATTCTAACGTGTTGTTGTCAAGAATTACTCTTGATACCATATATGGTCTCGTTACCAAGAAAATAGCCGTCGGAAATTTAAGGAAGATAATCGTAACTCCAAAAGAAGATAATCTAATTTTATATATTATAATTTATGGAGTTACGATTATCTTCCTTAAATTTCCGACGGCTATTTTCTTGATAACGAGACCATATATGGTATCAAGAACACACACATACAACAAAATCGTACAGCCGGATCAACCTTGCGGCTGAGTAATTCTTGACAACACTTTAGAATGGAGAAATTAGCAGAAAACGATCTTACCTATTTCTACCTCCGCCATGTTGTGATCGTCGTAACTGCAGTTACCACGATCAGCTTAATGCCAGAGAAAGGGGTTCTCATAATCCGTATATTGAAGAAGAACAGACAACACAATGGCCAAATGAAAAAGTACAAAAGGACAAACAACGATCTACAAAACATACACATAAAACTAAAGATCGAGTAACACGAACCTCACTAAAAACCGGGGATTAACTCAGGTGTTCCGGAAAGGTAAGCAGTTTCGGTTCCACTAGTGGCACCCGTCGTGTTAATCTAGTTATAAACCCGATATCATCATATTAAATTTTAGAGCTTGTCTATGAGAAAACCATGCAAAATTTAAGATTTCGTCCAGAAGCAAGGTTGGAAAATCAGATTTATATCATATGTGTCCTGAAGGGTAACATGTAGTGACTCCATAAATACCATCAAAAGTGCAAATGGGTCGTTCTATTTTTAGAAATAGCCATTTCTATTTTTAGAACAAATTTAAATACCAGAGTAAGTATATTCAAGTGTAAAATTGACCATTTTGAATACCACCGTATTCTAGATTGAAGAGACAAATAATGTAGTGTTTATGTTTTAGAGGCAACTGTGACATCTTAACAACCTTGTAAAGTAAATTTAATCATTAAAGCATACAAGTTGGCATGGTGCCAACTTTCCAAATAAGGAGAGGTAAAAAGGGAATGATCTAGCATGGTGTTCTAAAAAGTTAATAACTTGTAAGGTAACGCCAAAATTTGTTTCTTTTTGTTATTTTTATAACAGACAGGGATAATATATTCAGTATATAGAAGGTTTTGCTTTGCAAATGAGTATTATAGTACTTTTTGAACAAATTAAAAGTGGTGATTTTAGAGACAAAAGTGGGGAAATTTCTGACTGATAGTAGGATTTTTTCTGAAAATAATCCACCAATACTGATTGGAACTCACATATTTATATTGAATCAATTCCATAAAAATACTTGATACATAATATCTGTGTTGTAGTTGGTGCAAATCTAATAAAAAGGGTGATGAAGTGGCAGTAAAGAACTCCTTTTTCAACTACCAGAGTAAAATATTCCTATAATCACTATAATATTATTACAAAATTTAAACAAAAAATCACCAAAATTCCCTTCATAGTGCTCCATTTTTTACTTAGTTACCTCCCCTGAAATACTCTTCAATGTTTACATTGGAAATGCATGCCTGAATGAAAGGCGGTAAATATGTCATTCCTGATGACCAAGGTTGGCTTAAATGTGTTTTTTAGTATAAATCAGAGTGTGTCCCATCACAATATTATGGTTCTACTGCCATATGTGTCTCAGTTGTCCAATGTAACAAGCCAACTCGAAGACATTTACGGCCTGGTATCCAACTTGTGATGATGACTGTGGACATGTGGTATTGACCTCCCCAGGAGGTCTTCTTATTCTATATAAAAGTGGAATATTTGCAATAGACACTTCTATAGTAAGTTTTCAAACATGACCAAGACATAGAGATGATTTGGGAGTCTATTGGAAACGACAGAAGATGACCCACCAATCTCCATCTCGGCCTGCCAGGAGTTGTGCGAAATGTTCAAGAGGCATACATGCATCAACATGTAAAGATTTTTGGCTGAAATCCATAACATTTCTTCCAGTTGCAGCAGGTAAGAATCTTATCAATTGCTATTCTATATATATTTTAAAAATGGGAAGGATCTACATAAAAACATGTAAAAAAATTAATAACTTCCAAATGATCTCTTGATTTGCTTATCATTCCCCTTTGGCTTTACTGAATATTATAATTGAAGGGAGTTACTACAGCCACATAGAAATGTAACTGTACACAGTACTTGAAGCACAAACTTTTACATGATTTACATAATATCGAAAATACATTGCCAGACTAGCTGTAAGTTTGCAACAAGTAAAGCTCCGTGCAAAACCAACATTTTTCGAAATATTATTATGGCGATATGTATACTATAGATGGTAGTGATCCCTGAGCCGTTTTATCATCTTGGTAAATGTATGGTAAGTTATTACTGATCAGATTTTAATGGGGTTTATTTCATCAAATTCTGTATAAATCTAGCTCTCACTTCAGTATCAGTTGTTTTGATCTAGCTATCATGGTTTTCAAGATGTACAATGTAAGGAACCAAAAAGGGGTCATTTTTTGAAATATCAAATATAACTATAGAGATGAACCCATGAACCATAACCATATATATTCTGACTCAGTATCATGCGAACAGTTGAAAGCAGTTGATATTATATCCAAAGAGGGTCATGTCTGCCCTACCAACACCCTAATAAAAAAAAAACAAACAAACAAACGAAAAATATACAAATATAGTACAACCTTGTGGTACCAGCAATAGTACTTCTTGAAATATTTGGGAGTCCAGCACATTACTTATCGAATGTCTTTGGGTGTCCAGCTTATTAGTATGTCAATCGACTCTGCGTCTACACTTGCCTTAATGTTCCGAGTTGACTTGTTGCTGTCTTATTATTCTGTGCTATGCGAAGCTGTTTATTAAAAAGAATCTTCTCCTTACTATGTACTATAAAGAGAACTTTATGTGGAATTCAATAATTGTTACTAGTGATGGATTGCAATAAATTATTTAATATTGTATTATTTTTTTCAGATTCTGACATTCTGCAGTCATGGCAGTCTATTGAGGTACATGTATTTTCCCAGAAAACCCAAATACTTAGACTGAGAGGAAGACAATATGGCCCAAAAAGAAATATTTAATTCTGCAATGAAAACATTGTCCAGACATTTTCCAATGCTGAATTCACAGATTAGTTTGCTTTGGGAAAGTCTATCTTATTAGTTCAATGTCATATTATTCGAAAATGATAACAGAAGCTTTTCAAGTTATTCTGAAATATGTTGCACCAGGTCAAGAAGACATAGTTATACAGAATGTATGTAAGAAGTTGTCATTTGCATCTAATGATTCTGAGGAAAAACTTGACTCAATGGCTGAAGCACTGAATGAAGCTTATCAACAGCAAAATGACAGGATAAACCAGCTCCAAATTTTGTTTCTATTTGCACAGTGCACACTAACACACAAACTTTGTGACAAAGGAAAAATTACTGAAATCAGTACCAGGACTGACTGTGCTTAGAATTGATACAGAATGAAAACATGCAGCACTGATATCTCCAGAACAAATTTTAAATCCTCCAAAGATCTACCGTCCTTGTCAGTTCAATTCCTTCAATATTGTTCTGTGGATTTTATTAATTATTACACAATGAATGTTCATCAAATGTACATTGTAGATGCCCATTAATTAATTTGAGTATAAATTGAGAATTTTAAATTTTGATCACCAGGCTTATGTGAAGAAAACATTAATTTATCTATTGATTTCTAAGCAAATTATCTCCCTTTGATTATATGAAATTTAGTTAAATCTAGAAATTATATTTATTTACTCAAACAAACTTTGTTATTTTATATACCATGTACATGTACATGTAAATGTCTAGAATGTGTATTTATCATTGAACATGTTGAATATGTCATTTTCAAAGCAATTTTATATTTTTGCAAGGATTTTGTTAGAACAATCCCAGCCATATTCCTGCACTACCAAAATCATATGTATTGGCATTTTAAGGATATTGGTTATTTCATGTAGTCATTTTATTTTGTGCAAAGTCCTAACTCGATCATCAGTTGCAAATTAGACACTTTTGGTATAATTCGACAGTAAATACATGTATGACTAAAGATTGCATTTTTTTCTCTCAAATTAGGCAATATTACAAAAAGGGGGGATTTAGATAGATCATATTGCAAATGATATTCAAAAGCAAAGCAAAACATTTTATCTGCTATTTATTTAGTCTCAGAATATTGCATTACAACCAAAATAAAACAAATTAAAGTGTTACCCTAGTAGGTATAACCATCAGAACAGCATATTTTTGCAAATTAGGCAATATTACAAAAATGGGGGGGTGGGGGTTCGGTAGCTCATATTGCAGATGATATTCAAAAGCAAAGCAAAACATTTTATCTGCTATTTATTTAGTCTCAGAATATTGCTTAACAACCAAAATAAAACAAATTAAAGTATTACCTTAGTAGGTATAACCCTCAGAACAGCCTATTTTTGCAAATTAGGCAATATTACAAAAAGGGGGGGGTGTTCGGTAGCTCATGTTGCAGATGATATTCAAAAGCAAAGCAAAACATTTTATCTGCTATTTATTTAGTCTCAGAATATTGCTTAACAACCAAAATAAAACAAATTAAAGTGTTACCTTAGTAGATATAGCCCTCAGAACATAGCCTATTTTTTGCAAATTAGGCATCATTACAAAAAGGGGGGATTTCAATAGCTCATATTGCAGACGGTATTCAAAAGCAAAGCAAAACCTTTTATCAGTTATATAATTAGTCTAAGAATATTGCTTAACAACCAAAATAAAACAAATTAAAGTGTTACCTTCAGAGATATAGCCCTCAGAACATAGCCTATTTTTGCAATATTGAAAATTTGGAAATTTGACAAGTTTTTGGAGTTGTCTGCCCTTGAATGATAAAGAAAGAGATCCATTTAAGTATTGAACATATAAAGTTCCTTATACATATATTTCATTACCACTATTAAAGGTTTAATTAATAATATTGTGTTACATGTATAAGTAATAAAATAGGTTTCAAAACTGACCTTTTTTGGCTAGTTTCCTGTCATATTAATGGGAAAATTGTAGAAATATAGGTGGCACCTGCTGTGGTCATGATATTCGAAAATTTGAAAAAAAAGTTGATGCATTTGCAAATGTTGTGTGGTGGTCTACATACCAACAAATTTTTTAAAGGATTGGCTAACCTTGCTTCCGGACTGTTTTGCATGGTTTTCTCATAGACAAGCTCTTAAATGCATCGTTGGCCAAAATGAATAAAAGAAATATACTCCAATTTTACATCAATTGGTTTTACCCTGCAGGTAAATTGTGACTGCATAATTTTCTGCTATGCACTGTCATTGACCGCAATATAACTTGCCTGGTACCCATGCCACACGTCACATGTTGAGCTTTGGGAACCTAACTGTATATTCCAGTTCACTTCCTGTTGACAGAAATATCAAAAGGGGCATTCCTGGGATAATTATATATTTTTATTATTTAATTCAATATATAAACATGAATAGATAAATGGGATTTTTCTACATGACAAACATAATATTGTAGTACAATGGATTTGTATATATGTTTTTCAGTATTACATTGCATGATTAATTTTCTTAACAATATATTTTTACTAATTAAAGGATTATTATTAGCTGACGAAATACATTTGTATTTAATCCTTAATATATTTATATATCTTTTTCAGTAACATATACTTATTTTCGTTTGTATTTAGAGTTTAGATATTTATACATTTAGTGATTATGTTAAATGAATGTTCCATAATATTTGTCCTGCACAATTTCATTTCTTATTGGTCAGTTTGGTCATGTGAACTTTAGGTGGGAATCTTTCTTTCATTTTATTGTTATTGACCCACTTGATTATTGTTTATTTGCTGTACATGTCTGACTGACTGAATTCAGGGGTTGAAAATTATTCCTCAAGTCCGACGCCCGGGACTAGAAAATTGAAACTTCGGGCTTGCCGTTTTTCCATGGAAAAAGCCCGTCGGGCATGCCTTTAATAAAATTAAAACTCCCCATTTTTCTAAGTGTCTTGTTTTCAATTCAAATCACATGCAAATTTTGTCAATCGTCTCCTTTCACTGTAAATAAGTACTAAAATGCTATTTTAAGAACGGTAATGCACATCCTGGACGGATCGGCATTCCTCATGAATATTAATGAGTTCCGAATCACCTATGCGCTTCCCACATACCTATGTAAAGTCAAGCGTCGGAATAACATTGATCAATCTTATGTTTATGTTGACAACTTTTGAGAAAAATGTCGTTGCTTACAGTACAGCTGACAGCATACACTGATAAATGCTGAGCATTTAAAAGGCTCAGCATTCAATGCTGAGGTTTTATTGGGGGTCGTAGATCATGGGCTGATGATCAGTTTTATTACCCTCACCTGTACAGATGGTCAACAATTGAATAAACAATATGATCATAATGATTTCCAGGTAGATGTACTTGATTCAATAGGTGTTAGTAAAATTAACCTGAGCATGTATGTGTGATTTGTTACACTTGTGAATTTTTATTTAGGGCTATTTCAGAAAAAAGTGTCTCCTGGGGGCAGAACGCCATCGATATAAAATTGTCTTGGTTCGGGGTAAAACTGCATTTGAAATTTGCTGGTTGGGGTGTGAACAAAGAAAAGAAATGTATTGGGGGGGGGGGGGGGGGGGGCATTTTTGTATTCTTATCAATAGGTGTGTATCGGTAAATCGCGTCTCATTGTGTTTTATCGACTTTTTGTATCGTTCGTTTCTTTTCCTTTTCATATTTTCCGGTCAGTAATTACATTTTACGGATCGCTCGCGAAGAAAATGACAAAACGCGCTTTATTAAAATCCATGTTGTTTCATTATTTTACAGTTAAATTCATATCATATAATTATATTTGTTTAAGCACTGCCCTTTTAATAATTATAGTGCGATAATACACCGAATTGTGGTGTATTTTGTTAATTATAAAAGAAGTTCGTTTCGTACGAAATTTTTATTACATGAAAATGGCATCAAGTAACCACGTTTCTGGCCAGAAAATTCCCAGAGTTGGCGAAAATCGTCGGAACTGACCGGCAGAATAACGGTCGGTTCGATTAATTAATGAACCGTGTCTGTCCCAATGTCGTTACCAAAATATTACTTTGTGGTCATCCAGTTATGAGTTAGCGATTGAAATTTATTCACTCCCAGTTTCCACTGCCAATGGCATTAAATTCCGTTTTCAGTTTAATAAAATGTCAGACAGAGACTTGCAATTTGTTTATTTATTCTGTCAGACCGACACGTTCCTCTTTGTAATCGAAACTCCTATAGGTAAATGTAAACATCCTTTTAGTAAATTAGTAGGAACGAGCACCTGCAAAACATGGAACATTAAAAGTGAAATATATTACTGAGCATAGAAATAACTTGTCTTCCACACTCCCCGAGTATCAAAGATTGTTTGTGTTTAATTAAATATGTTTCGAGATGCTTATATATTGAAGATGACAACAGATTCATATTCTTAACTGAAATTAAAAATGTAGGTAAACCGGAAATTGACATTGATGTATAATATTCGGAACGTGATCGGACCATTAGATACAGATTGTTGGCTATATCTGCCTTATCTTTTTAGATAAAAATATGTATACAGAAAAACATTTAATTGAGTTGTTTAATGATCATGACTATAGGTAATCTTGCATTCAGTTCTGTATAAAAAACAAAATTTGACAGGTTATATACAATATTACAAAAAAAAATGGTGGGACAGACACAAAGCCCATGGGTCAGATAGAACCCCAGTTCCTGTACGTCTGACCCAATGTCAGACAGAAAAAAAAAGTTTTCAATTCTGAAATGGCCTGGAACATTACAAGGACAAATTTATTGGTGAGTAACAATGTAAGATATGATGTTCAGGAAAAGGTCTAAGGTTTTGACACTGCCTTTGTATATATTGCTTGTGTTTCGACCGTCTGTGACTGTCTCTACCCTGAATATAAATTGACACCGACAGAGGAAGATGCACAGTGTCGGTAGCACTGATGACGAGTGATGTGTAATAAGTATGTAATGAAGTGACCGAAAGGCGGCAGTTGTTGCCCAGCCCACGTGTAGATATATTAAATTGGGATAAAAGAGGGGGAGAGCAGGTGTCAGGTCCCCCAGTCCCATATATACACTTGGTAGCCAGGCCAGGATGTGTGTAGTTGTATGCATGATTAATGGTAACAAGATATGCAGACTGGGGAAGAGACAATGGCATTAGTTAATGCCCCAAGTCATATCATGCATGTAGATGTATGCATGGTGATACAAAATAAAGATTGGGTAAAAACAAAGACATCAATTAATGCCTAAGTCCCAGAATGTATGTGGTTGTGTGCATGATTGATGGTTACATTGGATGTATCTAGAACAAAGATTTGGTAAGAATGAAGATGTCAACACTATTAAAGTCCCAGAACGTACATGTGACACAGAATGTATGTGGTTGTGTGCATGATTGATGGTTACATTGGATGTATCTAGAACAAAGATTTGGTAAGAATGAAGATGTCAACACTATAAAAGTCCCAGAACGTACATGTGACACAGAATGACATTTGAATGACTCAGTGTTCACCCCAAGGCCATTAAGGGCTGTTCTCTAGTGCTGTAAATTTTTTAAGCCACAACATTATAATTTTGGGTATATGACTAATAACCAGTGCTATTCTGCCTACCTCAGTGCTATTTTGAAATTAGGGGAGAACACCGTGACTTGCATGTTTGCACTCCTATTGAGCTGATGTTCTTATCAGTAGAACAATTTATTCTCAGAATGACTTTAATACATATAGGTGTCCTTTTCAGTGTGTGGGGCAGCATATGCGAAATCAAACAATAATTTAATTTATCATTTAATACAAGGCAAATTCAAATACAAGTTTTACTTCCCAGATGATCATTAACATGTACATTTTTGCCATTGATTTAGATTATTATGAGGAAAACTTATCATCTACCATTTCAGACATTATGTACATGTACACGTACACATACATTGGACTATGTACATGTTGTAAGTATAAAGTGGTGAATTAGTACCAGATTGCCGAATCCCATATTGCCGAATCCCATATTGCCGACTTTTGTTAAAAATGACAAAGTTTCATAATATTATTTTTTATTTAAAAAAAAATATTGATGTGTACATATTTTATTGAAAGCAGTAATTTTTCGCGCAATTTTAATTAGAAAAACCATAATCAAATAATTGAAGAACAATGGAAATAAACTACAAATAAGTAAATGTTTATTTAGAGTTTTACTAAGTCTCGCTCAAATCCAAATTTGGGACCTACATGTATTTACAAAACAAAAAATGTGTATTCTCTCATGTTTATGTTAGTTATTATTCACAGAGCATATGTTTTGAAATTATTTCTTGGCATCCTTCATCTTGACAGATATCATGGTTGTCTGCAGGACTAATCCACCGTATATCCTTTTGACTTTGAGCTCGAATGCTATAATCTAAACTCCCTTGTATGTCGGACCATTTCAAAAGAAATATTTATTTAATTATTTACAATATTCCTTCATAAATTAGAAGCATTATTCTACTTGCAATAACAATATTTTTCATATGTCGGCAATTTGGGAATCGGCTAATTGGACTCGGCAATTTGGGATGCTACCAAAGTGGTAGCCATGTTTGTTTAACCTTGAAAATATCTTTGGTAGATTTCACCTAAAAATATATGAAAATCATAGAAGTGTCTAAACATTAAAATCCGAAATCAGTAAAGAGCATTAGTACAAGGATGTAAATGAGTGGTTCCATTTGAATACATGCATTGTCTTTACAACTGTATTGCAACAAAAAGCTAAAAGCTAAAACTATAGGATTTAATTGATCTATAACATGGAAGAAAATAACTTAATTTTTTATTTAAATTTGTTGGTGGGGGGGTTTACCCAAAATGTGAAATAGTTGGTGGGGGAGGGGGGGGGGTTAATTTAAATCTGTTGGTGGTACCCCTAAATTTCATGGGCGTTCTGCCCCCAGGAGACACTTTTTTTCTGGAATAGCCCTTAGTGGAAATATTTACATAGAAATTTTTCAATTGATTTGTTTTGTTAAAATTTCAATTATTTTAAAATTTAAAAGTAAATTATTTGAAAATATTTACATGTATACAATAGATGTGTATCTATTCTTTTTTTAACCATTTGTTTGTTGTCTTTTTTTTTTTAATTTGTGTTTGTACTATCAAAAACAGTAAATTATTTTAAAAAAAGTTTAATTCAAAATTCATGAATATTTATGAAAAAGAAATGTATAGTAATTTAATTTTAACCATTGAACATTTCACATTTTATAAAAAAAAATATATGTATTTAATTTAGGAATCTAGTTGAATATGTGTGTGTGTGTTTTTTTTTTTTTTTTTTCATTAGCCTAGACAGTATGTCTCTTTAAGGTCAATTTATGACATGAGAGTGAATAAGTGGCAAATTACAAGTGTCCATAAATCCTTCATTGATTGAGATTTCCTATGTTTACAATATCTGTGTGTTAATATACAAAAAAATACTTAATTTGTCATTTTCTGATATTGAAAAGAATGTATTTATAATCAACTGGCATATTTTTTTTAATGTTTAGAATGTATGTTTAACAAAATAAGAATAAAAATGTGAAAGAACAAATGTTCAAGAAATGTCCTGAATAACAAAAAGAAAAGAAATTAATATTACCTTGGATAAAATGGATTAAGAAAAAATCGAAACATAGTAACAAGTATATTTTTGAAATTGGATTACATTTATTTGATTAAATTGATAAAGCAAATTAAATATATTATTCCTCTGCAAAAACAGATAGAATTAATTACAAAATATTTTTTTTTTTAATTTTAAATACATGTATCATAAAAGAACAACTATAACATTTTTGTCAAAGTTGAAAAAAAAACCTCTAAAATACATGACTAACATGTACACACATGCACATTACATAGAAAGAAAATTCTTAAAATGTTAAATCTAATCTTAATTAATTAATCTATAGATTATAAAAGAATGTAGGACAGAAAGTCACAGGACAAAAAGTCACAGACAAAATGTCACGGACGAAAAATCACAGGACAAAAAGTCACAGTTTAAACTTTGCATTTTGACAAAACATGTAGGACAGAAAGTCACAGGACAAAAAGTCACAGACAAAAAGTCACAGACGAATAGTCACAGGACAAAAAGTCACAGTTTAAATTTTGCATTTTGACAAAACATATAGGACACAAAGTCACAACATAAAATTTTGCATAGGAGCTTATCACTAGGACAAAAAGTCACAATGAACAATTTTGTAAAATGATTGGCCCCATGCATTACAAGTAACTATAGAACAAAAAGTCACAATTCAATGTTATGCTCATTTTTGCTTTCAAATTATATCCATACTTAATTTTAATTATTTTAAAAAATGTATGGAATAAAACACTTTGAAAATCTGATTTTTGATCTATAGTTTCTATGAAAACAAACAGATGTCAAAACACACCTGATTATTAATTTTTTTACATGTATGGCTTTATTGTCACTCCAATCAATTAAAATCCCTATTTTGTTAATTAATACAGGTTCTTTTTATTATACATATGCTTTTACTTTCAGTACTTCGTTCATCACATTAATGAATGACATATTGAAAGGAAAGGCAAATGGATAATTAGAAGACACTTTATTTTATAGTGTTAAAGGGTATAAATATTTACACAATAACTTGTAAGTCCAACACAAAAAACCAGTCTTTACAGTTTGACACAAAGAAATAAGAATAAAACTTGTATTGTTCTTCATCCTGAAGTAACGAGGAGGTTTTGAATAGCGAGTACTTGAGAAATAACATATATCACACAGTGACTTTCTGTCCTACCTACATACCGTACATGAATCTAAGTGTATACACATTGTGACTTTTGTCCTACCTACATACGGTACATGTATCAAGGTATATATATATATTGTGACTTCTTGTCCTACCTACATACATGTTAAGCAAAAATATAAGTTGTGACATTTTGTCTGCCAGGGTAAAAAATATAGATTGTGACTTTTTGTCCTGTGACTTTCTGTCCGTTTACCATAAAATAGCATCACAATTAATCTTGTTCTTCTTTGCCATATTTTCAGTTAAAAATTCTTATATATGCAACACAAAATTATGATTTCATTTCAATTATTTGTTTAAATTGTTAGCTGATGCTAATATCACAAAATATAAAATTTTGAAAATATTATTTTATTGACAAATTTTCAATGTACAGTTAAATGTATTAAAGTCCTTTTTCTACACATCAAAATCACTGAAATCCAAATATGCCCATTTCCTGTTATATAACACAAACAGGTGTATATATTTACCTGTAGATCACCTGTGACTAACCTGTGAAATCAACAAGACACTACTGACCAGGTATGTTATGGCCCTGTTTATTACCTTAGGGTTAATTAGCAGACCATCAGCAAAAATGCTGAGCCTGGCTCAGCATGCAGATTATGCTCAGCATTTATCAGTGTATGCTGTCAGCTGTACTGTAATTTTAACTTTACAGTAACAAAAAGCGGAAAAACGGAAAGCGAACGACGAGCCAACTGATCATGAAACTCCCAGAAATAAAGATCTTAAGTATGATAGGGAGAAACGAACAAGAACATTTCAAAACTCTGGATAGATACATTTCCTTCGGTCTGCTTTGACAAGAATGCTCAGGAAATGTACGTATACTGCAAGTACTATAGAAAATGTCCACACTTGTCAGATAGGAAAGATGCCCTTACTCATGGAACTAAAAAATTACGCATTGGTGAACTTAAGTTACACGATAAACACCAGGAGCACTTGTTATGTGTCAAGCATTGGTTTAAGCTAAGGAACTTGATGATCCCCAGGCAGATGCCGGCCCTTCACAGGCCTTTGTTGACACCCCAATAGGCCAGTCATTATTGAAATTAGATGAAAGTCAGAGAAATCTTCTTGAAAGTTTGTTTAATACTGCCTATGGTGTTGTCAAAGCTGGAAAACCATTTTCAGATTATGAATTGATATGTGAAATACAAGTTAAAAATGGACTTGACCTGGGTGAAAACTATAGAAATATTAATGGTTGTAAAACTTTTGCTGCATCAATTGCACAAACTTTAGTTGACAAGCAAGTAAAATTTCAAATTTTATCGTACAAATTGGGACTTGGCAAATCACTGACCGGACTTGGGTTAAAAAAAAATTAAAAAGCCCTCGGCATGGGCCTGCCCAAAAAAAATTTCAACCCCTGGAATTTATTGTGGATAGTCGTATGGAATGTTATCATCTTCACATCTTCACATCTTACTAATAAAATGAAGGTTAGTTTGTTTTACATTTTTGTATTAACCATCTTAAAAGTCGGGATGTATTTAATATCTATAGAATGTAAGAGTTTTGAATGAAAGAAATAAAATGCATAAAATGCTTTGAGAAATAAACATATATCAACTGAATATAAAATAGTTATACATTAGGCATTGGAAAGTTTACAGGTAATACCAGTTTCATTAAATAATTTAAAAAAAAAGGAATCATTTTTAATCAATTGCAATGTTAAGAGTTTGAGAGACTTTAAATACATAAAATAGCCACTGTTACTTTTCATAATGTATTATATTGAATGTAGAAAATCTTTATCTTGTCATGAAACACATGACTTATAATTTTAATTGTGGTGCACAGGTTTTAAACTGAGTTTACCAGAGTTGCATTCTATCCTAATTATACAAAGACCTTTACACCTCATGTGAGGTCATATATAGTGTTGTTTTTATTATTCCACTAATTGTATTTTTGCTTATTGCTTTTAATATGTTTATGCTTACTTTATTTGCCTTGCTTATTTATATTATGTTATTTTGAAGATGTCATATAAATGTCAAGTTTTACATATAGATGTGTGCATAGTAAGTAACAGACATGTATTAATATCTGTCCGTTTGAATTTTTTCCTTAAATAAACATGCCGCTGTATTATGGTTATTAGTTGATTCCATCCTTATAGCCCTATTTTCCTTCCTAACTTATCACCTGATTTTTTTCATAAACAAGAGTAACACGACGGGTGCTACTAGTGGAGAAGAAACTGTCTTCCCTTCCGGGTTTTCTGTTTACTGTTTTGTCGACCATTGGTTGTCGTTTGGTCTTTTTCTTTTGCATTGTCCGTCATTCTTCGAATTAGGTGTTTGGTTACCCATTTGGTATATTCATACTTGTCTTAAGTAAGCCAGTATTGGCACACACATTTATACTGGGAGGCATGATGATATTAATTTTGTCATGTGCGACTTAATTGTGATTTTTGATACTGTATCCCCTACTCTCCATACATTTTATAGCTCTATACTCTATACTCTATAGCTCTAGTAGTTTGTTGACAAAACAATAAAGTTATTTCATCCAAGCAATATATTTGTATAATTCACTGCGTCCAATATTATTTTCCAAGTAAATCACGAATTCATGGAAAAATTATATAAACTAGTATTTACTATTAATGATTGTCAGAGGTCGACCACATGACACCCCCCTTTTTTCAGGTATGATTTTTCGAAGGACGAATTGAAAACAAGATTTGTCAGAACCGTTCTCCCTTATTTTATTATTTCTTGTTAAGAAAATTAATTTAATAAACAATAATTCAACTTAAAATTCAAAATATTAAATAAAGCAAAGATTGGCCATGTTAACAATAGAAAACGAAAGTATAATTTCTACGAAAACAAACGACATTGTATTGGGTAATTGCTTACATTTCTAACACGTACCTTTAAACGCTGAAATTCAACCTACATTATACCATTATTATTAGTTTTCACAATATTACGTGGAAACGAAAAACAACCCATACTGCCATTATGGATATCAGGACCCGACAGGAGTTATTTATAGATTTTATATTTTGACAGTTTGTCAAATTTAAATCACGTTTATAATTAGAATAGATAACTCTGTATTTAAAATCATATGTTTAGTTTTTGTTGAATTATTTAGTGTCGAATTTACTTAGAGGCTTTGGAGGATGAAGCCTAGGGTCTCAAAATCTAGGGGGCATCCTGTAAAGGTGTATAATATTTTATTGTCATAGGCATCTCCCACATATGATTTCATAGCGCATTCCATTGTATAGTACATTGCTTTATGATATAATATGTAAGAAAGGCCTATGATATTGTCTCTAAACAAGTGAAGAAGCCCAGGGTCTCTGTTTATCTAAATTGACTAAATCTGGCACTGATTATTGATGTTTATTTGCTGTTGTTTTTTCCATTGAACCTTATGTAATATTTATATCACGGTTTTCCGAGTTAAACTGTTAAACACGGAGCGTGATGTTGTTTCACCGTTTAACTCGGAAAACCGTGGTATCAATGATTTGTAGCATGAAGGCATGCAATATCACATCTAGGTAGTTGATTATAAGCCATGCAATATCACATCTAGGTAGTTGATTATAAGCCATGCAATATCACATCTAGGTAGTTGATTATTACACGACTCTCTGAAAGTAATCAAACTACAGCCCGGATTGAAAATGTGCAATATCTCGTATCTGCGTGTATTATTTCATAGTTCTTAGCTGTTGCTTACGTTCTGTTATATAAATCATAAAAAGATCAACGGAAAAAGAATAATTTACTTTAAACGTGTGTATTGTCAAACAAATACAGACAATGGATCAGACACAAGCTATAAACTTACAAGGTCTTCTCCGTTACATATAAATCATTAATTAGACAATATATTACAAAAACATAACATTATTTCATTCATAATTATGAATGAATTCATGTAACATTTTTTTTTATTGTATATTTGTATTGTATTATGTTATAGGGTTATTTCACAAATATTGAGGAATGCTATCCCGAGCAGTATCACACCTTACAACCCCATTGAATCATTTTAGTCAAAAGCTGTATGATACGATCAAAATTGTATGTTTACAATGATGGCCGAACCACACCAAGGAACGAGTTGTCTCCGCTATTTTTTGGCTAAAACTGTTAGGTTGTGAATGGGATCGAATGTGATATAACAGCATACATGCTTATCTTTATCTGGAAGTAATAAATTATTCCTTTTCTCCTATTTTCTGAGCACCCTCGAATCAGTTTTCGCCTAGCACCCTCCAAAAACACATCTTTCGTTCTTTCAGGGTCGATATCTTTGTTGCACATAATACCCTGAGGTGAAATTGAACTTAATGGTGTAGTTTAATCATTTTGGCAGAGCAAGATACTGCCCACATTTTATAGACATGCATGAACCATCCATCAGGCATTGAGAAAGGATATATGGCCATTACCAACAACATTCCAGGAGAAAGTTTATGGACACGTGGATGCACTAGATTCGTAGCGGAAGCTGAAATCCAAGTGTAAAGGCGAACGAAAAGAAGAAGAAATCATTTGGCTATATCATTGCATGTATAATTCAAATTCACGACCACGACGGTCCGTACATCATATATGAACCTGTATATCAGTACAATATTTAATATGAAATATAGAGATACGTTTTTCACACACACGGCTGGTAGCTTAAAAAAGATAGTGTGGATCAGTTGTAGGTAAAAAAAAAAAGAGATTTAAATTCACGTGTAAGAATGTCACACTATAGGTCAGGTTTCATATTTGGTTTGTTTTGTTTGTTTGATGGTGTTTAATGTCACTTTCAACAATATTTCAGTTACATCGTGGCCGTCAGTTTTATTGGTGGAGGAAACTTGAGGACCCGGAGAAAACCACCGATCTGTCTGTTTCTGACAATAATAATAAAATATATAAAACAACTTGCTTACAAATTTGCATGCAGAAGTAAAATATAATGATTTCAAAGAATGTAAACGAAAAGTTTGAAGATGCGAGAAGGATAACCAGAAGCTGTAAATCAAAGGACAGACAATTAAAAACATGTGTAACAGAATTAAAAACTATATAAATATCTCAAAGAAAGAACATAGAAATAAGTAAGAATAAGATTATTAAAAGTCGAAGTGCAGACAATACTATTGGAAAAAGTAAAACAAAACAAAAACAAGGCAAACAAAACAAAACAAAACAAAACAAAAAGAATAAAAAAAGACAAAAAATGATTCACAAAACAGAAAACGAAAGAAAATTAACTTGTCCTCGCATTGATATAACTGAACATTTCTGAGTTGGTGTTAAGCGACACTCACTCACTCACTCACTCACTCACTCCCTCCATTATAAAAATAGATACTATGACTTTATTGGTCCACAATTTTACCCTCAAAGGGGTTGAAGACATAGATCTACAAACATCATTATACAATACAATATACAATACAAAAATAAGATTCAACAGAACAGACAATAGCAATGAAAATCGATAATTCACCATAGACTAACTTCAGTCTCCAAAGCCTATAAGTCAATCGGACACTGTCAATAATTCACCATAGACTAAGCATATGATTTAAAAAAAACAGAGTTATCTTTTCTTGTTAAACGTGATTTAAATTTGACAAATGTCAAAATATAAAATCTATAAATAACTTTTGTCGGGTCCTGATATTCATAATGGTAGTATGGGTTGTTTTTCGTTTCCACATAATATTGTGAAAACTTATAATAATGGTATAATCTAGGATGAATTTCAGCGTTTAAAGGTACGTGTTTGAAATCTAAGCATTCACCCAATAAAATGTCGTTTGTTTTCGGAGAAAGTCAACTTTCGTTTTCTATTGAGTTTACATGGTCAATTTTAGCTTAATTTAATATTTTACATTTTAAGTTTAATCATTGTTTATTAAATTAATTTTCTTAACATAAAAAATTAAAATAATGCGGAACGGTTCTGACACATCTTGTTTTCAAATCGGTCTTCGAAAAATGAGGTGGATGAAAAAAAGGGGGGTGATTGACCTCTGACAATTATTAAAATTCTAGTTTTATAGTTCTTTCATCTGATTTATTTGGAAAATATTGATTGGATGCAGTGAATTATATAAATATATTGTTTCGGTGAAGTAACTTAAATTGTTGTCATTAAAAACACCATGACTCAGGCACGAGTTCATAAAGGAGAAAAGATACCCCCCTCAGCCAGTTTGAAATTGCATTTTTCAGGTACGATATATATGATTCATAATTATATAAGTTATAATCATTAAATGACTAATTATTAGAGAACGATCATACCACTGGATGGATACTGTCTCCAAATTATATTTATAAGTAAACATGAATGATGCACAGATTTAATGATATAACACGGAAGTTTTCAACGA
This sequence comes from Bathymodiolus brooksi, assembly GCA_963680875.1. NCBI lineage: Eukaryota > Metazoa > Mollusca > Bivalvia > Mytilida > Modiolidae > Bathymodiolus > Bathymodiolus brooksi. The sequence continues at coordinate 24,037,664 of OY804589.1, read as the reverse complement.
GAAATTTTGAAGGCAAAATTATCGATTGTTCACGTTCAAAAAAGAAAATATGATTTTTGCTTGCTGTTGAAAAGAAATGTGTTTGTCTCGGGGTGGAGGGGTAAAAATTGATGGAGAATAGGGGATACATTTTCAAAAACATTAATTGATCCACAAATGACAAAATTAAAAAATATCATGTCTCCCATTATAAAGGTTTGTGCCAAAACTGGCTAACTTAAGAAGGTTTGATGATACCAAAAGGGTAACCAGACACCTAATACGAAGAATGATAGAGAATACAATGGTCAAAAGGGCAACCAGACACCGAATACGAAGAATGATAGGCAATACAATGGTCAAAAGGGTAACCAGACACCAAATACGAAGAATGATAGACAATACAATGGTCAAAAGGGTAACAAGACACCTAATACGAAGAATGATAGACAATACAATGGTCAAAAGGGTAACCAGACACCTAATACGAAGAATGATAGACAATACAATGGTCAAAAGGGTAACCAGACACCGAATACGAAGAATGACAGACAATACAATGGTCAAAAGGGTAGCCAGACACCTAATACAAAGAATGACAGACAATACAATGGTAAAAAGGGTTGCCAGACACCTAATACAAAGAATGATAGACAATACAATGGTCAAAAGGGTAACCAGACACCTAATACGAACAATGACAGACAATACAATGGTCAAAAGGGTATACAGACACCTAATGCGAAGAATGATAGACAATACAATGGTCAAAAGGGTAACCAGACTCCTAATACGAAGAATGATAGACAATACAATGGTCAAAAGGGTATACAGACACCTAATGCGAAGAATGACAGACAATACAATGGTCAAAAGGGTAACCAGACACCTAATACGAAGAATGACAGACAATAAAATGGTCAAAAGGGTAGCCAGACACCTAATACAAAGAATGACAGACAATACAATGGTCAAAAGGGTAACCAGACACCTAATACAAAGAATGACAGACAATACAATGGTCAAAAGGGTAGCCAGACACCTAATACAAAGAATGACAGACAATACAATGGTCAAACGGGTAACCAGACACCTAATACGAAGAATGACAGACAATACAATGGTTAAAAGGGTAACCAGACACCTAATACGAAGAATGATAGACAATACAATGGTCAAAAGGGTAGCCAGACACCAAATACGAAGAATGATAGACAATACAATGGTCAAAAGGGTAGCCAGACATCAAATACGAAGAATGATAGACAATACAATGGTTAAAAGGGTTACCAGACACCTAATACGAAGAATGACAGACAATACAATGGTCAAAAGGGTAACCAGACACCAAATACGAAGAATGACAGACAATACAATGGTCAAAAGGGTAGCCAGACATCAAATACGAAGAATGATAGACAATACAATGGTCAAAAGGGTAACCAGACACCTAATACGAAGAATGACAGACAATACAATGGTCAAAAGGGTAACCAGACACCAAATACGAAGAATGACAGACAATACAATGGTCAAAAGGGTAGCCAGACACCTAATACGAAGAATGACAGACAATACAATGGTCAAAAGGGTAACCAGACACCAAATACGAAGAATGATAGACAATACAATGGTCAAAAGGGTAACCAGACACTTAATACGAAGAATGACAGACAATACAATGGTCAAAAGGGTAACCAGACACCAAATACGAAGAATGACAGACAATACAATGGTCAAAAGGGTAGCCAGACACCTAATACAAAGAATGACAGACAATACAATGGTCAAAAGGGTAACCAGACACCTAATACGAAGAATGACAGACAATACAATGGTCAAAAGGGTAGCCAGACACCTAATACAAAGAATGACAGACAATACAATGGTCAAAAGGGTAACCAGACACCTAATACAAAGAATGACAGACAATACAATGGTCAAAAGGGTAGCCAGACACCTAATACAAAGAATGACAGACAATACAATGGTCAAACGGGTAACCAGACACCTAATACGAAGAATGACAGACAATACAATGGTCAAAAGGGTAACCAGACACCAAATACGAAGAATGACAGACAATACAATGGTCAAAAGGGTAACCAGACACCGAATACGAAGAATGACAGACAATACAATGGTCAAAAGGGTAACCAGACACCTAATACAAAGAATGACAGACAATACAATGGTCAAAAGGGTAGCCAGACACCTAATACAAAGAATGACAGACAATACAATGGTCAAACGGGTAACCAGACACCTAATACGAAGAATGACAGACAATACAATGGTCAAAAGGGTAACCAGACACCTAATACGAAGAATGATAGACAATACAATGGTCAAAAGGGTAACCAGACACCAAATACGAAGAATGACAGACAATACAATGGTCAAAAGGGTAGCCAGACACCTAATACAAAGAATGACAGACAATACAATGGTCAAAAGGGTAACCAGACACCTAATACAAAGAATGACAGACAATACAATGGTCAAAAGGGTAGCCAGACACCTAATACAAAGAATGACAGACAATACAATGGTCAAACGGGTAACCAGACACCTAATACGAAGAATGACAGACAATACAATGGTCAAAAGGGTAACCAGACACCTAATACGAAGAATGACAGACAATACAATGGTCAAAAGGGTAGCCAGACACCTAATACAAAGAATGACAGACAATACAATGGTCAAAAGGGTAACCAGACACCTAATACAAAGAATGACAGACAATACAATGGTCAAAAGGGTAACCAGACACCGAATACGAAGAATGATAGACAATACAATGGTCAAAAGGGTTAACATGGTCAATTTTAGTTTAATCTAATATTTTAACTTTTATGTTGAATCTGATTGTTAATTAAATTAATTTTCTGAAGAATTAAAATAATGCAGAACGGTTATGACACGTCTTGTTTTCAAATCGGCCTTCGAAGATTCGAATCTGATTGTTAATTAAATTAATTTTCTGAAGAATTAAAATAATGCAGAACGGTTATGACACGTCTTGTTTTCAAATCGGCCTTCGAAGAATCAGGTGGAAAAAGGGGGGAAGGTCATTGATGTCAGACCTATACTCCGACATCCTGATAGTCTCACGGCCCGTAGTCCGATAGTCTGACAGACTAAGTCACTTCAGTAGTTATTCTATGAAAATAAAATATCAGTTCTTTATAACAAATATTTGCTTAGTCAAGTTATGTGCACTGTGAAAGCAAGATCCGTCGTCAAACTGGCGTTATAAGATTCTTATGTAGTTTACTGATGCATATATTAAAACCTGTCGTTGAAAGATTCTTATGTGGTCTACATAATTTAAAGACAAAAGGTCCAAATATATCTTTAGTTTATTGTGTATGCCTTGTAGATCGTTGTTTCACCTTTTGTACTTTTTCTTTTGGTCATTGTGTTGTCTGTACTTCTTCAATTTACGGATTCTGATTACCCCTTTGGTATCTTCAAACTCTTGCCTAGGTCCGGAATACACAGCCTTTGTTTATTGTTCCGATCGGCTCTTCTATCCAAGACGGCAAATAAAGCGAAAATATTAATTTGATCCAAAAATACCCCCGCAACATCGTCTGGTCGTCACTTTGTGATTATCATTGAATTACATAAGTTTGCTATTTCTTTACATAAGTGAATACAGAATTCCTTCTCACAAGTACAAATTCAAACAAATATTCAAGAAAATTGGTCAAATTAATTCTGCAGATCTTTCATATATATTCACTCGTATTTTAGCTTTGTTGCTGTTTTTATTATACTTGAACGGAGGTCTAGTGAACAACAAACTCATCTCTATCGAACTATCGGACTGTCGGATTAACGGGCTTTCGGATTAGAGCTACGCTCCCGGTGTCATGTGGACGACCTATGACAATCAATAAGGTTCTAGTTTACATTTTTGTATATAGTTCTTTCATGTATTTCTGATTTAATTGATAAAGAATAGTGGATGCAGTAAATTATATAAATATATTGTTTAGATGAAATAACTTTTATTTTTATCTTAAGAAACACAATGAGTGCTAGCGTCCAACAAGGAAAAAATATACCCCCTTACCGGTCCGTTTGAAATTGCATTTTTTTTCAGGCACGATGTATATAATTCATAATTATATAAGTTATAATCATTAAACAGACTAATTCTTAGGGAACCACCATAGCACTAGATGAATGCTGTCGCCAAATCATTGATTCCATTTTTGATAGATATTTATAAAGAATGGAATCAACCAATGACTTAAAATAGTGCTGTGTTTATCTTAGAAAAAAAATGAAATAGAACATGTACATATTTAATCTAATTATATTATATCACTTTTTTTTATTTCTACACAGAGTTTGTTTTTACCACACGATGGGGGTTTTAATGGTTGCAGCCTTAAGTTTTGGTACGACAGATACTGGCATTGTTTACTCAATGCGGTCCGACTTCGAAACTGATGATCTAAATATTAAAATGTGTCACATCTTTTCTAATGGTTCAAGAAAAACAGCAACATGTCTTTTGCTTGATAAGGAAAAGAAATATGTGGCCTTTGGAAATGACGCAGCAATTCAGTATGCTGAACTGGTTGAGAACGAAAAGCAAAATGATTACTACTTTTTCGATCGTTTCGCAATGAGTCTGCATAACAACGAGGTATTTTATTTAAAGTAATACCAGTGGTTAACAAACGTAGCGATATAAACTGTTTTTCTTCCATTATGCGAGTTAAAATGCTACGAAAAGTTTGAAACTGCTCAAGGTGTAATCAGAAGCCATAAAGAGAAGAGGGACGACAATACGATGTCAAAAAGTGAGAGTGAACTCATGTGCTCCGGAAGGGTTAGCAGTTCTTTTACCACTAGATATCGCATTTTGTGGTTGTCATTGTTTGTTTTTATTTTTATTTACAATAGACATGGTGATATTTTAGCTCACCTGGTCGATCCGTTTACAAACATGATCGCCATAGGCAATTCTTGTTTTGGCTGGTCAATTTCTGTAAAAACAAAATCATCTCAGAAACTGCTTAGCCAAATCAGCAGAAATTGGTAGGAAGCATCTATGGAAAGTTCTCTATAAGAAGAACTTGAAGATACCAAAGGGGTGATCATAATCCGTATATCGAAGAAGAACAGACAACATAATTGCCAAAAGAAAAAGTACAAAAGGACAAACAACGATCTACAAAACATACACATAAAACTAAGGATCGAGTAACACGAACCCCACTAAAAACCGGAAGGGTAAGCAGTTCATGCTCCACCAGTGGTACCCGTCGTGTTAATCTAGATACAAACCCGGAGATAAGACATGGATGAGAAACGAACCGGGAAGTCCTTATGACAAGTGGAACATATCCGTGGTCATTTGTGGTACAGATAGACCATTACGGTCAACTAAGTCATGGTGGTGACCGTAAAACTTTCGAAGTGATGACTCCAACTTAATCAAGAGGAACTCTTGGTTCGGTAGCTTCCTTGTTAGCAGTAACCCTCTATCAAGGAAATCCTGATAGGAACCTCAAACTCTTGAACATCGTATCAACTGAGAGATATATACTCCAATTGTAAATGCTGCGCATGCTGGAATGTTGCTACATGTAAATGGAAAGTTCATAATGGGAAAATTGAAATAATCGTTTTTGTCGTAATGTTTCGTTCTTAACCGCCCCTCATTGTCAATTTTGAGGCATAGGTCAAGATATGAAGCAGACCTATCTGTATCGGTGGTATAAAGGTTGGTAGTTTTGTCCCGATCAGTTGACAAACATGACCGCTGTAGACAATTTTTGTTTCTGCTTTGTCGATTTCTAAGAATCTTCTCCTGCAAAACCACTTTCACTTTTACAGAAAGTATCTATGGAAGATCCATTATAAGATTTCATCGCGATTGGGCAAAACAACAAGGGTGTCATGGCCAATTTTGCTGATTGGCTGAAATTTAAAAAAAAAAAACTCCCCTGAAGCTAGGAGGCACAGTGAATTGTTTCTCTGTAAGAATAATGTATGGGAGATCCTGCAAGCCATTTCCATATGTCGTGCCGATCATACAACTAATATGGCCACCCTAGGCAGTTTTTGTTTTTGATTGTGTGATTGTGATTGTGGAAGGTTCTGTATAAAGTATCCCCAAAACAAAATGACAAGTTATCGACACATGATCATCCAGCCACTGACAAACTGATTGCATAAGTAGTTGTAAATCCTACTACTATTCTATCACGACCATGAATCCCCATCTTTTTATATTACCCCAAGGGCATTAATTGAATATATTAATGAAAATGTTATAGTCCCCCAGTCGACAAAGGTGCATTATGATACTTATTATATATTACCAAAATGTCAGATTGATGAAATGAGATATTTAAAATGAACAATAAATCTGTCTTATTCAGAATGTTACACGTGATATGGTATTAAAAGACAAAACAGGCAAACAATGTTCTGCAGTGGAGGTATTTACATTATCAATAAAAGCTTTTGTCGATCGTTTGATGAAGGAACTGAAAAGAGGAAGAATTAAGCATGATGAAGTACTATGGGTACTCACTGTTCCTTCAGTGTGGACTGATAGTGCCAAACAGCTCATTAGAGAAAGTGCAGAAAAGGTCAGGTTTAGCAACACATATTTGCATCACAGTGCTGCAAAATTTCAAACACATTAAATTCCATTAATCCAATTTTTACATTTCTTTTTTATTTGTCACAAATATTGTTTTACTTCTAATTATTTCTTTATTACAATATCTTTTCAGTAATAATATGTTTGGTCTGGTATTGATCAGTGACGTTGACAAATTTATTTTGGATGAATTTTGAAAATGGATGAAAATACCGTCTTCCAAGCATTATTCAATCACAGTTTTTAAATTTGTGCATGGTCATAGATGAAATAGATTCGCCTTCTGCCACAGGTGCTTGAAGTCAGGATCCTGCATAAGCCTTATCCCTCTTTTTAGCCCCGTCCACTAAATTTGCATAAATATAATCTTTTCTAATTTTGCCTTGTATTTGTGCCACATGTATACCAATATACCACATTCTTACTGTCAATTTGCAAGCTTACCGTAAATGAAACGTTGCTAACTTCATTTCCCAAAATTTAAATAAAAAATAAACAATTTGTAAATAATTCACTGACTCAAGTGTTATATACAAAAATGTATATATTTTTTAAATCAATTATCACGCATGCGCACCAGCAAGTAATCTTCAGTTATGAAGTTTTGCTGTATACTAAAAGGAAGAAGAAAAAAATTGGGGCACAGATTGGAAACAATTCTTTAAAAATTACAATAAATTACACCTATCCTGTCAAAACGACACCTTCCCGTGTTCGGTCCATGATTTTTCTGAGTGAATATATACAACCCAAGCAATAATAGTCACATTTGTGTCCTACATGAATAATTTTCATTGGCGTTGTTGCTCCTGTTTCCTCTATTCGACGTCGATCAAAGGAAGTGGTAGAACAACGACATCTGCATGATCAACGACTGAAGAACGATAACTCCACCTGACTTCTGAACCAAAATGTGACGGATGATAAGGTCAAAATTTTTCAAATTTTCCGCCAATTAAAGTCATTCGAAAATATCTTACTTTATCGTCCATTTCATGGTGGTTCAGAAGTCATCGGGTTTCCTGCTATTTTCATGTGGCGTTATTGTTCTGCAGTCGTTGACCACGTAGGTGTCGAAAAATCATTCGCTTAGATGGGTTACCGACGATAAATTCGTTCATACATACTTTTAATCTAATTGCTGTCCTATTAAATATTTAGGCTGGAATAAACCCGGAAAAGGTACTGCTTGTTACCGAACCCGAGGCAGCCTTTACTTGCTGTCATTATATGCCCACAATGAGGCTACAGGGATCTAAGCCTGGGATTATGATTAAAGACCCTGGCACTAGGTCAATGGTTGTAGACCTTGGAGGTATACTAATTTAAGCAAAATGGAAAACACCTTTTCTATATTTAGTAAGCAAATCAGATTTTCAACAGCACTATGAACAAAATGTCTATAATCGTTTGTGAAACAAATAATAGTATTACAATCTTAGCAATTCAGATAATGTGAGGGTTATTGTTATGGTGTTGAACGCCACCTTCGACAATATTGCAGCTATGTTGTGGCGGTCAGTTTTATTGGTGGAACAAACAGGAGTACCCTAGAAAAACCACCGACCTATCGCAAGCCACTAACAAAATTTATCACATAATGTTGTATTGAATACACCTTGCCATCAACGGGATTCGTACTCACGTCTGTAACGGTGATAAACACTGTTTGCATAGGTAGTTGTAAATTCAACTACCGTACGATCACGACTACGACCTCTTCATGTTAATGTGAATATCGTACGTTTTGCATTAAACAAATCATATCACTGAAGAGTCCCAAGTGAGAGATATGATTTAAATCAGATTATGGTATCGATAAAAATGATCTGGGTAAACATTACGGAATATCTGTATCACAAATAACCTGGTTAAACATTACGGAATATCTGTATCACAAATAACCTGGTTAAACATTACGGAATATCTGTATCACAAATAACCACGGATATGTTCCGTCTGTCGTAATCACTATCAGGTACTTTCCTCATTCATGACTTATCATCGCGTTTGTTGCAAGAGAAACACGAAGAGTGTCACATTTGGAGCAAGAACGACTGCCTGACCTTTCCGGAGAACGCACCTGAGTTCCACCTTCGATTTTTTTAGTTGAATTCGTGTTGCTCTATCTTTAGTGATCTTTGTAATGTCTTCTAGATCATTATCTGTTCGTTCTTCCCTTTTCTTTTGTCCATTGTATTGTATGGCCGTTGATTTATGGCTCCTTTGGGATCATCAAACTGTTCTTGTTTATTCTAGATATGACAGCAGATATTACAGTTCTTCAACAGACTTACAATGGTCAACTTAAAGTATTGTGCAGGGCGACTGGGTATGATTGTGGTGGTACATCAGTTGATGATAGATTCTGTAACATGCTTGAAGAAATCGTTGGAAAAAATGTGACAACAGAATCAAAAAGAAAACAACCCATGGAATGGTTGGACATGCTACACGATTTTAGAAAAAAAATAGGAATGAATACGAAAGTAATTAGATTCAGATATCCATGTTCTTTAAATGAAATATGCGAGGAATTGCATGGCAAGGATTTAAATTCTGTAATGAAATCGTCGTCGTATGTGAACGAAATAACTCAAAGTGGTGACAAATTGAGATTGAAAGCTGATTTAATGATCAAGTTCGTCACACCAACAATTGACAGTATCATTACCTTAATGAAAAACACCGTTTCTAATAGGTCCACGAATGGCGTATCAAATAATGTATCAAATATTGTAATGGTCGGAGGATTCTCCGAATGCCCTATGATACAAGATGCTGTGTATAAAGCATTCCCCGACAACCGAATTATGATACCTGTCAACGCTGACTTGTCTGTTTTGCTTGGAGCTTTATTATTTGGACATCGACCAGATTACAATAGGTCAGAACTATGTGATGAAGAGGGCATAGGAAAATAAATAGCCATGTTGCATTAATGACGAAGATGACAATGTCCACCAACTATTGTCACACCTGTTCATGCAGTCACCTGTATTAAAAGGCTACCTTTGCATGACCTGTCATATGGTATTTTTTTAAGATGTAACCTGACTTATAAGACCACTTTTTCCTACCCTTTGGATAAAGTAGTCGAGATGTTTCTATCTTAATCAGGTTCCTGGGTAAGACAAGCTACGTGCATACCCGGTCGCTTTCCCGTATGTTCCATTACTGAAGTAAATTGTCGATTTATCTGTATATATCCATGTCTTGGCAGTATTATACATCTATTTCATATTCTAATTTTCACTTTTAAAAAAACTAGCGATTTATTTAGATGGTAAAATCTCATCAGCCCATGCGCGCTGCACACATTGAAGCAAGGTGATTAAATTACAAAATAAAATTATTTACACGGTTGGTAACGCATTGAACATATATATTCACTGAAAATAATCAACATATCAAAAACTAATAAATATGTGATGGTCAATTAAAGCGTGCAAACGTATCATTTCATTTGAATTTTGGTGTTTAACGCCACTTTCAGCAATATTTCAGCTATATCATGGCGACCAGTTTTAGTGGTGGCAGAAACCAGAGTACCCGGAGAGAACCACCGACCATGCGCAAGCAACTGGTAAGCTTAATAATTTGCGGTTGCTTGTCGAGTGCACCCTTTTTGTCATTTACAAAGCCGGGCGCGAACCCACGCCGTATTGGTGATAGGCTTGTATGAGTTGTTAGGTTATCTGACTATCTAGCTCTTTGAGCCACCCGGGCCCTCTAATATGTGATGTGCAATTAAAATGTGCAAACACAATATCATTGTTACAGATGTTCCATCAATAAGACTTACTTTCCAATCGTAAAATCACATGTTGATGAGTTATCGTCTGCTCGAATTTGGCAGCATACATTGTCCGCAAATGGAAATATCAATTTTGTCACTCGGTGCCGCTCGGGATAAATAGAACACAGTATGAATTATTTCTTAAATAAAATATATATACCGTATCCTTAGTTGATACTACAACAGTGATAAGTACCCATAACAATTTATTTAACACACAGTTCGCATCTATTCTTAGAATTTGATCAAAGGGAGGTATTTTTGTATTTACCAAAATTAAACAAACATTGACATAGTAGAAAGAGGCGAGAAAATGAGTCAAAAACCAGGAAATGTGCAAGTTCGTAAAATCTGATGCACCCTCGTGTAAGATTGAAAAGCTACCCTGAGGTGTCTCAGATGGGGGAAGGGCAGGAGCACATGGGCTCCATGCTAATCTATGAATGTTGTATACTGTTAAGACGGCCCTGGCTAGTCCTTTACCATAATACCTGTCTTCTGCTGTAATTCATAACTCCTATCTCCTATTGGGTACTACCAATTATACTATTAATGACCAGCAAGTCAGAGGAAAAATACAACCATACATGTATTATTAGATCATCTTTGGACATATAAATATAGCGGTGCAAGATAGTGACAGATTTATGTTGATATATAATTAATTATTAAACTGCACGTTTAAGTTTGTATTTAATTATATATTTGTTAGTTAATTATTATACAGAACACATAAAGAAGGACTGAACAATTAGTATTTTGTTATGTCTCTATCTTGTGAAATATTGTGAAACTGTTTACTCGCGTAGTGGCATAAATCACATGTGGATTTTGAAAAACTCTAAAGATCTTTCTCTCGGGCATCCTCCATCAAAACTTTTGATTTTTCAACTCTATATACCACCCTACCGCATGACAAATTAAAAACCCGCTTAAAAGAAACAATTCATAAAGCTTTTAGTCATAGAAACTATGGCTCAAAATGTGTTGTGTTAGGCTACAATTCCACATATTTTTCAAACAAAATTCAAAAAGGTAAAACATGCTACTCGGAGGAACAAGTGATCAGTATGCTGGAGTTCCTCATCGATAACATATTTGTCTCCTTTGGAGGGACACTGTTTCAGCAGGTCGTCGGCATACCAATGGGTATGAATTGTGCTCCTCTTCTAGTCGATTTATTTCTATACTCATATGAGTCGGAGTTTCTTCAAAAGCTTGTAAAAGATAAGAAGATTCATGAGGCTAGAGCCCTTAATTTCACATACAGGTATATTGATGACGTTTTATCTATCAATAATTCTAGATTTGCAGAATTTCTTCCATTGATATATCCTCCAGAGCTGGAAGTTAAAGAGACCACTGATATAGCTTCGTCCGCATCATTTTTGGACTTATACCTCGAATTTGACGACAGTGGTCAACTCAGTACTAAAATTTATGATAAGCGGGACGACTTCAATTTTAAAATCATAAATTTTCCGAACATGTGCAGCAATATACCAGCTTCTCCTGCATATGGTGTTTACATCTCGCAATTGATTCGCTGTGCAAGGGCCAGTAGCAATTATTTTGATTTCCTGAAACGTCATCTTCATCTGCGAAACAGGCTACTGGACCAGGGCTATAAAAAGATTCGCCTTATTCGATCTCTTAAAAAGTTTATATTCCGATACCAATATCTTGTCGAAATATATTCCGTCTCTGCAGAAAAAATTATAAGCGATGTATTTTCATATAGTGAAAATGTATAAAGATAAAAAAGTCAAAAATGTCAAGGAAATTTTTTTTGTCAATGTGTGACGTAAAAATATTTTTGACATTTACGTCACCGAATATGGTACTGCTTTGACAACTATTTTACCTATTTTGTTCCTGTATTTAAATACTGTTACAGTGACAGCCGGAACCTTTGAACCGTAATGAGAGCGGGAGGTTTGGCGCCTTAAACTCTGATTCAACCCACCATTTCTTTAGAAATGCCTGTACCAAGTCAGGGTCATTACGGTTTTCACAGTTTTCCGGTTGTTGACTGATTTTGTCTGTTTATATAATTATGAGTTTTAACTTTCCCTTTGTAAGATTGTTCGGAGTTCGGTAATTTTGTTATTACTCTTATTGAACCACAATAAACGTCATGTTATGCTTAGTATAAATAAAATATGTCCACTTTCTTTTATTTTCTTAGATTCATGTATTGTAACAATAATTGTCTATATAAACACAAATTATAACAGAAGTTGTTGATTTCTTTTTATTACTTTTTTTCCGAGAACACAACGGTGCCACTAGTAGAGCAGGAACTGGTGTACCCTTCGGGTGCACATGAGTTCACCCCCGGTTTGTGGTAGGGTTCATGTTACTGAATCTTTGTGTTGAATGTGACACGACGGGTGCCACTAGTAGAGCAGGAACTGCAACCCTTTCGGAACACATGAGTTCCACCCCGGTTTGTAGTGGGGTTCCTGTTGCTGAATCTTTAGCTTTCTGTGTATAGTGTATTGTGAATCTTAGTTTCTTCTTTTGTTCTTTTTTCTTGTGGTCATTGTGTTGTCTGTCCGTCTTCGATTTGAGGCTTCTGGTTACCTATTTGGTATCTTCAATCTTTTGTTTTCTTGCGAATGCTTTAGATGTACAAATAAATGCTTGTCTTATTTATATACTACATATACAAATGCTCCTGGTATCTTGATTCTAACTGGAGCGAAATGCACAGAGAAGTAAGAAACATGTTACAATATAAGGACGACGTGATAGAAGACACTCTTGTAAACAATGTAAAATGACCTGCAATGCCCCTTATTTCATCATTTGTTTTTATATTTGACACAACGGGTGCCACTAGTAGGGCAGGAACTGCTTATCCTTCAGAAGCACTTGAGTTCACCCTCGGTTTTAGTGGGGTTCGCGTTACTCCATCTTTAGCTTTATGTGCATGTTTTGTAGATCGTTGTTTGTTCTTCTTCGATTTACTGATTCTGATTACCCCTGTTGTATTTTCAAACTCTTTTTTGAAAATTTGCAAGCTTAAAACAATATAGCGGATTGTTTGTATAAAAACTAACGATGCTGGCTGTGAAACCAGTGTGAAAAGTTCGACAAAGGCTCGTTTCTCTACCCGTTTCTTAAATGATGGTCTCATGTCTAAAACGATTGTTTACAGATAAAGTAGGTGTGGTCATATGATATTAGACCCGATTTTAATCCTATAAAACATTTGTGGTGGTTTTGTGGTTAAGCATATTATCATCTGATAAATTAGATGCGATAAAGCTGACTGGATTTGGAATCAGATTGATATGGTGGTCTCATCATTATACATATTAGAATTGCATAAAGCCGGTAGGCCGGTCTCGTTGTTAAAACTTATTATCTTTATATAAAGCGAGTGTGGTGATCTAGTGATTAAGCCTATCATTATTACATTCAATTGGGGTGGTCATCTAGTGGTTAAACCTATCATTATTACATACAACGGGGATGGTGATCTAGTGGTTAAACCTGTTATTATTACATTCAATGGGGATGGTGATCTAGTGGTTAAGCCTATCATTATAACATACAATGGGGGTGGTGATCTAGTGGTTAAACCTATCATTATTACATACAACGGGGATGGTGATCTAGTGGTTAAACCTATCATTATTACATACAATGGGGATGGTGATCTAGTGGTTAAACCTATCATTATTACATACAATGGGGGTGGTGATCTAGTGGTTAAACCAATCATTATTGCATACAGTGGGGGTGGTGATCTAGTGGATAAACCTGTTATTATTACATACAATGGGGATTGTGATCTAGTGGTTAAACCTATTATTATTATATACAACGGGGATGGTGATCTAGTGGTTAAACCTATTATTATTACATACAATGGGGATGGTGATCTAGTGGTTAAACCTATTATTATTACATACAATGGGGATGGTGATCTAGTGGTTAAACCTATCATTATTACATACAACGGGGATGGTGATCTAGTGGTTAAACCTATCATTATTACATACAATGGGGGTGGTGATCTAGTGGTTAAACCTATCATTATTGCATACAATGGGGGTGGTGATCTAGTGGTTAAACCTATCATTATTACATTCAATGGGGGTGGTGAACTAGTGGTTAAACCTATTATTATTACATACAACGGGGATGGTGATCTAGTGGATAAACCTATCATTATTACATTCAATGGAGGTGGTGATCTAGTGGTAAGCCTATCCTTATTACATACAATGGGGGTGGTGATCTAGTGGTTAAACCTATCATTATTACATTCAATGGGGGTGGTGAACTAGTGGTTAAACCTATTATTATTACATACAACGGGGATGGTGACCTAGTGGATAAACCTATCATTATTACATTCAATGGAGGCAGTGATCTAGTGGTTAAACCTATCATTATTACATTCAATGGAAGTGGTGATCTAGTTGTTAAACCTATTATTATTACATACAACGGGGATGGTGATCTAGTGGATAAACCTATCATTATTACATTCAATGGAGGTGGTGATCTAGTGGTAAACCTATCATTATTACATACAATGAGGGTGGTGATCTAGTGGTTAAACCTATCATTATTACATTCAATGGGGGTGGTGATCTAGTGGTTAAACCTATTATTATTACATACAACGAGGATGGTGGTCTAGTGGATAAACCTATCATTATTACATTCAATGGAGGTGGTGATCTAGTGGTTAAACTTATCATTATTACATTCAATGGAGGTGGTGATCTAGTGGATAAACCTATCATTATTATTCAATTGAGGTGGTGATCTAGTGGTTAAGACTATCATTATTGCATTCAATGGGGGTGGTGATCTATTGGTTAAACCTATTACTATTACATACAACGGGGATGGTGACCTAGTGGATAAGCCTATCATTATTACATTCAATGGAGGTGGTGATCTAGTGGTTAAACCTATCATTATTACATTCAATGGAAGTGGTGATCTAGTTGTTAAACCTATTATTATTACATACAATGGAGGTGGTGATCTAGTGGTTAAACCTATTATTATTACATACAACGAGGATGGTGGTCTAGTGGATAAACCTATCATTATTACATTCAATGGAGGTGGTGATCTAGTGGTTAAACTTATCATTATTACATTCAATGGAGGTGGTGATCTAGTGGATAAACCTATCATTATTATTCAATTGAGGTGGTGATCTAGTGGTTAAGCCTATCATTATTACATACAATGGGGGTGGTGATCTAGTGGTTAAGACTATCATTATTGCATTCAATGGGGGTGGTGATCTAGTGGTCAAACCTATTATTATTACATACAACGGGGATGGTGACCTAGTGGATAAACCTATCATTATTACATTCAATGGAGGTGGTGATCTAGTGGTTAAACCTATCATTATTACATACAATGGGGATGGTGATCTAGTGGTTAAACCTATCATTATTACATACAATGGGGGTGGTGATCTAGTGGTTAAACCTATCATTATTGCATACAACGGGGATGGTGATCTAGTGGTTAAACCTATCATTATTGCATACAATGGGGGTGGTGATCTAGTGGTTAAACCTATCATTATTACATTCAATGGGGGTGGTGAACTAGTGGTTAAACCTATTATTATTACATACAACGGGGATGGTGATCTAGTGGATAAACCTATCATTATTACATTCAATGGAGGTGGTGATCTAGTGGTAAGCCTATCCTTATTACATACAATGGGGGTGGTGATCTAGTGGTTAAACCTATCATTATTACATTCAATGGGGGTGGTGATCTAGTGGTTAAACCTATCATTATTACATTCAATGGAGGTGGTGATCTAGTGGTTAAACCTATCATTATTACATTCAATGGAAGTGGTGATCTAGTTGTTAAACCTATTATTATTACATACAATGGGGGTGGTGATCTAGTGGTTAAACCTATCATTATTACATTCAATGGGGGTGGTGATCTAGTGGTTAAACCTATTATTATTACATACAACGGGGATGGTGACCTAGTGGATAAACCTATCATTATTACATTCAATGGAGGTGGTGATCTAGTGGTTAAACCTATCATTATTACATTCAATGGAAGTGGTGATCTAGTTGTTAAACCTATTATTATTACATTCAATGGAGGTGGTGATCTAGTGGTTAAACCTATCATTATTACATACAATGGGGATGGTGATCTAGTGGTTAAACCTATCATTATTACATACAATGGGGGTGGTGAACTAGTGGTTAAGCCTATCATTATTACATACAACGGGGATGGTGATCTAGTGGTTAAACCTATCATTATTACATACAATGGGGATGGTGATCTAGTGGTTAAACCTATCATTATTACATTCAACGGGGATGGTGATCTAGTGGTTAAACCTATCATTACATTCAACGGGGATGGTGATCTAGTGGCTAAACCTATCATTATTACATTCAATGGGGGTGGTGATCTAGTGGTTAAACCTATTATTATTACATACAATGGGGATGGTGATCTAGTGGTTAAGCCTATCATTATTACATACAATGGGGGGGGGGGGGGTGATCTAGTGGTTCAACCTATCATTATTACATTCAATGGGGGTGGTGATCTAGTGGTTAAACCTATCATTATTACATTCAATGGAGGTGGTGATCTAGTGGTAAGCCTATCCTTATTACATACAATGGGGGTGGTGATCTAGTGGTTAAACCTATCATTATTACATTCAATGGGGGTGGTGAACTAGTGGTTAAACCTATTATTATTACATACAACGGGGATGGTGACCTAGTGGATAAACCTATCATTATTACATTCAATGGAGGTGGTGATCTAGTGGTTAAACCTATCATTATTACATTCAATGGAAGTGGTGATCTAGTTGTTAAACCTATTATTATTACATACAATGGAGGTGGTGATCTAGTGGTTAAACCTATCATTATTACATTCAATGGAGGTGGTGATCTAGTGGTAAGCCTATCCTTATTACATACAATGGGGGTGGTGATCTAGTGGTTAAACCTATCATTATTACATTCAATGGGGGTGGTGAACTAGTGGTTAAACCTATTATTATTACATACAACGGGGATGGTGACCTAGTGGATAAACCTATCATTATTACATTCAATGGAGGTGGTGATCTAGTGGTTAAGCCTATCATTATTACATTCAATGGAAGTGGTGATCTAGTTGTTAAACCTATTATTATTACATACAATGGAGGTGGTGATCTAGTGGTTAAACCTATCATTATTACATTCAATGGAGGTGGTGATCTAGTGGTTAAACCTATCATTATTACATACAATGGGGATGGTGATCTAGCGGTTAAACCTATCATTATTACATACAATGGGGGTGGTGAACTAGTGGTTAAACCTATTATTATTACATACAACGGGGATGGTGATCTAGTGGATAAACCTATCATTATTACATTCAATGGAGGTGGTGATCTAGTGGTAAACCTATCATTATTACATACAATGGGGGTGGTGATCTAGTGGTTAAACCTATCATTATTACATTCAATGGGGGTGGTGATCTAGTGGTTAAACCTATTATTATTACATACAACGAGGATGGTGGTCTAGTGGATAAACCTATCATTATTACATTCAATGGAGGTGGTGATCTAGTGGTTAATCTTATCATTATTACATTCAATGGAGGTGGTGATCTAGTGGTTAAGCCTATCATTATTACATACAATGGGGGTGGTGATCTAGTGGTTAAGACTATCATTATTGCATTCAATGGGGGTGGTGATCTAGTGGTTAAGCCTATTATTATTACATACAACGGGGATGGTGACCTAGTGGATAAACCTATCATTATTACATTCAATGGAGGTGGTGATCTAGTGGTTAAACCTATCATTATTACATTCAATGGAAGTGGTGATCTAGTTGTTAAACCTATTATTATTACATACAATGGAGGTGGTGATCTAGTGGTTAAACCTATCATTATTACATTCAATGGAGGTGGTGATCTAGTGGTTAAACCTATCATTATTACATACAATGGGGATGGTGATCTAGTGGTTAAACCTATCATTATTACATACAATGGGGGTGGTGAACTAGTGGTTAAGCCTATCATTATTACATACAATGGGGATGGTGATCTAGTGGTTAAACCTATCATTATTACATACAATGGGGATGGTGATCTAGTGGTTAAACCTATCATTATTACATTCAACGGGGATGGTGATCTAGTGGTTAAACCTATCATTATTACATTCAACGGGGATGGTGATCTAGTGGCTAAACCTATCATTATTACATTCAATGGGGGTGGTGATCTAGTGGTTAAGCCTATTATTATTACATACAATGGGGATGGTGATCTAGTGGTTAAGCCTATCATTATTACATACAATGGGGGTGGTGATCTAGTGGTTCAACCTATCATTATTACATTCAATGGGGGTGGTGATCTAGTGGTTAAACCTATCATTATTACATTCAATGGGGATGGTGATCTAGTGGTTAAACCTATCATTATTACATACAATGGAGGTGGTGATCTAGTGGTTAAACTTATCATTATTACATACAATGGAGGTGGTGATCTAGTGGTTAAACCTATCATTATTACATACAATGGAGGTGGTGATCTAGTGGTTAAACCTATCATTATTACATACAATGGAGGTGGTGATCTAATGGTTAAACCTATCATTATTACATACAATGGAGGTGGTGATCTAGTGGTTAAACCTATCATTATTACATACAATGGGGGTGGTGATCTAGTGGTTAAACCTATCATTATTACATTCAATGGGGGTGGTGAACTAGTGGTTAAACCTATTATTATTACATACAACGGGGATGGTGATCTAGTGGATAAACCTATCATTATTACATTCAATGGAGGTGGTGATCTAGTGGTTAACCTATCATTATTACATACAATGGGGGTGGTGATCTAGTGGTTAAACCTATCATTATTTTATTCAATGGGGGTGGTGATCTAGTGGTTAAACCTATTATTATTACATACAACGAGGATGGTGGTCTAGTGGATAAACCTATCATTATTACATTCAATGGAGGTGGTGATCTAGTGGTTAAACTTATCATTATTACATTCAATGGAGGTGGTGATCTAGTGGATAAACCTATCATTATTATTCAATTGAGGTGGTGATCTAGTGGTTAAGCCTATCATTATTACATACAATGGGGGTGGTGATCTAGTGGTTAAGACTATCATTATTGCATTCAATGGGGGTGGTGATCTAGTGGTTAAGCCTATTATTATTACATACAACGGGGATGGTGATCTAGTGGATAAACCTATCATTATTACATTCAATGGAGGTGGTGATCTAGTGGTAAACCTATCATTATTACATACAATGGGGGTGGTGATCTAGTGGTTAAACCTATCATTATTACATTCAATGGGGGTGGTGATCTAGTGGTTAAACCTATTATTATTACATACAACGAGGATGGTGGTCTAGTGGATAAACCTATCATTATTACATTCAATGGAGGTGGTGATCTAGTGGTTAAACTTATCATTATTACATTCAATGGAGGTGGTGATCTAGTGGATAAACCTATCATTATTATTCAATTGAGGTGGTGATCTAGTGGTTAAGACTATCATTATTGCATTCAATGGGGGTGGTGATCTATTGGTTAAACCTATTATTATTACATACAACGGGGATGGTGACCTAGTGGATAAACCTATCATTATTACATTCAATGGAGGTGGTGATCTAGTGGTTAAACCTATCATTATTACATTCAATGGAAGTGGTGATCTAGTTGTTAAACCTATTATTATTACATTCAATGGAGGTGGTGATCTAGTGGTTAAACCTATCATTATTACCTACAATGGGGATGGTGATCTAGTGGTTAAACCTATCATTATTACATACAATGGGGGTGGTGAACTAGTGGTTAAGCCTATCATTATTACATACAACGGGGATGGTGATCTAGTGGTTAAATCGATCATTATTACATACAATGGGGATGGTGATCTAGTGGTTAAACCTATCATTATTACATTCAACGGGGATGGTGATCTAGTGGTTAAACCTATCATTATTACATTCAACGGGGATGGTGATCTAGTGGCTAAACCTATCATTATTACATTCAATGGGGGTGGTGATCTAGTGGTTAAACCTATTATTATTACATACAATGGGGATGGTGATCTAGTGGTTAAAGCCTATCATTATTACATACAATGGGGATGGTGATCTAGTGGTTCAACCTATCATTATTAAATTCAATCGGGGTGGTGATCTAGTGGTTAAACCTATCATTATTACATTCAATGGGGATGGTGATCTAGTGGTTAAACCTATCATTATTACATACAATGGAGGTGGTGATCTAGTGGTTAAACTTATCATTATTACATACAATGGAGGTGGTGATCTAGTGGTTAAACCTATCATTATTACATACAATGGAGGTGGTGATCTAGTGGTTAAACCTATCATTATTACATACAATGGGGGTGGTGATCTAGTGGTTAAACCTATCATTATTGCATACAACGGGGATGGTGATCTAGTGGTTAAGCCTATCATTATTGCATACAATGGGGGTGGTGATCTAGTGGTTAAACCTATCATTATTACATTCAATGGGGGTGGTGAACTAGTGGTTAAACCTATTATTATTACATACAACGGGGATGGTGATCTAGTGGATAAACCTATCATTATTACATTCAATGGAGGTGGTGATCTAGTGGTAAGCCTATCCTTATTACATACAATGGGGGTGGTGATCTAGTGGTTAAACCTATCATTATTACATTCAATGGAAGTGGTGATCTAGTTGTTAAACCTATTATTATTACATACAAAGGAGGTGGTGATCTAGTGGTTAAACCTATCATTATTACATTCAATGGAGGTGGTGATCTAGTGGTTAAACCTATCATTATTACATACAATGGGGATGGTGATCTAGTGGTTAAACCTATCATTATTACATACAATGGGGATGGTGATCTAGTGGTTAAACCTATCATTATTACATACAATGGGGGTGGTGAACTAGCGTTAAGCCTATCATTATTACATACAACGGGGATGGTGATCTAGTGGTTAAACCTATCATTATTACATTCAATGGAGGTGGTGATCTAGTGGTTAAACTTATCATTATTACATTCAATGGAGGTGGTGATCTAGTGGATAAACCTATCATTATTATTCAATTGAGGTGGTGATCTAGTGGTTAAGACTATCATTATTGCATTCAATGGGGGTGGTGATCTATTGGTTAAACCTATTATTATTACATACAACGGGGATGGTGACCTAGTGGATAAACCTATCATTATTACATTCAATGGAGGTGGTGATCTAGTGGTTAAACCTATCATTATTACATTCAATGGAAGTGGTGATCTAGTTGTTAAACCTATTATTATTACATTCAATGGAGGTGGTGATCTAGTGGTTAAACCTATCATTATTACCTACAATGGGGATGGTGATCTAGTGGTTAAACCTATCATTATTACATACAATGGGGGTGGTGAACTAGTGGTTAAGCCTATCATTATTACATACAACGGGGATGGTGATCTAGTGGTTAAATCGATCATTATTACATACAATGGGGATGGTGATCTAGTGGTTAAACCTATCATTATTACATTCAACGGGGATGGTGATCTAGTGGTTAAACCTATCATTATTACATTCAACGGGGATGGTGATCTAGTGGCTAAACCTATCATTATTACATTCAATGGGGGTGGTGATCTAGTGGTTAAACCTATTATTATTACATACAATGGGGATGGTGATCTAGTGGTTAAAGCCTATCATTATTACATACAATGGGGATGGTGATCTAGTGGTTCAACCTATCATTATTAAATTCAATCGGGGTGGTGATCTAGTGGTTAAACCTATCATTATTACATTCAATGGGGATGGTGATCTAGTGGTTAAACCTATCATTATTACATACAATGGAGGTGGTGATCTAGTGGTTAAACTTATCATTATTACATACAATGGAGGTGGTGATCTAGTGGTTAAACCTATCATTATTACATACAATGGAGGTGGTGATCTAGTGGTTAAACCTATCATTATTACATACAATGGGGGTGGTGATCTAGTGGTTAAACCTATCATTATTGCATACAACGGGGATGGTGATCTAGTGGTTAAGCCTATCATTATTGCATACAATGGGGGTGGTGATCTAGTGGTTAAACCTATCATTATTACATTCAATGGGGGTGGTGAACTAGTGGTTAAACCTATTATTATTACATACAACGGGGATGGTGATCTAGTGGATAAACCTATCATTATTACATTCAATGGAGGTGGTGATCTAGTGGTAAGCCTATCCTTATTACATACAATGGGGGTGGTGATCTAGTGGTTAAACCTATCATTATTACATTCAATGGAAGTGGTGATCTAGTTGTTAAACCTATTATTATTACATACAAAGGAGGTGGTGATCTAGTGGTTAAACCTATCATTATTACATTCAATGGAGGTGGTGATCTAGTGGTTAAACCTATCATTATTACATACAATGGGGATGGTGATCTAGTGGTTAAACCTATCATTATTACATACAATGGGGATGGTGATCTAGTGGTTAAACCTATCATTATTACATACAATGGGGGTGGTGAACTAGCGGTTAAGCCTATCATTATTACATACAACGGGGATGGTGATCTAGTGGTTAAACCTATCATTATTACATTCAATGGAAGTGGTGATCTAGTTGTTAAACCTATTATTATTACATTCAATGGAGGTGGTGATCTAGTGGTTAAACCTATCATTATTACCTACAATGGGGGTGGTGAACTAGTGGTTAAGCCTATCATTATTACATACAACGGGGATGGTGATCTAGTGGTTAAACCTATCATTATTACTTACAATGGGGATGGTGATCTAGTGGTTAAACCTATCATTATTACATTCAACGGGGATGATGATCTAGTGGTTAAACCTATCATTACATTCAACGGTGATGGTGATCTAGTGGCTAAACCTATCATTATTACATTCAATGGGGGTGGTGATCTAGTGGTTAAACCTATTATTATTACATACAATGGGAATGGTGATCTAGTGGTTAAGCCTATCATTATTACATACAATGGGGGGGGGGGGGTGATCTAGTGGTTCAACCTATCATTATTACATTCAATGGGGGTGGTGATCTAGTGGTTAAATCTATCATTATTATATTCAATGGGGGTGGTGATCTAGTGGTTAAACCTATTATTATTACATACAATGGGGATGGTGATCTAGTGGTTAAAGCCTATCATTATTACATACAATGGGGATGGTGATCTAGTGGTTCAACCTATCATTATTAAATTCAATCGGGGTGGTGATCTAGTGGTTAAACCTATCATTATTACATTCAATGGGGATGGTGATCTAGTGGTTAAACCTATCATTATTACATACAATGGAGGTGGTGATCTAGTGGTTAAACTTATCATTATTACATACAATGGAGGTGGTGATCTAGTGGTTAAACCTATCATTATTACATACAATGGAGGTGGTGATCTAGTGGTTAAACCTATCATTATTACATACAATGGGGGTGGTGATCTAGTGGTTAAACCTATCATTATTGCATACAACGGGGATGGTGATTTAGTGGTTAAGCCTATCATTATTGCATACAATGGGGGTGGTGATCTAGTGGTTAAACCTATCATTATTACATTCAATGGGGGTGGTGAACTAGTGGTTAAACCTATTATTATTACATACAACGGGGATGGTGATCTAGTGGATAAACCTATCATTATTACATTCAATGGAGGTGGTGATCTAGTGGTAAGCCTATCCTTATTACATACAATGGGGGTGGTGATCTAGTGGTTAAACCTATCATTATTACATTCAATGGGGGTGGTGAACTAGTGGTTAAACCTATTATTATTACATACAACGGGGATGGTGACCTAGTGGATAAACCTATCATTATTACATTCAATGGAGGTGGTGATCTAGTGGTTAAACCTATCATTATTACATTCAATGGAAGTGGTGATCTAGTTGTTAAACCTATTATTATTACATACAATGGAGGTGGTGATCTAGTGGTTAAACCTATCATTATTACATTCAATGGAGGTGGTGATCTAGTGGTTAAACCTATCATTATTACATACAATGGGGATGGTGATCTAGTGGTTAAACCTATCATTATTACATACAATGGGGATGGTGATCTAGTGGTTAAACCTATCATTATTACATACAATGGGGGTGGTGAACTAGCGGTTAAGCCTATCATTATTACATACAACGGGGATGGTGTTCTAGTGGTTAAACCTATCATTATTACATTCAATGGAAGTGGTGATCTAGTTGTTAAACCTATTATTATTACATTCAATGGAGGTGGTGATCTAGTGGTTAAACCTATCATTATTACCTACAATGGGGGTGGTGAACTAGTGGTTAAGCCTATCATTATTACATACAACGGGGATGGTGATCTAGTGGTTAAACCTATCATTATAACATACAATGGGGATGGTGATCTAGTGGTTAAACCTATCATTATTACATTCAACGGGGATGGTGATCTAGTGGTTAAACCTATCATTACATTCAACGGGGATGGTGATCTAGTGGCTAAACCTATCATTATTACATTCAATGGGGGTAGTGATCTAGTGGTTAAACCTATTATTATTACATACAATGAGAATGGTGATCTAGTGGTTAAGCCTATCATTATTACATACAATGGGGGGGGTGATCTAGTGGTTCAACCTATCATTATTACATTCAATGGGGGTGGTGATCTAGTGGTTAAACCTATCATTATTACATTCAATGGAGGTGGTGATCTAGTGGTAAGCCTATCCTTATTACATACAACGGGGATGGTGACCTAGTGGATAAACCTATCATTATTACATTCAATGGAGGTGGTGATCTAGTGGTTAAGCCTATCATTATTACATTCAATGGAAGTGGTGATCTAGTTGTTAAACCTATTATTATTACATACAATGGAGGTGGTGATCTAGTGGTTAAACCTATCATTATTACATTCAATGGAGGTGGTGATCTAGTGGTTAAACCTATCATTATTACATACAATGGGGATGGTGATCTAGCGGTTAAACCTATCATTATTACATACAATGGGGGTGGTGAACTAGTGGTTAAACCTATTATTATTACATACAACGGGGATGGTGATCTAGTGGATAAACCTATCATTATTACATTCAATGGAGGTGGTGATCTAGTGGTAAACCTATCATTATTACATACAATGGGGGTGGTGATCTAGTGGTTAAACCTATCATTATTACATTCAATGGGGGTGGTGATCTAGTGGTTAAACCTATTATTATTACATACAACGAGGATGGTGGTCTAGTGGATAAACCTATCATTATTACATTCAATGGAGGTGGTGATCTAGTGGTTAATCTTATCATTATTACATTCAATGGAGGTGGTGATCTAGTGGTTAAGCCTATCATTATTACATTCAATGGGGGTGGTCATCTAGTGGTTAAACCTATTATTATTACATACAATGGGGATGGTGATCTAGTGGTTAAAGCCTATCATTATTACATACAATGGGGATGGTGATCTAGTGGTTCAACCTATCATTATTAAATTCAATCGGGGTGGTGATCTAGTGGTTAAACCTATCATTATTACATTCAATGGGGATGGTGATCTAGTGGTTAAACCTATCATTATTACATACAATGGAGGTGGTGATCTAGTGGTTAAACTTATCATTATTACATACAATGGAGGTGGTGATCTAGTGGTTAAACCTATCATTATTACATACAATGGAGGTGGTGATCTAGTGGTTAAACCTATCATTATTACATACAATGGGGGTGGTGATCTAGTGGTTAAACCTATCATTATTGCATACAACGGGGATGGTGATCTAGTGGTTAAGCCTATCATTATTGCATACAATGGGGGTGGTGATCTAGTGGTTAAACCTATCATTATTACATTCAATGGGGGTGGTGAACTAGTGGTTAAACCTATTATTATTACATACAACGGGGATGGTGATCTAGTGGATAAACCTATCATTATTACATTCAATGGAGGTGGTGATCTAGTGGTAAGCCTATCCTTATTACATACAATGGGGGTGGTGATCTAGTGGTTAAACCTATCATTATTACATTCAATGGAAGTGGTGATCTAGTTGTTAAACCTATTATTATTACATACAAAGGAGGTGGTGATCTAGTGGTTAAACCTATCATTATTACATTCAATGGAGGTGGTGATCTAGTGGTTAAACCTATCATTATTACATACAATGGGGATGGTGATCTAGTGGTTAAACCTATCATTATTACATACAATGGGGATGGTGATCTAGTGGTTAAACCTATCATTATTACATACAATGGGGGTGGTGAACTAGCGGTTAAGCCTATCATTATTACATACAACGGGGATGGTGATCTAGTGGTTAAACCTATCATTATTACATTCAATGGAAGTGGTGATCTAGTTGTTAAACCTATTATTATTACATTCAATGGAGGTGGTGATCTAGTGGTTAAACCTATCATTATTACCTACAATGGGGGTGGTGAACTAGTGGTTAAGCCTATCATTATTACATACAACGGGGATGGTGATCTAGTGGTTAAACCTATCATTATTACATACAATGGGGATGGTGATCTAGTGGTTAAACCTATCATTATTACATTCAACGGGGATGATGATCTAGTGGTTAAACCTATCATTACATTCAACGGTGATGGTGATCTAGTGGCTAAACCTATCATTATTACATTCAATGGGGGTGGTGATCTAGTGGTTAAACCTATTATTATTACATACAATGGGAATGGTGATCTAGTGGTTAAGCCTATCATTATTACATACAATGGGGGGGGGGGGGGTGATCTAGTGGTTCAACCTATCATTATTACATTCAATGGGGGTGGTGATCTAGTGGTTAAACCTATCATTATTATATTCAATGGGGGTGGTGATCTAGTGGTTAAACCTATTATTATTACATACAATGGGGATGGTGATCTAGTGGTTAAAGCCTATCATTATTACATACAATGGGGATGGTGATCTAGTGGTTCAACCTATCATTATTAAATTCAATCGGGGTGGTGATCTAGTGGTTAAACCTATCATTATTACATTCAATGGGGATGGTGATCTAGTGGTTAAACCTATCATTATTACATACAATGGAGGTGGTGATCTAGTGGTTAAACTTATCATTATTACATACAATGGAGGTGGTGATCTAGTGGTTAAACCTATCATTATTACATACAATGGAGGTGGTGATCTAGTGGTTAAACCTATCATTATTACATACAATGGGGGTGGTGATCTAGTGGTTAAACCTATCATTATTGCATACAACGGGGATGGTGATCTAGTGGTTAAGCCTATCATTATTGCATACAATGGGGGTGGTGATCTAGTGGTTAAACCTATCATTATTACATTCAATGGGGGTGGTGAACTAGTGGTTAAACCTATTATTATTACATACAACGGGGATGGTGATCTAGTGGATAAACCTATCATTATTACATTCAATGGAGGTGGTGATCTAGTGGTAAGCCTATCCTTATTACATACAATGGGGGTGGTGATCTAGTGGTTAAACCTATCATTATTACATTCAATGGGGGTGGTGAACTAGTGGTTAAACCTATTATTATTACATACAACGGGGATGGTGACCTAGTGGATAAACCTATCATTATTACATTCAATGGAGGTGGTGATCTAGTGGTTAAACCTATCATTATTACATTCAATGGAAGTGGTGATCTAGTTGTTAAACCTATTATTATTACATACAATGGAGGTGGTGATCTAGTGGTTAAACCTATCATTATTACATTCAATGGAGGTGGTGATCTAGTGGTTAAACCTATCATTATTACATACAATGGGGATGGTGATCTAGTGGTTAAACCTATCATTATTACATACAATGGGGATGGTGATCTAGTGGTTAAACCTATCATTATTACATACAATGGGGGTGGTGAACTAGCGGTTAAGCCTATCATTATTACATACAACGGGGATGGTGATCTAGTGGTTAAACCTATCATTATTACATTCAATGGAAGTGGTGATCTAGTTGTTAAACCTATTATTATTACATTCAATGGAGGTGGTGATCTAGTGGTTAAACCTATCATTATTACCTACAATGGGGGTGGTGAACTAGTGGTTAAGCCTATCATTATTACATACAACGGGGATGGTGATCTAGTGGTTAAACCTATCATTATTACATACAATGGGGATGGTGATCTAGTGGTTAAACCTATCATTATTACATTCAACGGGGATGGTGATCTAGTGGTTAAACCTATCATTACATTCAACGGGGATGGTGATCTAGTGGCTAAACCTATCATTATTACATTCAATGGGGGTGGTGATCTAGTGGTTAAACCTATTATTATTACATACAATGAGAATGGTGATCTAGTGGTTAAGCCTATCATTATTACATACAATGGGGGGGGTGATCTAGTGGTTCAACCTATCATTATTACATTCAATGGGGGTGGTGATCTAGTGGTTAAACCTATCATTATTACATTCAATGGAGGTGGTGATCTAGTGGTAAGCCTATCCTTATTACATACAACGGGGATGGTGACCTAGTGGATAAACCTATCATTATTACATTCAATGGAGGTGGTGATCTAGTGGTTAAGCCTATCATTATTGCATTCAATGGAAGTGGTGATCTAGTTGTTAAACCTATTATTATTACATACAATGGAGGTGGTGATCTAGTGGTTAAACCTATCATTATTACATTCAATGGAGGTGGTGATCTAGTGGTTAAACCTATCATTATTACATACAATGGGGATGGTGATCTAGCGGTTAAACCTATCATTATTACATACAATGGGGGTGGTGAACTAGTGGTTAAACCTATTATTATTACATACAACGGGGATGGTGATCTAGTGGATAAACCTATCATTATTACATTCAATGGAGGTGGTGATCTAGTGGTAAACCTATCATTATTACATACAATGGGGGTGGTGATCTAGTGGTTAAACCTATCATTATTACATTCAATGGGGGTGGTGATCTAGTGGTTAAACCTATTATTATTACATACAACGAGGATGGTGGTCTAGTGGATAAACCTATCATTATTACATTCAATGGAGGTGGTGATCTAGTGGTTAATCTTATCATTATTACATTCAATGGAGGTGGTGATCTAGTGGTTAAGCCTATCATTATTACATACAATGGGGGTGGTGATCTAGTGGTTAAGACTATCATTATTGCATTCAATGGGGGTGGTGATCTAGTGGTTAAGCCTATTATTATTACATACAACGGGGATGGTGACCTAGTGGATAAACCTATCATTATTACATTCAATGGAGGTGGTGATCTAGTGGTTAAACCTATCATTATTACATTCAATGGAAGTGGTGATCTAGTTGTTAAACCTATTATTATTACATACAATGGAGGTGGTGATCTAGTGGTTAAACCTATTATTATTACATTCAATGGAGGTGGTGATCTAGTGGTTAAACCTATCATTATTACATACAATGGGGATGGTGATCTAGTGGTTAAACCTATCATTATTACATACAATGGGGGTGGTGAACTAGTGGTTAAGCCTATCATTATTACATACAACGGGGATGGTGATCTAGTGGTTAAACCTATCATTATTACATACAATGGGGATGGTGATCTAGTGGTTAAACCTATCATTATTACATTCAACGGGGATGGTGATCTAGTGGTTAAACCTATCATTATTACATTCAACGGGGATGGTGATCTAGTGGCTAAACCTATCATTATTACATTCAATGGGGGTGGTGATCTAGTGGTTAAACCTATTATTATTACATACAATGGGGATGGTGATCTAGTGGTTAAGCCTATCATTATTACATACAATGGGGGTGGTGATCTAGTGGTTCAACCTATCATTATTACATTCAATGGGGGTGGTGATCTAGTGGTTAAACCTATCATTATTACATTCAATGGGGATGGTGATCTAGTGGTTAAACCTATCATTATTACATACAATGGAGGTGGTGATCTAGTGGTTAAACTTATCATTATTACATACAATGGAGGTGGTGATCTAGTGGTTAAACCTATCATTATTACATACAATGGAGGTGGTGATCTAGTGGTTAAACCTATCATTATTACATACAATGGAGGTGGTGATCTAATGGTTAAACCTATCATTATTACATACAATGGAGGTGGTGATCTAGTGGTTAAACCTATCATTATTACATACAATGGGGGTGGTGATCTAGTGGTTAAACCTATCATTATTACATTCAATGGGGGTGGTGAACTAGTGGTTAAACCTATTATTATTACATACAACGGGGATGGTGATCTAGTGGATAAACCTATCATTATTACATTCAATGGAGGTGGTGATCTAGTGGTTAACCTATCATTATTACATACAATGGGGGTGGTGATCTAGTGGTTAAACCTATCATTATTATATTCAATGGGGGTGGTGATCTAGTGGTTAAACCTATTA
Organism: Bathymodiolus brooksi; assembly: GCA_963680875.1. Classification (NCBI taxonomy): domain Eukaryota; kingdom Metazoa; phylum Mollusca; class Bivalvia; order Mytilida; family Modiolidae; genus Bathymodiolus; species Bathymodiolus brooksi. Next base: position 24,006,664 of record OY804589.1, on the reverse strand, counting down.
TTATTACATACAACGAGGATGGTGGTCTAGTGGATAAACCTATCATTATTACATTCAATGGAGGTGGTGATCTAGTGGTTAAACTTATCATTATTACATTCAATGGAGGTGGTGATCTAGTGGATAAACCTATCATTATTATTCAATTGAGGTGGTGATCTAGTGGTTAAGCCTATCATTATTACATACAATGGAGGTGGTGATCTAGTGGTTAAGACTATCATTATTGCATTCAATGGGGGTGGTGATCTAGTGGTTAAGCCTATTATTATTACATACAACGGGGATGGTGATCTAGTGGATAAACCTATCATTATTACATTCAATGGAGGTGGTGATCTAGTGGTAAACCTATCATTATTACATACAATGGGGGTGGTGATCTAGTGGTTAAACCTATCATTATTACATTCAATGGGGGTGGTGATCTAGTGGTTAAACCTATTATTATTACATACAACGAGGATGGTGGTCTAGTGGATAAACCTATCATTATTACATTCAATGGAGGTGGTGATCTAGTGGTTAAACTTATCATTATTACATTCAATGGAGGTGGTGATCTAGTGGATAAACCTATCATTATTATTCAATTGAGGTGGTGATCTAGTGGTTTAGACTATCATTATTGCATTCAATGGGGGTGGTGATCTATTGGTTAAACCTATTATTATTACATACAACGGGGATGGTGACCTAGTGGATAAACCTATCATTATTACATTCAATGGAGGTGGTGATCTAGTGGTTAAACCTATCATTATTACATTCAATGGAAGTGGTGATCTAGTTGTTAAACCTATTATTATTACATTCAATGGAGGTGGTGATCTAGTGGTTAAACCTATCATTATTACCTACAATGGGGATGGTGATCTAGTGGTTAAACCTATCATTATTACATACAATGGGGGTGGTGAACTAGTGGTTAAGCCTATCATTATTACATACAACGGTGATGGTGATCTAGTGGTTAAACCTATCATTATTACATACAATGGGGATGGTGATCTAGTGGTTAAACCTATCATTATTACATTCAACGGGGATGGTGATCTAGTGGTTAAACCTATCATTATTACATTCAACGGGGATGGTGATCTAGTGGCTAAACTTATCATTATTACATTCAATGGGGGTGGTGATCTAGTGGTTAAACCTATTATTATTACATACAATGGGGATGGTGATCTAGTGGTTAAAGCCTATCATTATTACATACAATGGGGATGGTGATCTAGTGGTTCAACCTATCATTATTAAATTCAATCGGGGTGGTGATCTAGTGGTTAAACCTATCATTATTACATTCAATGGGGATGGTGATCTAGTGGTTAAACCTATCATTATTACATACAATGGAGGTGGTGATCTAGTGGTTAAACTTATCATTATTACATACAATGGAGGTGGTGATCTAGTGGTTAAACCTATCATTATTACATACAATGGAGGTGGTGATCTAGTGGTTAAACCTATCATTATTACATACAATGGGGGTGGTGATCTAGTGGTTAAACCTATCATTATTGCATACAACGGGGATGGTGATCTAGTGGTTAAGCCTATCATTATTGCATACAATGGGGGTGGTGATCTAGTGGTTAAACCTATCATTATTACATTCAATGGGGGTGGTGAACTAGTGGTTAAACCTATTATTATTACATACAACGGGGATTGTGATCTAGTGGATAAACCTATCATTATTACATTCAATGGAGGTGGTGATCTAGTGGTAAGCCTATCCTTATTACATACAATGGGGGTGGTGATCTAGTGGTTAAACCTATCATTATTACATTCAATGGGGGTGGTGAACTAGTGGTTAAACCTATTATTATTACATACAACGGTGATGGTGACCTAGTGGATAAACCTATCATTATTACATTCAATGGAGGTGGTGATCTAGTGGTTAAACCTATCATTATTACATTCAATGGAAGTGGTGATCTAGTTGTTAAACCTATTATTATTACATACAATGGAGGTGGTGATCTAGTGGTTAAACCTATCATTATTACATTCAATGGAGGTGGTGATCTAGTGGTTAAACCTATCATTATTACATACAATGGGGATGGTGATCTAGTGGTTAAACCTATCATTATTACATACAATGGGGATGGTGATCTAGTGGTTAAACCTATCATTATTACATACAATGGGGGTGGTGAACTAGCGGTTAAGCCTATCATTATTACATACAACGGGGATGGTGATCTAGTGGTTAAACCTATCATTATTACATACAATGGGGATGGTGATCTAGTGGTTAAACCTATCATTATTACATTCAACGGGGATGGTGATCTAGTGGTTAAACCTATCATTATTACATTCAACGGGGATGGTGATCTAGTGGCTAAACCTATCATTATTACATTCAATGGGGGTGGTGATCTAGTGGTTAAACCTATTATTATTACATACAATGGGGATGGTGATCTAGTGGTTAAACCTATCATTATTACATACAATGGAGGTGGTGATCTAGTGGTTAAACCTATCATTATTACATACAATGGAGGTGGTGATCTAGTGGTTAAACCTATCATTATTACATACAATGGGGGTGGTGATCTAGTGGTTAAACCTATCATTATTACATTCAATGGGGGTGGTGAACTAGTGGTTAAACCTATTATTATTACATACAATGGGGATGGTGATCTAGTGGATAAACCTATCATTATTACATTCAATGGAGGTGGTGATCTAGTGGTTAACCTATCATTATTACATACAATGGGGGTGGTGATCTAGTGGTTAAACCTATCATTATTATATTCAATGGGGGTGGTGATCTAGTGGTTAAACCTATTATTATTACATAAAACGAGGATGGTGGTCTAGTGGATAAACCTATCATTATTACATTCAATGGAGGTGGTGATCTAGTGGTTAAACTTATCATTATTACATTCAATGGAGGTGGTGATCTAGTGGATAAACCTATCATTATTATTCAATTGAGGTGGTGATCTAGTGGCTAAGCCTATCATTATTACATACAATGGGGGTGGTGATCTAGTGGTTAAGACTATCATTATTGCATTCAATGGGGGTGGTGATCTAGTGGTTAAGCCTATTATTATTACATACAACGGGGATGGTGACCTCGTGGAAAAACCTATAATTATTACATTCAATGGAGGTGGTGATCTAGTGGTTAAACCTATCATTATTACATTCAATGGAAGTGGTGATCTAGTTGTTAGACCTATTATTATTACATACAATGGAGGTGGTGATCTAGTGGTTAAACCTATCATTATTACATTCAATGGAGGTGGTGAACTAGTGGTTAAGCCTATCATTATTACATACAACGGGGATGGTGATCTAGTGGTTAAACCTATCATTATTACATACAATGGGGATGGTGATCTAGTGGTTAAACCTATCATTATTACATTCAACGGGGATGGTGATCTAGTGGTTAAACCTATCATTATTACATTCAACGGGGATGGTGATCTAGTGGCTAAACCTATCATTATTACATTCAATGGGGGTGGTGATCTAGTGGTTAAACCTATTATTATTACATACAATGGGGATGGTGATCTAGTGGTTAAGCCTATCATTATTACATACAATGGGGGTGGTGATCTAGTGGTTCAACCTATCATTATTACATTCAATGGGGGTGGTGATCTAGTGGTTAAACCTATCATTATTACATTCAATGGGGATGGTGATCTAGTGGTTAAACCTATCATTATTACATACAATGGAGGTGGTGATCTAGTGGTTAAACTTATCATTATTACATACAATGGAGGTGGTGATCTAGTGGTTAAACCTATCATTATTACATACAATGGAGGTGGTGATCTAGTGGTTAAACCTATCATTATTACATACAATGGAGGTGGTGATCTAATGGTTAAACCTATCATTATTACATACAATGGAGGTGGTGATCTAGTGGTTAAACCTATCATTATTACATACAATGGGGGTGGTGATCTAGTGGTTAAACCTATCATTATTACATTCAATGGGGGTGGTGAACTAGTGGTTAAACCTATTATTATTACATACAACGGGGATGGTGATCTAGTGGATAAACCTATCATTATTACATTCAATGGAGGTGGTGATCTAGTGGTTAACCTATCATTATTACATACAATGGGGGTGGTGATCTAGTGGTTAAACCTATCATTATTATATTCAATGGGGGTGGTGATCTAGTGGTTAAACCTATTATTATTACATACAACGAGGATGGTGGTCTAGTGGATAAACCTATCATTATTACATTCAATGGAGGTGGTGATCTAGTGGTTAAACTTATCATTATTACATTCAATGGAGGTGGTGATCTAGTGGATAAACCTATCATTATTATTCAATTGAGGTGGTGATCTAGTGGTTAAGCCTATCATTATTACATACAATGGGGGTGGTGATCTAGTGGTTAAGACTATCATTATTGCATTCAATGGGGGTGGTGATCTAGTGGTTAAGCCTATTATTATTACATACAACGGGGATGGTGATCTAGTGGATAAACCTATCATTATTACATTCAATGGAGGTGGTGATCTAGTGGTAAACCTATCATTATTACATACAATGGGGGTGGTGATCTAGTGGTTAAACCTATCATTATTACATTCAATGGGGGTGGTGATCTAGTGGTTAAACCTATTATTATTACATACAACGAGGATGGTGGTCTAGTGGATAAACCTATCATTATTACATTCAATGGAGGTGGTGATCTAGTGGTTAAACTTATCATTATTACATTCAATGGAGGTGGTGATCTAGTGGATAAACCTATCATTATTATTCAATTGAGGTGGTGATCTAGTGGTTAAGACTATCATTATTGCATTCAATGGGGGTGGTGATCTATTGGTTAAACCTATTATTATTACATACAACGGGGATGGTGACCTAGTGGATAAACCTATCATTATTACATTCAATGGAGGTGGTGATCTAGTGGTTAAACCTATCATTATTACATTCAATGGAAGTGGTGATCTAGTTGTTAAACCTATTATTATTACATTCAATGGAGGTGGTGATCTAGTGGTTAAACCTATCATTATTACCTACAATGGGGATGGTGATCTAGTGGTTAAACCTATCATTATTACATACAATGGGGGTGGTGAACTAGTGGTTAAGCCTATCATTATTACATACAACGGGGATGGTGATCTAGTGGTTAAACCTATCATTATTACATACAATGGGGATGGTGATCTAGTGGTTAAACCTATCATTATTACATTCAACGGGGATGGTGATCTAGTGGTTAAACCTATCATTATTACATTCAACGGGGATGGTGATCTAGTGGCTAAACCTATCATTATTACATTCAATGGGGGTGGTGATCTAGTGGTTAAACCTATTATTATTACATACAATGGGGATGGTGATCTAGTGGTTAAAGCCTATCATTATTACATACAATGGGGATGGTGATCTAGTGGTTCAACCTATCATTATTAAATTCAATCGGGGTGGTGATCTAGTGGTTAAACTTATCATTATTACATACAATGGAGGTGGTGATCTAGTGGTTAAACCTATCATTATTACATACAATGGAGGTGGTGATCTAGTGGTTAAACCTATCATTATTACATACAATGGGGGTGGTGATCTAGTGGTTAAACCTATCATTATTGCATACAACGGGGATGGTGATCTAGTGGTTAAGCCTATCATTATTGCATACAATGGGGGTGGTGATCTAGTGGTTAAACCTATCATTATTACATTCAATGGGGGTGGTGAACTAGTGGTTAAACCTATTATTATTACATACAACGGGGATGGTGATCTAGTGGATAAACCTATCATTATTACATTCAATGGAGGTGGTGATCTAGTGGTAAGCCTATCCTTATTACATACAATGGGGGTGATGATCTAGTGGTTAAACCTATCATTATTACATTCAATGGGGGTGGTGAACTAGTGGTTAAACCTATTATTATTACATACAACGGGGATGGTGACCTAGTGGATAAACCTATCATTATTACATTCAATGGAGGTGGTGATCTAGTGGTTAAACCTATCATTATTACATTCAATGGAAGTGGTGATCTAGTTGTTAAACCTATTATTATTACATACAATGGAGGTGGTGATCTAGTGGTTAAACCTATCATTATTACATTCAATGGAGGTGGTGATCTAGTGGTTAAACCTATCATTATTACATACAATGGGGATGGTGATCTAGTGGTTAAACCTATCATTATTACATACAATGGGGATGGTGATCTAGTGGTTAAACCTATCATTATTACATACAATGGGGGTGGTGAACTAGTGGTTAAGCCTATCATTATTACATACAACGGGGATGGTGATCTAGTGGTTAAACCTATCATTATTACATACAATGGGGATGGTGATCTAGTGGTTAAACCTATCATTATTACATTCAACGGGGATGGTGATCTAGTGGCTAAACCTATCATTATTACATTCAATGGGGGTGGTGAACTAGTGGTTAAACCTATTATTATTACATACAATGGGGATGGTGATCTAGTGGTTAAACCAATTATTATTACATACAATGGGGATGGTGATCTAGTGGTTAAACCTATCATTATTACATACAATGGAGGTGGTGATCTAGTGGTTAAACCTATCATTATTACATACAATGGAGGTGGTGATCTAGTGGTTAAACCTATCATTATTACATACAATGGGGGTGGTGATCTAGTGGTTAAACCTATCATTATTACATTCAATGGGGGTGGTGAACTAGTGGTTAAACCTATTATTATTACATACAATGGGGATGGTGATCTAGTGGATAAACCTATCATTATTACATTCAATGGAGGTGGTGATCTAGTGGTTAACCTATCATTATTACATACAATGGGGGTGGTGATCTAGTGGTTAAACCTATCATTATTATATTCAATGGGGGTGGTGATCTAGTGGTTAAACCTATTATTATTACATACAACGAGGATGGTGGTCTAGTGGATAAACTTATCATTATTACATTCAATGGAGGTGGTGATCTAGTGGTTAAACTTATCATTATTACATTCAATGGAGGTGGTGATCTAGTGGATAAACCTATCATTATTATTCAATTGAGGTGGTGATCTAGTGGTTAAGCCTATCATTATTACATACAATGGGGGTGGTGATCTAGTGGTTAAGACTATCATTATTGCATTCAATGGGGGTGGTGATCTAGTGGTTAAGCCTATTATTATTACATACAACGGGGATGGTGACCTAGTGGATAAACCTATAATTATTACATTCAATGGAGGTGGTAATCTAGTGGTTAAACCTATCATTATTACATTCAATGGAAGTGGTGATATAGTTGTTAGACCTATTATTATTACATACAATGGAGGTGGTGATCTAGTGGTTAAACCTATCATTATTACATTCAATGGAGGTGGTGATCTAGTGGTTAAACCTATTATTATTACATACAACGGGGATGGTGACCTAGTGGATAAACCTATCATTATTACATTCAATGGAGGTGGTGATCTAGTGGTTAAACCTATCATTATTACATTCAATGGAAGTGGTGATCTAGTTGTTAAACCTATTATTATTACATACAATGGAGGTGGTGATCTAGTGGTTAAACCTATCATTATTACATTCAATGGAGGTGGTGATCTAGTGGTTAAACCTATCATTATTACATACAATGGGGATGGTGATCTAGTGGTTAAACCTATCATTATTACATACAATGGGGATGGTGATCTAGTGGTTAAACCTATCATTATTACATACAATGGGGGTGGTGAACTAGTGGTTAAGCCTATCATTATTACATACAACGGGGATGGTGATCTAGTGGTTAAACCTATCATTATTACATACAATGTTATGGTGATCTAGTGGTTAAACCTATCATTATTACATTCAACGGGGATGGTGATCTAGTGGCTAAACCTATCATTATTACATTCAATGGGGGTGGTGAACTAGTGGTTAAACCTATTATTATTACATACAATGGGGATGGTGATCTAGTGGTTAAACCAATTATTATTACATACAATGGGGATGGTGATCTAGTGGTTAAACCTATCATTATTACATACAATGGAGGTGGTGATCTAGTGGTTAAACCTATCATTATTACATACAATGGAGGTGGTGATCTAGTGGTTAAACCTATCATTATTACATACAATGGGGGTGGTGATCTAGTGGTTAAACCTATCATTATTACATTCAATGGGGGTGGTGAACTAGTGGTTAAACCTATTATTATTACATACAATGGGGATGGTGATCTAGTGGATAAACCTATCATTATTACATTCAATGGAGGTGGTGATCTAGTGGTTAACCTATCATTATTACATACAATGGGGGTGGTGATCTAGTGGTTAAACCTATCATTATTATATTCAATGGGGGTGGTGATCTAGTGGTTAAACCTATTATTATTACATACAACGAGGATGGTGGTCTAGTGGATAAACTTATCATTATTACATTCAATGGAGGTGGTGATCTAGTGGTTAAACTTATCATTATTACATTCAATGGAGGTGGTGATCTAGTGGATAAACCTATCATTATTATTCAATTGAGGTGGTGATCTAGTGGTTAAGCCTATCATTATTACATACAATGGGGGTGGTGATCTAGTGGTTAAGACTATCATTATTGCATTCAATGGGGGTGGTGATCTAGTGGTTAAGCCTATTATTATTACATACAACGGGGATGGTGACCTAGTGGATAAACCTATAATTATTACATTCAATGGAGGTGGTAATCTAGTGGTTAAACCTATCATTATTACATTCAATGGAAGTGGTGATATAGTTGTTAGACCTATTATTATTACATACAATGGAGGTGGTGATCTAGTGGTTAAACCTATCATTATTACATTCAATGGAGGTGGTGATCTAGTGGTTAAACCTATCATTATTACATACAATGGGGATGGTGATCTAGTGGTTAAACCTATCATTATTACATACAATGGGGGTGGAGATCTAGTGGTTAAACCAATCATTATTACATACAACGGGGATGGTGATCTAGTGGTTAAACCTATCATTATTACATACAACGGGGATGGTGATCTAGTGGTTAAACCTATCATTATTACATACAATGGGGATGGTGATCTAGTGGTTAAGCCTCTCATTATTACATTCAACGGGGATGGTGATCTAGTGGTTAAACCTATCATTATTATATTCAACGGGGATGGTGATCTAGTGGCTAAACCTATCATTATTACATTCAATGGGGGTGGTGATCTAGTGGTTAAACCTTTTATTATTACATACAATGGGAATGGTGATCTAGTGATTAAACCTATCATTATTACATACAATGGGGTGGTGATCTAGTGGTTAAACCTATCATTATTACATTCCATGTGGGTGGTGATCTAGTGGTTAAGCCTATCATTATTACATTCAATGGGGATGGTGATCTAGTGGTTAAACCTATCATTGTTACATACAATGGAGGTGGTGATCTAGTGGTTAAACCTATCATTATTACATACAATGGAGGTGGTGATCTAGTGGTTAAACCTATCATTATTACATACAATGGGGGTGGTGATCTAGTGGTTAAACCTATCAATATTACACACAATGGAGGTGGTGATCTAGTGGTTAAACCTATCATTATTACATACAATGGGGTGGTGATCTAGTGGTTAAGCCTATCATTATTGCATTCAATGGGGGTGGTGATCTAGTGGTTAAACCTATTATTATTACATACAACGGGGATGGTGATCTAGTGGATCAACCTATCATTATTACATTCAATGGAGGTGGTGATCTAGTGGTTAAACCTATCATTATTACATTCAACGGAAGTGGTGATCTAGTTGTTAAACCTATTATTATTACATACAATGGAGGTGGTGATCTAGTGGTTAAACCTATCATTATTACATTCAATGGAGGTGGTGATCTAGTTGTTAAACCTATTATTATTATATGCAATGGAGGTGGTGATCTAGTGGTTAAACCTATCATTATTACATACAAAGGATGTGGTGGTCTAGTTACTAAACCGAGTTTAATCACATAAAGCGTGTGTGATGGTCTCTTGATTAAACCTCTTGGCATTACATAAAGGGAGTCTGGTGACCTCGTTTTTTAAACTAGAACTCATACATAAAGCGGCTGTGATGTCGAGGCTAAGCCTATAGTATCTACATAAAGAAGGTGTGGTGGTCTCGTGGTTAAACCTATTACCAGTACATAAAGCGAGCATGGTGGTCTCGTGGTTAAACCTATTGTCTGCTAGCACATAAAGCGGATGTGGTGGTCTCGTGGTTAAGCCTATTGTCAACACATAAAGCGAGCATGGTGGTCTCGTTGCTAAACCTAGTGTCAGTACATAAAGCGGATGTGGTTGTCTCGAAGTCAAACTTATTTTCAGCACATAAAGAGGGTGTAGATATATGTTAAGACATGAAACTAATAATACAAGACTTACATGTGACATATACTCAGTCGTAATTATATTAACGTAAAGACCAATCTGTTTTAACATTTGAATGCTTTTATTAGGTCACCTGGCCAACGGCCATGGGAGCTTTTGCTATCACTTGGCGTCCGTCGTCGTCTGCCCGTCATACGTCGTGAACTTTGATATTTAAAGTTTCTCCTCTAAAACTAATGAACCAAATAAAACCACGATTATGCTGTTTCTCATCTCACATGTGCAGAAGGGTAATTTACAACAGGGTTAATGGCGTCATAATTTCGTGCAAGTGGGTGCTTAATGCAGTAACCCTGTTTATATGATAGAGTTAAGCTATTCTCCTGAGAGGGAACAATGGAAAATTATGGAGTCGCCAGGTATACACAACACCAGTGGAACAGATTTTTAAAAAATATAGTTGTGACTTTCTCCACCCCAAAAGCAATCGATCACGGTAAAACTGTTTAGCAGACGCTAGCCACAAACAATAGAAATACCAGGTTTTCAGTGCAAAGAAAGTAGAATAGTTGCATTACAATTCTGCAATTTATTCTTCAGAAAGAAATTTTGTCATTTCCACTATATATTCCTTTACTTTCATTAGTCAGACCCTTGTTGACCCAACTACATCGATGGTGTAATGGTTAGTGTGCTTGCCTGGAATTCGGCTGATCGTGGTTCGAGCTCCGATCGGGTCAAACCAAAGAATATCAAATTGGTATGTGTGCTTCTCCGCTAAACACTCGGCATTAAGGAGAAAGAGCAAAGACCGGTTGGCTCGGAATCAAGATAATGTGTCCACATGGGGTAACATGTCTATCTGCGGACTGTTGTTTCAGTGAAAATAATTTGAAGTTACCAAAAGGGGTAATCAGAATATGTAAATCGAAGAACAGACACACACTGGCCAACAGAAAAAGGACAAAAGGACAAACAGCGATCTACAAAACATACACATAAAATTAAGAACGGGTAACACGGACCCCACTTAAAACAATTCCTGTTCTACTAGTGGCACCCGTCGTGAGCTAGCACTATAAAAATCCAACTAGGCGTGTTGGTCTAGTACAAAGAGGACCTCATCATCATCTCATTGGAAATTAACTTGCTCTCGTCCTGGTATAGCTGATATATGGCGTTAAACAACAATCACTCACTCACTCCGTGTTGACCCGATTTAAATTTTGGAAACCTATGTGATTAGGTAATCAAAATATCACCTTCTATATGAACTTGGCACCGCTGCCTGATTGTAAACGAAGAAACAATGTTCTGGACAATATTATGCTTATCACCCATAATTTAATTTTTATATATGGCATCTAAAATATCCATACACCACCGAACCATATCAAAATGTGTATACTGCAGAAAAATAGTCATTTTTTTTTTGGCGCAAAATTCATATTAATTTGCGTGCGAAATGCAAGGTACCGAATGATAGCTGTACCGTTTAATAGAAAGGAATACGCAATGCTTAATATTAAGTGACGGCACAATGACATACATTTGTTGTCCCGAGGTATATTTGAGGATCCTATTTTCGACATGTGGCAGAAGTTATAACTTAGTGTAGTGATACGGGACCGGGGAGTGGGATTTGTATACACTTGCATATAAAATATTGGTGTATTGACGGTAAATATAGAATTGATGTGGCGAGGCTTAGAAACGGGGAAAAAGACGAGCTTTATCCGTTTCATGCGGAACCACGTAAATTTTATATTTACCGTCAATACACCAATATTGTATTTATCCTGCAATACAATTCGCAAAAAAATATCATTTAATTTAGTAATAAAAAAAAGATAACGGAAACCCATTGATACCTCAAAAGTTGTTCAGATAAGGGGCGTGGCTTAATACCTTTATTAGGCTAATGCGCAAAGTGTTATTATGCCAGGGGTGTGGCTTAATAGCTTTATTAGGCCAATGTGAAAACTGTTATTATGAAGCAACAGTTTATTTCAACTCATTTAATAAGACAACAAGTAACCCAATTGCAGGATAAAATTGAAATGACAGCAAAGACCATGCAGCTATGCGTATCAATAGATAGACGATATCACATGACGTCCGACATCCACTACAGTAGAAATGGAAGCATTGCTTTATACTAATCTCAAAGACATGATTGATTTATTTATTGTTATTTTGTGCTTAACGCCAACTTTAGAAGTATTTCAGCATGAACAGCAATTATTGTCCTCATATTAACGCGGGGCCGTCGAGGTCGTGATCGTATGGTAGTTGGATTTACAATTACCTGTGCAATCAGTGCCTATCACCACTAAAGTTGTGAGTTCGAATCCTGTCCATGGAAAGGTGTAATCGATACTACAGTATGTGATAAAATTAGTCAGCGACTTGCGGCAGGTCGGTGGTTTTCACCGGGTCCTCCAGTTTCCTCCACCAATAAAACTGACCCCCACGATATAACTGAAATATTGTTGATAGAGGCATTAAAAACCAAAACTCGCTACCTCTACCCCATCACATAGAAGCGTTGATATATTTTGCAAAATGCTTGAAAATAAGTATGTCTTACTTGCTGTTAAAGCCAGCAATAAGTGTTATTAACAATAAACATGTCAGCGAACCGATCACAATAAGATAAAGTCTTAGAAAAAACGCGTCTAAAATATGACAAATATCTTTCCATGTAATTGTATCGTCCGTTTCATTGTCTTCACAGTGTTTTTCTTCAGTCATATTGTAGTTTTGGTCTTCATGAGAAGGTCTTATTTGACGTCCACACAAACATTTATAATCCTTCCAGCACGCAAATTTGGCACAACAACTAATAGTCACTTTGGTCAGCCATCTTGGAACCGGAAGTGAATCGTCCTTATGATGACATTCCAAAACAAATATTGTCATGATCACCGAAATCACTCCCATCGCTAGTACAATCAAAAGGTAGACAGCTGAAAATGAAAATAATTATTTTATTTATTTGTTGATTTTATTTCATTTTTTATTTTTTGTGTTTGAACGCCACTTTCAGCAATATTTCAGCTATATCATGGCGACCAGTTTTAGTGGTGGAAGAAGTAGAAGTACCCGGGGGTACCGCCGACCATGGGCAAACAACTGGTAAGCTTTATCACTTGTGGCTGCGAGTAAAGGGGAAGCCCTTTTTGTAATTTACAAAGCCGTGCGCGAACCCACCCCGTATTGGTGATAGGCTTGCATGCATGAGTTGTTAGGTAATCCAACTACTTAACTCATTGAGCCACCCGGGCCCTCTATTTATTTGTTTTCAGTATTGAGAGAGAGTTTAAATATTTCCTCTTAAAACTGACGTTGTGTTAATATTCTTGTAGTAATAAAATGAATGACAAAAGATACCACACTGTCAGAACATTTCTAAAATTTAATAGAAAAATCACAGAAAGAGGCCAAATCGATACCCCTTCGTCTTGTGTACCCATGTGTTGCCGGTTTCTCTGGAATGTTCATTTTTTGTTGCCTCTTCGATATTTTCTAACGTTTATTTACACCAACAAATGTCCTGATACATGCACTTTTCAAAAAAAGTACGTGTGTGGGGTGGGGGGGGTTAAACTAGTCATATGGGCCCAAACATACGACATGCACTATTCAATATATTCAAATCAAAGTGTAAATTACAATTTCAATCACAGAAGAGTATCTACTATTATCTACACATGTATAAGCCAATCCCCCCTCCCCTTTCCCTTTGCTATGACAATTATGTTTTTATCTATTGCGTTGACAAGTTAATGGGATAAAAGTGTGTACTGGAAATGAACTCGTCTAGCTTGACTTACGTGACGTCAACAATACATCCTTAACATCATCGTTCATCATTTCATGTTTGTGTATTGTATTAGAAATTAATGTATTGTATTAAGGAAAGTGTGAAGATACCTAATATTAATGATTAATGACTTAATGATTTATTGTGCTTAACGCCACTTTCAGCAATATTTCAGCTATATCATGGCGACAAGTTTTAGTGGTGGAGGAAGCCAGAGTACCCGGAGAGAACCACCGATCATGGGCAAGCAATTGGTAAACTTTATCACTTGCGGCTGCGAGTCGAGTGCACCCTTTTTATAATTTACAAAGCCGGACGCGAACCCATGCCGTATTGCTGATAGGCTTGTATGAGTTGTTAGATAATCCAACTACCTAACTCATTGAGCCACCCGGGTCCCATAAGATACCTAAGGAGTAATCAGTAACTGTAAAATGTCTAAGGTAAGCGACTAATTTGATTGGATAAAATGAAAACAAATAATTCACAAATCGCAGAAGCAAAGACACAATATCGACACCCCTAACAGATATATGCACGACCGTTCACTTAATTCTTGATTTTGTACCGGCATTCCAATAAACTGTGGCGGAGCTTAATCCAGTTTTATGGGCACAAACCTCACTTCTTAGTGATGTGATAAGGTCATATGAAACGACAACCATAATATATAACTGAGTGACTTGCGCCAGGTCGGTGTTTTTTTCCAGGTACTCCGTTTCCTCCACAAATAAAACTGACCACCACGATATAGCTGAAATAGTGTTGAAAGTGGCGTTAAGCACCATAAACATAACATAACCTATAACTGAGTGAAATATAGAATGTCAAATAACTTTCTGTTTATACTGTTGTTGCTTTTGTTTCCGAGTCGTGTCTCACTCTATTCTCGTATCCCTTCGGAATTTGGTACATTTGTTTTGTACCTCATTTTATCTTAATACACCTTTTGTACATTCCCCATTTACCTCTAAGATATACGTTTTTATACGAGTTATGTCCCTTACGAAGAGTAAAATGGCGCTCGTTCTATAAAATCAGTGAAAGGACAATGTTTTTCATAGGATTGATTTCTCTTACGAGCAAAATGGCGCCCGTTCTAGAAAATCAGTGAAAAGGGCGAAAGGGCGAAGGACGATTACAATTTTCTTATAATTTGTAGATATTTAAACATGGCGGCTTGTAATTTGGGTAGAATCTACTTTGGCGAAACCCGGAAGTCGGATAATGTAATAATCAACGCGCATGACCCTTAACCTTTCATTTCGTTACAATGCGGATATGAGAACAAAGGGTTATGGTTAGGGTTAGGGCTAGGGCTAGGGTTACAGTTGGGACTAAGGTTAGGGTTCGCTAAAGTAGAAGTACATTTTGTACTCAGATAATTTTATTATAAATATAAAATTAAAACTGTGTACAGATTACGAGAAAAAATATCATTGACATTAAACACTGCACGAAAGGGGACTCTTGTAACCTCTTTAAAGGAAA
Source organism: Bathymodiolus brooksi (assembly GCA_963680875.1). Lineage (NCBI taxonomy): Eukaryota > Metazoa > Mollusca > Bivalvia > Mytilida > Modiolidae > Bathymodiolus > Bathymodiolus brooksi. Next base: position 23,990,922 of record OY804589.1, on the reverse strand, counting down.
TAACTTCAATAAAAGCGTGTACAAACGTATGATTTTAGAATCAAATCGGAAATGTACAAAATTCCGCAAAACTTACATAAAACAGACGTTGATGTCGACGTGGAAGGCATATCGTCTGAAATTATTGTCAAATAAACGGCGTAGGCCAGTAAAACTGTGAGACTAAATCCCATTTTCTCTCCAGAATCTGGTGGTAATTTGAACACCATTGCACTCAAAAATGCTAACAGTACCATTGGAACTAACGAATTCAAAATGTGAAAATATGGACGTCGCTTAAATTTCAATGTATACGTCAGTTCCGGTGTAGATGAGCCTTCTCTTGTACCAGTACTCGAGGATGATGAATAACCTTGATATTCCCATTCTCCATTCTCCTTGAAATAACTCAAACGCACTGCCTCCGTGTCGACATAAAGACTGAGTTCAATTGATGTATATCCCCATGACGTCACAATGACGTCACATTCTTGTGTATCGAATGGGTAAAATGTTACATCAGTTTCACAGTGTGTTTTATATATACCGGAAGGAGTCCATGTGATTTCTCCATCATTTTTTATTTTCATTACAACAGTAGTGTCACTTATGACTGATATGTCACTCACTCTGAAAATAAAATGCTACCATTTAAGGATTATGTGACTGTTTCTTGTTCCGGTGATAAACATGCGCAAACAATGTATATAATAATTCCAGGCAAGGAATACAGTAATATTTATTTAAGAACTGATTTTGGTCGTCATTCTATGAAATCAAACATTTTTCATAGAACAAGTCGAACAAACCTTTCCTACATGCGCGGGGGTTTTTGGTCTTGATACAAAAAGCTGGGAAAAAACTCTTGTTTGTCCAATGAAGTCATTAACACAATCGAAACAATTTTATTTCTTTTAATATAGCTTTATTTTTGTCGTCGTAACAGTTCCAAAATCTAATCGAAAAATCGTTAAAAGAAATGTAAAATTGATACCCCTACCACACATGTATACACATGTCTGTTCACTTTCCTGTCTCGGTACAATTTATTCCCCTACCACTCATGTATACACATGTCTGTTCACTTTCCTGGCTCGGTACAATTGATTCCCCTACCACACATGTATACACATGTCTGTTCACTTTCCTGTCTCGGTACAATTGATTCCCCTACCACTCATGTATACACATGTCTGTTCACTTTCCTGTCTCGGTACAATTGATTCCCCTACCACTCATGTATACACATGTCCGTTCACTTTCCTGGCTCGGTACAATTGATTCCCCTACCACACATGTATACACATGTCCGTCGACTTTCCTGGCTCGGTACAATTGATACCCCTACCACACATGTATACACATGTCCGTCGACTTTCCTGGCTCGGTACAATTGATACCCCTACCACACATGTATACACATGTCCGTTCACTTTCCTGGCTCGGTACAATTGATTCCCCTACCACACATGTATACACATGTCCGTTCACTTTCCTCGCTCGGTACAATTGATTCACCTACCACTCATGTATACACATGTCTGTTCACTTTCCTGTCTCGGTACAATTAATTCCCCTACCACACATGTATACACATGTCCGTCGACTTTCCTGGCTCGGTACAATTGATACCCCTACCACACATGCATACACATGTCTGTTCACTTTCCTGTCTCGGTACAATTGATTCCCCTACCACACATGTATACACATGTCTGTTCACTTTCCTGTCTCGGTAAAATTGATACCGCTACCACACATGTATACACATGTCCGTTCACTTTCCTGGCTCGGTACAATTGATACCCCTACCACAAATGTATACACATGTCTGTTCACTTTCCTGTCTCGGTACAATTGATTCCCCTACCACACATGTATACACATGTCCGTCGACTTTCCTGGCTCGGTACAATTGATACCCCTTCCACACATGTATACACATGTCCGTTCACTTTCCTGGCTCGGTACAATTGATTCCCCTACCACTCATGTATACACATGTCTGTTCACGTTCTTGTCTCGGTACAATTGATTCCCCTACCACACATGTATACACATGTCCGTCGACTTTCCTGGCTCGGTACAATTGATACCCCTACCACACATGTATACACATGTCCGTTCACTTTCCTGGCTCGGTACAATTGATTCCCCTACCACTCATGTATACACATGTCTGTTCACTTTCCTGTCTCGGTACAATTGATTCCCCTACCACACATGAATACACATGCCTGTTCACTTTCCTGTCTCGGTACAATTGATTCCCCTACCACACATGTATACACAATGTCCGTCGACTTTCCTGACTCGGTACAATTGATACCCCTACCACACATGTATACACATGTCTGTTCACTTTCCTGTCTCGGTACAATTGATTCCCCTACCACACATGTATACACATGTCTGTTCACTTTCCTGTCTCGGTACAATTGATTCCCCTACCACACATGTATACACATGTCCGTCGACTTTCCTGACTCGGTACAATTGATACCCCTACCACACATGTATACACATGTCCGTCGACTTTCCTGGCTCGGTACAATTGATACCCCTACCACACATGTATACACATGTCTGTTCACTTTCCTGGCTCGGTACAATTGATTCCCCTACCACTCATGTATACACATGTCTGTTCACTTTCCTGGCTCGGTACAATTGATCCCCCTACCACACATGTATACACATGTCTGCTCACTTTCCTGGCTCGGTACAATTGATTCCCTTACCACACATGTATACACATGTCCGTTCACTTTCCCGGCTCGGTACAATTGATACCCCTACCACACATGTCCGTTCACTTTCCCGGCTCGGTACAATTGATACCCCTACCACACATGTATACACATGTCTGTTCACTTTCCTGTCTCGGTACAATTGATTCCCCTACCACACATGTATACACATATCTGTTCACTTTCCTGGCTCGGTACAATTGATTCCCCTACCACACATGTATACACATGTCTGTTCACTTTCCTGGCTCGGTACAATTGATACCCCTACCACACATGTATACACATGTCCGTCGACTTTCCTGACTCGGTACAATTGATACCCCTACCACACATGTATACACATTTCCGTTCACTTTCCTGGCTCGGTACAATTGATACCCCTACCACACATGTATACACATGTCCGTTCACTTTCCTTACTCGGTACAATTGATACCCCTACCACACATGTATACACATGTCCGTTCACTTTCCTGGCTCGGTACAATTGATACCCCTACCACACATGTATACACATGTCCGTTCACTTTCCTGGCTCGGTACAATTGGTACCCCTACCACACATGTATACACATGTCCGTTCACTTTCCTGGCTCGGTACATACACGTCAATAACAGGTGGTAGTGTTAAGGTAGTTTGTTAGGCCTAAACCTGCTCTCCTGTTATAATACGGTCATGCAAGAGTTTCTACATGTGAGAAAAATGTAAACTCGCATATTGAGGGAGCAGCTTTGTTATATAAAAAAGACAAAACAAAAACGCTCTAATCTTGAACATTATACATAATATATTTAATCTAGTTGACACGGGTTCTGTCATATATGTAATATTAGATCTATTAACAAGAGTGAGTGAGTGAGTGTTGCTTCACACCAATTCAGCAATTTTTCAGCTATATCATGGCAAGAACAAGTTAAGTTTCGATGAGATGATAATAAGAACCGCTTTGTACCAGACCTACAACACGCTTAGTTGGATTATCATAGTGCTAGCTCACTGAAACAACACTCTTCGGATAGACATGTCGACCCACTCGGACACATTATCCCGATTCCGAGCCAACCGGTCTTTGCTCTTTCTCTTTAATGCCGTGAGCTTAGCGGAGAAGCCACAAATACCAATCTCATAGTTTTTGGTTTGACCCGACAGGGGGCTCGACCCCACAAACCTACCGCACTCGAGGCGAGCCCACTAACCATTACACCACCGAGCTTTAGAAACAGGCAGAATAGCGAGCCTTCGGCGAGCTTTTCAGGCCTGTTTCGCAGCGAGTACAAATGAATTTTATTTTTAACGACAATGTACGTATATTGTGTGTATCGTGCAATGTCAAAAAAGTCGGAAAACTTGTCAGATTTAAACAAAAAGGACAGAAACAAGCGTCATTCCTCGCCTTTCATAAATGTTGTCAAGGGTGTCTTCTTCGTGGTCCGCGTTACATTAGTACCAGTTTCATACATGTCTGCGCCCTCCGCTGTACATAGCTACAGGGTACCAGGAAAGTTTATTCGTAGGTTGAAAAGTTTATTCGTATAGTACGGAAAATATATTCGTCTAGTACGAATAAAGCAAATATTTATTCGTATAGCATATTTGTACAGCAAATGTACTGATTACAGGATAAATATACAATATACGTACATTGTCGGTAAATATAAAATTTATTTGTACGAGCTTTAGAAACAGGCAGAATAGCGAGCCTTTGGCGAGCTTTTCAGGCCTGTTTCGCAGCGAGTACAAATGAATTTTATATTTAACGACAATGTACGTATATTGTGTTTATCCTGCAATGTCAAAAAAGTCGGAAAACATGTCAGATTTAAGCAAAAAGGACAGAAACAAGCGTCATTCCTCGCCTTTCATAAATGTTGTCAAGGGTGTCTTCTCGTGGTCCGCGTTAATTAGTACCAGTTTCATACTTGTCTGCGCCCTCCGCTGTACATAGCTACAGGGTACCAGGAAAGTTTATTCGTAGGCTGAAAAGTTTATTTGTATAGTACGAAAAGTTTATTCGTCTAGTACGAATAAAGCAAAAATTTATTCGTATAGCATATTTGTACAGCAAATGTACTGTTTGCAGGATAAAATAAATTAACCGCACAGGGATGTCGCATGACCCATCGTTAGGAACTATTCATCTCTTCAAATGGTATTGATTGACATGGTGTAAGGTAATTGGATTTACGACTATCTATGCCATCAGTGCCTATCAAGTTCTAAGTCCCGATCTTGGCAAGGTGTGCTCGATACAACATTATGTGATAAAGTTTGTCCGTGACTTGCGGCAGGTCGATAGTTTTTTCCGGGTACTCTTGCTTCCTCCACCAATAAAACTGACCGCCACGATATAAATGAAATATTGTTGAAAGTGGCGTTAAACACCATAACCTTAATCCTCAACACTCTATTAAACTTACGAATTTTCTATGATTAATGATGGTCGCCATATGTAATCCTCGTTACTAAAAATAACTGGGATATCGGTGTTGTACGTCGCATCAGCAGACCAATCTAGTCGTTGATCATTCCATATCTGGAACAACAGAAATACAATTTGTTGACAGAGGACAGTCGCATTAAACAATTTGATTCTACGTGGGGCCTTCGTGGTCGTGATCGCGTGTTAGTTGGGTGTACAACTACCTATGCAATCAGTGATCATCATCACTAACGTTGTGTATTCGAATCCCATTCGTGCACTCGATACAACATTATGTGATGAAGTATGTAAGTGACTTGCGGAAGATCGGTGGTTTTCTCCGAGTACTACTGTTTCCTCCATCTATTAAACTGATCGCCACGATATAACTGAAATATCTTTGAAAGTGGCGTTAAACACCATTATCCTACATCTATGGAGTTTTTCTTAAGTGGTTGTTATTGAAATAAGGTTATATTAGTGATAGAATCGAGCCAATAGGTTGAAGCACTTAATATTGACCTTAGAATATATTACAATACCCACTTCATATGGTCTCAAAATGTCCCTGTAATTTGTCAAATTGCAAGAATTTCTGAGTGGCTTGCATCGTCTGAAGCTGTATGAATTCATTGAGCACATCAGAATCTATTCATATTCTAAATTTTGGCACGCCGTTGGATCCTCGAATCCTCCGTTGGTACACAGCGTAATAGTTCTACAGCTCAGCCCTTAGGACAGGGCTAATCGACACCATTAAAAACATCTGAATTCTCAATCCAGGTTGCACACGTCTCGCTTGTGCATTTTAACACCAACAATAAGATTTTCACCTCTTTAATATCCTAACGAGCCTCCTCTAATGACCTTCTTCCTCTCTAGTAGAGAATGAACCAATACCATTTTTTCGCGCATTGATGTTTGGTGATGTGATTTTCGTTCCTCCAAATTTTATTTCTTCGTTTTTGGTATATTTTCGATTATATCTTTGGTATTGTTTAGAGTTAAACATGTAGAGGCCATATACTTATAAGCTTGATCCATAGTTAGCACGGACGATATCTTTATCCGTATATTTCTGCTATTTCGTTAGACAGCAACTAGTGCTTTAATTCTCATATTTACTGAGATATTTCTGTTTTCTAGCGTTAACATTTTTATATTTTGCTTATTCGGTTGACTTCTTTTGCAAGTGGAAAGCCTGTGTTATTTCTCATTTACTATGTTTCTAGATAAAAAAAAAAGAGAAAAAATAATTTCTTTGCGTTTTTATCCGTTTACTTTTGGCCATTACTGCATTATATTGTCGGTCCTTCCTTTAGTTATGGCTTCTGATTACCCCTTTGGTATCTTAAAACTTTTATAACCATTTAATCAATATACATATAGTATACATATGTATATGAAGCTATTTACATGTGTATTTATGACTTGACAAAATTACTTACCAAAGTAAGATATCCAGATATGGACATTGTTTGGTCGCTTATGCTCTGAAAAAAAAATTGAAAAAAAATTGTAATTCAGAAATATAACCTGGTGATGACATATTGACCTTTCTTTACATACTGTGAAATCATTATTAATCATAGGGTTCTAATTTTCGCTGATTTCGTAGTTAACTTAAACCACGAAAAAAATCGTGGCGAATAAAAGTATTTCACAGTACATGAACGTACAGAGTAGCACATTGATTGCCCCAGTGTTTATTTTGAATAACATGATAAAATACATGCATATTACTTAAAAGTTCTTGAGTTGGTAACAAGAGTAACACGGTCGATCTTTAGTATTCTGTGTAGCGTTTTGTAGATCGTTGTTTGTCGTTTTGTCAAATTTCTTTTGGTCATTGTATTATCTGTCCTTCTTCGGATTCTGATTAGTTTTTAGTGGAGTTTGTGTTGGACGATCATTAGTTGTCTGTTTAATGTTTGGTAAATCGTCGTTTGTCGTTTTGTCAATTTTCTTTTGGGTCGTTGTATCATCTATCAGTCAGTTTACGTCTTCTGATTACACCTTTGCTATCTTCAAACTTGTCTTGTTTACTAGTATGCTGTTCTCTGTCTTTGTGTTGAACCCGGTGTTTAATTTGAAATACATGATAAAATAAAAAATATATAATTTAAAATATATTATTGATTGGTTGGTGGTTGGTTTATAGTGCTTAGCGCCACTTTCAACAACATTTCAGTTATAACGTGGCGGTCAGATTTATTGGTGGAGGAAATCAGATTACCCGGAGAAAACCACCGATCTGTCTCAAGTCACTGACAAACTTTATCACATAATGTTTATCGAGTACACCTCGCCATGAACGGGGTTCGAACTCACAACTTCAGTGGTGATAGGCAATGATTACACAGGTAGTTGTAAATCGAACTACCAGACGATCAAGACCACGACGGACCCTTACAAAATATTATTTAAAATGCACTATTGCACTTTGGATATACTCACCAACTTATTGAGCGTAATAATATTCAAAGCTATAGTAACATTGACATTTGCTAACGGTCTGACAAAAGTATTATAACTTCCCAAGTACGCTGTCCTTAAAGCATCTTCTAATGTATATGTGTATGCCGCCTTAACTTCCGGCACACCTGAAAGAAAATGGCTGCCATGGAGTATTCAATACAACGGAGATACAATATATAATATTGATAAAAAAAAAAGAAAATTTTAAACATTTTAAAATTTTCATATCTACCAACACAGTATATTAATTTTCATTGGTGAGTTAACTGATTATTGCTTAGCGTGAGCAACATATAAAACTATATAGAAATGAGGGAAGGGATCGGTCACCCGGGTCAATGACTTTTAACACTTACTTAAAAATCATGGAGAGTTGGGTTGGTACGAAAACATATACCTTTTATAGCTGCTATAATGTGCATATTTTTTTTCGAAATCTACAAAAGACGTGTTTAGCAGGAAGCGTGGCACTCTTCAAACATGTTGTTAACTATATGGTTCAAGGTAAGATTTTCCGTATTATAACCCGACACCCCCCTCCCAATCGACAGGGTTCCCTCTATCCCACTGAGGACACAATGAGCAGTTCTGTGGGTTTGAGCCCTGTGAATTTTCACCAGTACCCAATTCATTGAAGGACGTTTATATTTATATAATACATAAAAGAAAATGTTTGTCTTTTTTATTAAGACATTCTTATGGGGATTAAACATTTCATTTTGCATCAACGAATTCATTAATTCAGGATAACTGTTTGTTCCATATTACCTTTGGAGCGATGTTAATAGATATTATTATATAAACAAGATTTATTATATACATGAAGGAGCTGTAGCGTGTGTACTCTTTATATTTGTTTATGAAGGCCTGTAATGCGATAATACATTACCGTAAACTATCATACAAACAAATTATATAGCGGTGATGTCGGTAATAATGGGGGGGGGGGGGGGGATGGGTGGAATTTAATTACTTTGAGAAGTCTTACTAATTATTTTTTCTGTTCAACAAATATTTTCTGCTAGAAAATATGCAAAGAATATGATGTCAAAGTATCGCAACAAATGATATTTTAATTTTTAACTATCTTAAATAGACTTTAGAGAATACCGAAGTGGACAATCCAGAGAAACTGGCAACATAGGGTACACAAGACACGAAGAAAAACAAAGTAAAAACTCAACACAATATGTGTTAGACATCACTAAACGTAAATAACACAAATAATGTAAATAAGACACGAGCCCTCCTACAAACAACCGGATGTTAAAATAACTTACAATAATCTACTATAAACAATAACGTAAATAAGACACGAGCCCTCCTACAAACATCTGGAGATTAAAATAACTTACAATAATCTACTATAAACAATTGCAATTTACATAGTTTTATGACAGCACATAATTACTCCTCATTGCTTGAAACCCCGGATATATAGAAGAAACATAATCATAGTTTCCCCATTGCTGGGTTTAACTCCTCCGAAAGGGGGAGGGGTGGCCACTGATTACGTGGTATAGATCAAATATATAATTCGTCCCCAATGAGTAACCGTAAATGAGTTATTGTTATTTACCTTAAAGACAATGTTGACTGTATGTTACATAGGGGTGGTCGTTTGAAACAGGTTACAAGGCATTTTTTCCCAATCTGATCAATTATTTCAATTTTGACTTCTGCCAATCAAAACGTCTTTTCCTCTACTTCCCTCTCAACGATACGAATAATCGTCTACCGTTAGGTTGGTTTTGTTTGTTTATGGTGTTTAACGCCACTTTCAACAATATTTCAGTTATATCGTGGCGGTCAGTTTTATTGGTGGAGGAAACCGGAGTACCCGGAGAAAACCACTGACCTGCGGCAAGTCACTGACAAACTTTATCACATAATGTTGTATCGTGTACACTTCGCCATGAACGGGGTTTGAACTTATAACTTTAGTGGCAATAGGCACTGATTGCAGCCATCTGTCGTTTGTTTTCTTTACGAATTAAGATGCAATACACAAATGTACTGATCCTTTAACGTTAAACAACAATAATTTGTATATCACACGAATAAAAAGGATATTATCAATGCCTCCAGATTTAACCCCCTTTGTCTATCAATAGTATCCCCCCTTTTTTTAACCTATCAATATCATTAAGACATTTTACCTATATCAATATTATCAAGCCTCTTCTTTTTTAATATTAAACTTGTTAAACCTATTTTCCTTTCAAACATTTTTTCTCTTCAAAATAAAAAAAAAATGTTTGCCCCTCAATGTTAGTAGACCCCTTTTTGTCTATCAATATAATTAAATCTCTTCTGCTTATCAATATTATTAAGATGTTTGTCTCTCCTCGATATTAATGAACTAACGTTGTGAGTTCGAATCCCGTTCATGACAAGGTGTACTCGATACAACTTTATATAATAACATTTGTCAGTGACTTGCGGCAGGTCGTTGGTCGTTGGTTATCTCCGGGTCCACCTGTTTCCTCCACCAATAAAACTGACAGCCACGATATAACTGACAGCCACGATATAACTGAAACATTGTTGAAAGTGGCGTTAAACACCATAACCAATCGATATTTATTTTCATCTCAATTACTTATCAATAGAGAGAAAGTGGTAATAATATTTATTTTGCAAATAAAGAACCATTTCCTCCAATAAAACAAAAATTACATCATTTTTTATACAATATGTTAAGGTAATAAAATTACTAATATGCTAAAGACTTACCAATAGAGAGAGAGAGGGGGATTAAGAACATATCTATTTTGCAAAAAAAAAAACATTTCCTCCAATAAAACAAAAACTACTTAATGTTTTTTTTTTTAATAATATATTATGGTAGTATAATAATTCACATGCTAAAATGCTTTCCAATAGAGAGAGATAAGAACATGTATTTTGCAAATAAAGAACCATTTCCTCCAATAAAACAAAAACTACATTATTTTAATTTGTATAAAATTTTATGGTAATAAAACTACTCACATGCTAAAGAAAGGAAGCATAAAAATATGGAAGTTAATATCATAATGTCCTCGTTAATATAATCTTCCGTCACGAAAAAAAGATCATCAAGAAAATATACATTGAATAAATACAATATTATGTTGAAAGAAAAATTTAAAGATCTACCAATCATGTGTCAGATTTTTAATTCTCCTTGTACAATGGAATAAAACATGATATAAAGAGAGGCATGACTAGTTAACAATACGTAGACTCAGTATTTATTTGGACCATTCTACACATAGGTACGAATGTAAAAAAATATGTATATATATATATATATATATATATATATAATAAACTTGATTTATTTACCTGGTGAGAAAATTATGACGTTAGTTTGATTGTTTATTATTTTCAAAATTTTTCACATAGGTATACTTATATGGGTGATTGTTGTTCAAAGCCAATTCAGCAAATTTTCAGCTATATCATGGCGAGAACAAGTTAATTTTCAATGAGATGATGATGAGGTCCGCTTTGTACTAGACCAACACTCTTAGTTGGATTTCTATAGTGCTAGCTCGCTGAAACAACAGTCCGTGGGTAGACATGTCGCCCCACTCGTACACATTATTCTGATTCCAAGCCAACTAGTCTTTGCTCGTTCTCCTTAATGCTGCCTTAATTATAGTCTTTGGTTTGACAGGATACGAGCACGCTAACCATTATACCACCGATGTAGTTTATATCTATACTTATATGGGTATGAATGTAAAAAAAAACACACAAAAAACGAAGTTAGTTTGATAGCTTAGTATTTTTCTTAATATGATTAATCAATAAAGCGTAATATCACGTTATGCTTTTTAACATCAACATAATCTTAAAATATTAACGAGCTACTTGATGCTTACAAGTTGCAAATAACAATTATTTCATTCTCAAATGAGTACACAATGGTTTCCTTCTTCATTAGATGTACATTTGTATTTCGGAATTGAAAAAACATATTTGAGCTGTTAATTTAAATAGAAATTAATTGCTAAGCAACTTCAGGGCAAAATATCTTTGTTATTTGTGTGTGTTTTTCTTTTATGTATATATACAATTTATGTACAATGCCGTCTTAACACATGGACACACTGGGCAGTTATACGAGGGCCCCACGAGCATAGGGGCTCATTGTAATCTATGTATGTTGTGTACAGCTATATGAGGGCCTCACAACCATAGGGGCTCATTCTAATCAATGTATGTTGTGTACAGCATAGGGGCTCATTCTAATCTATGTATGTTGTGCACAGCATAGGAACTCATTCTAATCTATGTATGTTGTGTACAGCATAGAGGCTCATTCTAATCTATGTATGTTGTGTACAGCATAGGGGCTCATTCTAATCTATGTATGTTGTGTACTGCATAGGGGCTCATTCTAATCTATGTATCTTGTGTACAGCATAGGGGCTCATTCTAATCTATGTATGATGTGTACAGCATAGGGGCTCATTCTAATCTATGTATGTTATGTACAGCTATACGAGGGCCCCACGACCATAGGGGCTCATTCTAATCTATGTATGTTGTGTACAGCTATACGAGGGCCCCACGACCATAGGGGATCATTCTAATCTATGTATGTTGTGTATAGTTATACGAGGGCCCCACGACCATAGGGGCTCATTCTAATCTATGTATGTTGTATACAGCTATACGAGGGCCCCACGACCATAGGGGCTCATTCTAATCTATGTATGTTGTGTACAGCTATACGAGGGCCCCACGACCATAGGGCCTCATTCTAATCTATGTATGTTGTGTACAGCTATACGAGGGCCCCACGACCATAGGGGCTCATTCTAATCTATGTATGCTGTGTACAGCTATACGAGGGCCCCACGAGCATAGGGGCTCATTCTAATCTATGTATGTTGTGCACAGCTATACGAGGGCCCCAAGAGCATAGGGGCTCATTATAATCTATGTATGTTGTGTACAGCTATACGAGGGCCCCACGACCATAGGGGCTCATTCTAATCTATGCATGTTGTGCACAGTTATACGAGGGCCCCACGAACATAGGGGTTCATTCTAATCTATGTATGTTATGCACAGCTATACGAGGGCCCCACGAGCATAGGGACTCATTCTAATCTATGTATGTTGTGTACAGCATGTTTTTAATGTTTAAACACTTATTTTGTTGGAAGTACCAATACAATAGATATATGTTTAATTTTATCACCCATTTATATTTTTATTCCCTTTGAGTGGATGTGTAGGTAGGAGCCCAGTATACTGCTTTACCAAGGGGCCAATAAAGCTGCTAAGATGGCCATGCTTATGTCTCTTTCTAACAGTCATCAATGAAAATTAACTTCTATAATTTGCATGCGCCATGATGTTTTCTCCAGATTTAGTCGAGTTGCGAAGTAGTCAAACTCGTGTTGAATTCGAACCCCCGTTCACGGCGAGGTATACTCGACACAACATTAAGTTTATCAGTAACTTGCGACAGGTTGGTGGTTTTCTCTGGGGACTCCGGTTTCCTCCATCAATAAAACTGACCACCACGATATAACTGAAATATTGTTGAAAGTGGCGTTAAACACCATAAACCAACCTATGCTGCTAAAGTTGGCATCAATCAATCAATCAATCAATCAATTAATGCTTTTGAAAATAAGCAACGCTATGCAATGGACCAGGAGCCGTCGTGGTCGTGATCGTATGGTAGTTGGATTTATAACCAAATGTGCAATCAGTGTCTATATATCACCCCTGACGTTGTGAGTTCGAATCCCGTAAATGACGATATTGTGTGCTATATACAACCCGTATGTGATAAAGTTGGTCAGTGACTTACGACAGGTCGGTGGTTTTCTCTGGGTACTCAGGTTTCCTCCACCAATAAAAACTGACCACCACGATATAAATGAAATATTTGTGAAAGTGGCGTTAAACACCATAAACCCTGTAATGGACCAATTATTATTTTCTTATAGATGAAGGGGATGGATTTTTTTTCCAAACCAAACCGTAATGAAAACATTCATACTACCATACTACGAGCAATTAAAAATCCCAAGACATGCTTATTTTAAGAATTAGCGGTAGTAGCTATCGTTTTGTACATATCATACAGTACGAAATAAATACATCTTTTATCAACGAAATTATGACACTTTGTGTAAAATGGCATAGTCACTAACACAAAATACTACACAGACTGAACAGTTCAAATTCCAATAGAAAAATATTGCTTTGTATACAATTTAAATGTTGTAAAAACTTGTGAATGAAATTACCCCTTAATTTTTATAGCATTCAAATATATATAGATAGTTTTTAAGAAAATTATAATAAAATTATTTTTGCTATCCTTTGCTCTCACGCAAGGGCAATAACTCGTATGAAAAAGAAATGTCAAACACATTTAATTTTAGAATCAAATCGGGAATATACAAATGACCTATTGCTACCCATGTTTTGTATTTGGTGCAGTCTAGCATTTAGCTACTGGACACAAAAATAAAACAAAATAAATGTTAAATCAGATTAAACCTAGAGGTTATTTCCTTCCCAGAATTCCTGTCTACCGCTGTCATTCCAATTTCCGTATTTCCGAAGATAAATTCAAGTCAACCCAGCGCCTTTCCGCACATGTTTCAGGGAATGTAATTGTAGGTCTACAAAGTAGAGAGCAACCATCGTCATAAACGTATGACGGATATTGATTTTCCGATACATAAATAAAAAAATCCATAACGTCTTGGTGTGGATACGGAGTAAAAGTACGACTTCAACACTTTCGTTCCGGCTTCTACCATCTGATCTTTTTCAATAATTTGAGAGAAAATATTGTCACATTTTTCTTCCCCATCCATCAAAACCTTCTGCTTTACATCATGCCTTCTCTTATCAAAAGGAATATTCGTAGCTGCTTTTCATCACACGTGACAGAATGAAATCCGGACGATGTCCAAATAAAACAGCCCCTTTCAATACCGACATATCAACATCTTCCGGTATTATAATTCGCTTGCCAGGGAATGCTGCCTGGACGGCATCTTGTATCAGAGGACATTCTGAAAATCCTCCGACCATTAAAATAGTTGATAGGTCATTCGTGGACCTATTGGAAAGGGTGTTTTTCATTAAAGTAATGATGCTGTCAATTGTTGGTGTGAAGAGCTTGATTATTAAATCGGCATTAAATCTCAATTTGTCACTACATAGAGTTATTTTGTCCACATACGACGACGAATCAATGGCGGATTGTAAACTCTTCCCTCCAAAATCTTTGCATTTTCCGTCTATTGCAACAAATGGAATTGTTAAATTGACTTTTGTCTTGTTCTCTGTTCTAACTGTTCGTTTTACTGCTTCAAATTCTCGAACCAGATCTAAATAAGATAAAGGGTTCTTTTCTTTAAATTCTGATATTACTTTTTCTCCAGTTATTTCTTGAAGCAGTTTAAAGAATCTAGCATCAATTGACGTGCCGCCACAATCATTACCAGTCGTCCTGCATAATTCCTTCAGTTGACCATTGGAAGCCTTTTCATGAACTGTAATATCGGCTGTCCCCCCTAGAATATAAAAATATACAATAATATCCCTTGTTTGTGATCAAACGATCACAATGAGCATGATGGCGCTTGGATAAGATTGATATTTCGTATCTTCGGTTTATGGTTTTTAAAGCCACTTTCAACAAATATTCCAGTTATATCATGGCGATTATGAAGAAAAAGTTTTAATAGTGATGGTTAGAGAAAACCGAAGGGGTAATAATGAATGAACAATCCAGAGACACTGGCGACACTGGGTACACAAGACACAGGACGAAAATAAACGTTAGAGAGCACCGAAGGGGAAATCAAGATTGGACAATCCAGAGACACTGGCAACACCGGGTACACAAGACACGGGACGAAAATAAATGGTAGAGAAAACCGAAGCGGCAATCAAGAATGGACAATCCAGAGACACTGGCAACACCGGCAGGATGAAAATAAACGTTAGAGAAAACCGAAGAGGTAATCAAGATTGGACAATCCAGAGCCACTGGCAATACCTGGTACACAAGAAACAGGACAAAAATAAACGTTAGAAGAAACCGAAGGGGCAATCAAGAATGGACAATCCAGCGACACTGCAACATTGGGTACACAAGACGAAGACAAACAAAACATAAAAACACAACACAATATGTGTTGGACACCACTATACGCAAACGAACACAAATAACGCAAATACGACAGAACGTAAGAACACATAATAGGACCACACAAACAAAAGCTAAAAAGATGAGCAACATGGACCCCACCAAAGAAACAGCAGAGGGTGAACTCAGGGGCTCGTGAAGGGTAAGCAATCCCTGCTTCTTATAGGAATCCCGCCGTATTGCTTATATATAAAGTCAATTGACTGATTGATGGCTTGATTGATTGGTTGATTGGTGTTTAGCAATATTTCAGCTATGTACAGTCAACAATAACATCAATATCAACAAATGATCATGAACAATCACTTTCTCCTTAATTTATTGTACATAAAAAATACCATGACATATGACTTTGGAAACACAGGTGTTGGGTTTAGGAGAGGCACAAACATACATATATTTGCTTACAAAATATTGTTGAAATTGTGTGTGTGTGTGTGTGTGTGTGTGTGTGTGTGTGTGTGTGGGTGTGGGTGTGGGGGGGGGTGGGTGTGTCTGTCTGTCTGTCTGTCTGTCTGTCTGTCTGCCTGCCTGCCTGCCTGCCTGCCTGCCTGCTTGCGTCCGTGCGTGAAAAATCCGGGGCTAGATCCATGAAGCTTCTGTATAGGCAAATGTTGACAGTATATAGAGGCTGCTTCCGGTTCTAAAGCAAGCATTAAAATTTCCGTTGGTATACCAGTCTAAAATATTAAACAGGAAGACAAGAGGTCAAATAAATGTAAGTTTGCATGAACAGAAATCTATATAATATTAATGTATTAAAGTTAATGTCGTCACATTTCACGAGCACATGGGTTCACCATAGGAATTACGGTGGAGTCCGTGTTGCTGATCTTTTTCCGTTACGGAATGTCTGTGTCTCAAATGACCACATATATGTTCCGTTTGTCGTAATCATAATCCAATCCTTTGTTCCTTATTAAGTTATCGGATTTGTTATATAAGAGTAACACAACGGGTGCAACATGTGGAGCAGAAATGTCTACCCTTCCAGAGTACCTGAATTCATCCCGGTGTTGTAATCGGGTTCGTGTTGCTCGAACTTTAGTTAGCACCACGAACACCACTAAATACTGAGCACCACGCTCACCACTAAATAATGAGCACCACGCTCACCACTAATAAGCACCACGCTCACCACTAAATAATGAGCACCACGATCACCACTAAATACTGAGCACCACGATTACCACTAAAGACTGAGCACCACGATCACTACTAAATATTGAGCACCATGATCACCTCTAAAGACTGAGCACCACGATCACCACTAAATAATGAGCACCACGATCACCACTAAATAATGAGCACCACGATCATCACTAAATACTGAGCACCACGATCACCACTAAATACTGGGGATGAACCAAGGTGGTCTGGACTGATCAGCAGTATGTTTTTATTTGCAAAATCTTAAATTTCTGCGTTCGTTCTCATGACCTGTTTAGCAGTATGTTTTAATTTTTCGAATCTTTAGTACCCTTTCTGCGCTCGTTCTCATGAACTGCTTAGCAGTATGTGATCGTAGGGTAGTTGGATTTACAACTACCTATGTAATCGGTGCCTATCACCACTGAACCTGTTGGTTCGAATCCCGCCCAGGCGAGATGTAAAACATTATGTGATAAAGTTGTCAGTGACTTGCGGCAGGTCGGTGGTTTTCTCCGGGTACTTCGGTTTCCTCCACCAATAAAACTGACCGCCACGATATAGCTGAACTATTGTTGAAAGTGGCGTTAAACACCACAAAACCATTAAGCCAATCAATTATGTAGTACCTTTTCAGCGCTCGTTCTCGTGAACTGTTTTTGCCGTGTCAATCCAGATTGCAGGGACGGTGAGTATCCACTGTACTTCATCGAATATTTTCCCTTGTTTCTTTAACATGCCCAGCAAATGATCTACCAATTCTTTAATTGATAATGTAAAAACATCAACAGCAGAGAGTGCGTTGCCTGTTATGTCCTCCAAAACCATATTATGGGTAATATTCTAAATAAATAAAAAGATGTATCGTCCATATTAAATAGATCTTGTACCGTCTTTTATGTTTAGCATTATACAATGGGAACCTTCTTCGGGGTGAAGATTAAAAACAAATGTTCATTTTAAATACCGTGTTATATGTTTAGCATAATACATTCGTCGTGAGTGAAAATGAACAAAAAAATATTATCAACATGAGGAGAGTTTTTTTCAACCGAAAGTGTAATAGCGCGATGTAAAACAACACTTATTAGGATCACAATTATTGAGATTCACCTCCTGAGGTGGTCGTAATTCATTGATTATACCCAACAAGCAAACAAAAGCAAGAAAATGATATTTATCCTGCAAGTATGTGTGTTATATGGGGTATCGATCTTTTCTCTGTTTCAACGATTATTTGATTGAATTTTAGAACTGTTCTGATGATGTGGTATTTTTATTTATTTATTTATTTATTTATTTGTTTGTTTGTTTGTTTGTTTGTTTGTTTGTTTGTTTTTTGTGTTTTTTCCCGTTGTTGTTGGTTTTTGTTGTGTTGTTTTCTTTTGTTATTGTTTTTTATGTTTATTTACTAAAAAATGAAGAAGAAATACAAATTTTAAATAACTGAAATACCTTGCTGCTATAGAGGTTCATTTTAAAGCGATGGAAAAAATAATAGTCATCATGTTTCTTGTCCATAATCAAATCAGCATACTGATTTTCTGAATCATATCCAAAGGCCACACATTTCTTCTCCTTATCAAGTAACAGACATGTTGGTGTCTTGATTTACGAAAGGGCCCGAGCACCAGCATTCCATGTCTGATTACAATGAATGTTCAGCGGATCCGTTTTGAACTCGCTTCGCATTGAGAACGCATATCCAGAATATGTCGTGCCAAAATCCAACGCTGCAACCATTAAATGTTTTCTCATATCCGCCATGTTGTGGTGATAAGCAAATTCTGCTTAGAAATATAAAAAAAAATGATATATAATTGTATTTAAGAAGAGTTTGAAGATACCAAAAGGCACTGGCGGCAAACTGATCGTGGTAACTGGAGTTACGACGATCACAACATGGCGGAGGTAGAAATAGGTAAGATCATTATCTGCTAATTTCTCCATTCTAACGTGTTGTTGTCAAGAATTTACCAGCCGCAAGGTTGATATGTACGAATTTGGTGTATGTGTGTGTTCTTGATACCATGTATGGTCTCGTTACCAAGAAAATAGCCGTCGGAAATTTAAGCAAGATAATTGTAACTCCAAAAGAAGATAATCTATTTTTATATATTATAATTTATGTATCTCCTACTCTCCATACATTTTATAGCTCTATACTCTATACTCTATAGCTCTAGTAGTTTGTTGACAAAAAATAAAGTTATTTCATCCAAACAATATATTTGTATAATTCACTGCGTCCAATATTATTTTCCAAGTAAATCAGGAATTCATGGAAAAATTATATCAACTAGTATTTACTATTAATGATTGTCAGAGGTCGACCAAATGACACCCCCCTTTTTTTTCAGGCCTGATTTTTCGAAGGACGATTTGAAAACAAGATTTCTCAGAACCGTTCTCCCTTATTTTATTGTTTTTTGTAAAGAAAATTAATTTGATAAACAATAATTCAACTTAAAATTCAAAATATTAAATAAAGCTAAGATTGGCCATGTTAACAATAGAAAACGAAAGTAGAATTTCTCTGAAAACAAACGACATTTTATTGGGTAATTGCTTACATTTCTAACACGTACCTTTAAACGCTGAAATTCAACCTAGATTATACCATTATTATAAGTTTTCACAATATTACGTGGAAACGAAAAACAACCCATACTACCATTATGGATATCAGGACCCGACAGGAGTTATTCATAGATTTTATATTTTGACAGTTTGTCAAATTTAAATCACGCTTATAATTAGAATAGATAACTCTGTATTTAAAATCATATGTTTATTTTTTGTTGAATTATTTAGTGTCGAATTTACTTATAGGCTTTGGAGGATGAAGCCTAGGATCTCAAAATCTAGGGGCATCCTGTAAAGGTGTATAATATTTTACTGTCATAGGCATGTCCTACATATGATTTCATAGCGCATTCCATTGTATAGAACATTGCGTTATGATATAATATGTAAGAAAGGCCTATGATATTGTCTCTAAAGAAGTGAAGAAGCCCGGGGTCTCTCTTTATCTAAATTGACTAAATCTGGCACTGATTATTGATGTTTATTTGCTGTTGTCTTTTCTATTGAACCTTATGTAATATTTATATCACGGTTTTCCTAGTTCAACACGGCGCGTGATGTTGTTTCACCGTTTGACTCGAAAAACCGTGGTATCAAATCAAATCTCAAATCAAAAAGTTTTATTTAAAGTCGGTACATTTTATAACAATCAACATAAGCTCTCAAGAGCTTTTCAAAACGACATGCATAATAAATTACATAAATTAAATACAGCACAATAAAACATGTCATGCATTACAAAATTAAATACATATCCGGATAATATTTATGCATACATTTCTGTGTTTTGACCTCTGGACCTCCACAGCCAGTGCCTCTCTGTGTACTTATTGTCATAGGACCAGAAGTCAAAACACAAAATAGATGCAGACATTTATAGCACCCATTACACATACAAGTACATTCATGCAAATTTCAAGCAGTCTATGATCAAGCAAATAAGCAAACTAACTCAAAACACATATCAAATATTCATGTACTTTTAAAACATATTCCAAAAATATTCTAAAAACATTTTAAAAATGTTCATGCATAAATAGCCAAGCACTAAAATAAATAAAGCACAAGTTAATTGAAAAGCATACAAAGTAAAATATTTATATACTTCTTAAAACACACTCTAAAACATATCTTAAAAATATTCCAAAAATATTTCAAGAATACTTTAAAAATATTTTAAAAATATTCATGCAGAATAGCCAAGCACTAAAATAAAAAACTAAAATAAATTAAAGTTAAACTGAAAAGCATACAAAAGCAAGAAGGCAGCAGTAAGGCAAATTTCATGCAATGTCTATTCTAGAAAAAATTATACTAGCAGCAAGCATTGCAGCGGCACGAGTTGCCATTCCATGAGTTTATTACATTATTTAATTGATTTAAAGATGTTTGTGTTCTAAAGTGGTTTGGCAACTCGTTCCACAGGTTAGCAGCAGCATATCGAAAGGATTTTAGACCATACCTTGTCGTTCGTACTGAAGGGATTTCTGTAATGTTGTCGTACCTAAAACAATATTTAGTATCTTTAATTTTGATTAAGTCATGTAAATATGAAGGGCTTTCTTGATGTAGAATTTTATAAACCTCAATGGCCATAGTTCTCAGTCTTCTCACTTTTAATGTTGGGAGTTTAGAGACTATTAACAAGTTTTCATATGTACTGTTATAATCATTATAAATAAATCTTAGTGCTCGCTCCTGAATTTTTTCTATTTTATTTGTATTGGCTTCACTACAAAAGTGCCATGAAAGTGGACAGAAGTTAAAGTTAGACAATATGAATGAATGATATATGGTTAATTTACCCAATTTATTTAAATATTTACCTAGCCTTTTTAACACATTTAACTGCCTAGATGCTTTTTTACAAATGTTTGAAATATGAGAATTAAATTTAAGTTCAAAATCAATTGTAACCCCTAGTAATTTTACTTCTTTTTCACATTTAATTTTATTTCCTGCTAAATCAAGAACAATATTTTTATCCATTGATTTTTTGCCAATAGCTATGGCCTGAAATTTATCAGGATTTGCCTTCATCTGGTTACATGAAAACCATTCTATTAATGCCAAACTGTCTTTTTCTAAATATTCAACTACTTTATCAATATTATCATCTGCATGTGCGAGAGTGTTGTCGTCTGCATAGTTATAAAGTGTGCTGCTTGTGGTAAAGTGAAAAATGTCGTTTAAAAAAATGTTAAATAGTACAGGACCTAGAAATGACCCTTGTGGTACGCCTTTGTAGATGTCTTGCCAGTTACTTAGTGTGGTACCAACATTGACGCATTGTTTCCTGTTAGTAAGGTAGTTTTCAATTAACTGTAATGCAGATTTTGACATGCCATATGCTTCAAGTTTGAGTAATAATAATTTGTGTGGTAGGCAATCAAAGGCATTGGACAGGTCCATTAGTACTGCTGCAATGTATTTATTTTGGTCTAGTGCCTGTTTCCAATCTTCTATAATTTTTAGTTGTGTAGTATTGCATCCGTAGCCCGATCTGAAAGCTGACAGAAATGGATGGAAGTGATTGTTAAAATATTCTGTTAACTGTTCGTGAATGGCCCGTTCAAAGAATTTTTGAAATAACAGGTAGTATACTTACTGGTCTATAGTTACTTTTGTACAGTGCATTGTTCTTCTTGTGTAGTGCAACAACTTGTGCTTGTTTTAGTTGGTCTGGAAACACAGAATTTGTTATTGTTTTATTTATCATTTTTGTTATTGGTTTTGCAATTACAGGTTTAGCTAGTTTTAATAATTTAGCTGATATACCATCTCTACCTGTTGCTTTTTTAACATTGGTCTTATTTATTTGTGTATGTACAAATTCATCAGATATTTCTTTAAATTCAAGATACTAGGATGATTTTTATCTACAACAGTTACATTTCCAATATCTTTTGCCACATTTATAAAGAAATCATTAAAACATTCTGCTACCATGTTTTGATCATTTATGATTTCATCTTTTTCACAGAGTATGATATTTTTAGTAAAATGGCTACCTTTGTTGGTAATAAACGGCTTGATAGTAGGCCAAAAATCCTTTGATTTGGGACCACCTATACATCTTTCAAAGAAATAAGTTTTAATAGACCTTTTCTTCATTTTTGTAACTAGATTTCTCTGTTGTCTATAATTTTCCCAGTTACTCTTAGCTTTACATTTATTATATTTATTATGCAACTGTCTTTTTTTGTACACAGCTTTTCTTAATTCCTTATTTATAAATGGTGCTGGATTTTGACATGGTTTTCTTTGCTTTACTGGTGCATGTTTATCTACAGTCTGTATGAAAGCATCTTCAAAATCTGAATACATTTTGTTCACATCATTATGATCAGTTATTTTATCAAAATCAATTTTATTTAGGTCTTCTGTAAATTTGTCCTGGTCAAAATTTTTAAAACTTCTAAAGCATTTTAACTCTTTTTTGTTTGATGGCATATTACCTTTGATTTGTATTGATATAATGCTATGTACATCACTAATACCACAGTTATAATTGTTGGTATTCATACAATAATTTGGTTTGTTAGTAAGTATGACATCATTTAAACTAGGCGATGGTATCAATGATTTGTAGCATGAAGACATGCAATATCACATCTAGGTAGTTGATTATGACACGACTCTCTGAGAGTAATAAAACTACAGCCCAGATTTAAAATGTGCAATATCTCGTATCTGTATGTATTATTTCATAGTTCTTAGCTGTTACTTACGTTCTGGTATATAAATCATAAAAAAGATCAACGGAAAAAAGAATACTTTACTTTAAACATGTGTATTGTCAAACAAATACAGACAATGGATCAGACACAAGTTATAAGCTTACGAGGTCTTCTCCGTTACATATAAATCATTAATTAGACAATATATTACAAAAACATAACATTATTTCATTCATAATTATGAATGAATTCATGTAACATTTTTATTTATTGTATATTTGTATTGTATTATGTTATAGGGTTATTTCACAACTATTGAGGAATGTTTTCCCGGGCAGTATCACACCGTACAACCCCATTGAATCATTTTAGTCAAAAGCTGTATGATACGATGAAAATTGTATGTTTACAATGGTGGCCGAACCACACCAAGGAATGGGTTGTCTCCTCTATGTTTTGATTAAAACTGTTAGGTTATGAATGGGATCGAATGTGATATAACAGCATGCATGTTTATCTTTATTTGGAAGTAATAAATTACTCCTTTTCTCCTATTTTCTGAGCACCCTCGAATCAGTTTTCGGCTAGCATCCTCCAGAAACAGACATCTTTCGTTCTTTCAGGGTTGATATCTTTGTTGCACATAATACCCTGAGGTGAAATTGAACTTAATGGTGTAGCTTAATCATTTGACAGAGCAAGATACCGCCCACATTTTATAGACATGCAAGAACCATCAGACATTAAGAAATAATATATGTCCATTACCAACATCACTGCAAGAGAAGCTTTATGGATCCGTGGATACACTGCAGAAGACCACCAGATTCGTAGTGGAAACTGAAATCCAAGTGTAAAGGCGAACGAAAAGAAAAAGAAATCATTTGGCTATATCATTGTGTGCATAATTCAAATTCACGACCACGACGGTCCGTACATCATATATGAACCTGTATATCAGTACAATATTTAATATGGAATATAGAGATTCGTGTTTCCCACTCACGACTGGTAGCTTAAAAAAGAGTGTGGATCAGTTGTAGGTATAAAAAAAAAAAAGAGACTTAAATTCACGTGTAAGAATGTCACACTATAGTTCAGGTTCCACATTTGGTTTGTTTTGTTTGTTTGATGGTGTTTAATGTCACTTTCAACAATATTTCAGTTACATCGTGGCCGTCAGTTTTATTGGTGGAGGAAACTTGAGGACCCGGAGAAAACCACCGATCTGTCTGTTTCTGACAATAATAATAAAATATATAAAACAACTTGCTTACAAATTTGCATGCAGAAGTAAAATATAATGATTTCAAAGAATGTAAACGAAAAGTTTGAAGATGCGAGAAGGATAACCAGAAGCTGTAAATCAAAGGACAGACAATTAAAAACATTTGTATACAGAGGTAAAAACTATATAAATATCTCAAAGAAAGAACATGGAAATAAGTAAAAATAAGATTATTAAAAGCCATAAGTCGAAGGGCAGACAATACTATTGGAAAAAGTAAAACAAAACAAAAACAAACAAAAACAAGGCAAACAAAACAAATTAAATAGAATAAAAAAAGACAAACAATGATTCACAAAACAGAAAACGACAGAAAATTAACTTGTCCTCGCATTGATATAACTGAACATTTCTGAGTTGGTGTTAAGCGACAATCACTCACTCACTCACTCACTCACTCACTCCATTATAAAAATAGATACTATGACTTTATTGGTCCACAGTTTTACCCCCACAGGGGTTGAAGACATAGATCTACAAACATCATTATACAATACAATATACAATACAAAAATAAGATTCAACAGAACAGACAATAGCAATGAAAATCAATAATTCACCATAGACTAACTTCAGTTTCCAAAGCCTATAAGTCAATCCGACACTGTCAATAATTCACCATAGACTAAGCATATGATTTAAAAAAACAGAGTTATCTTTTCTTGTTAAACGTGATTTAAATTTGACAAATGTCAAAATATAAAATCTATAAATAACTTTTGTCGGGTCCTGATATTCATAATGGCAGTATGGGTTGTTTTTCGTTTCCACATAATATTGTGAAAACTTATAATAATGGTATAATCTAGGATGAATTTCAGCGTTTAAAGGTACGTGTTTGAAATGTAAGCATTCACCCAATAAAATGTCGTTTGTTTTCGGAGAAATTCAACTTTCGTTTTCTATTGAGTAAATTTTAGCTTAATTTAATATTTTACATTTTAAGTTTAATCATTGTTTATTAAATTAATTTTCTTAACATAGAAAATTAAAATAATGCGGAACGGTTCTGACACATCTTGTATTCAAATCGGTCTTCGAAAAATGAGGTGGATTAAAAAAAAGGGGGGTGATTGACCTCTGACAATTATTAAAATTCTAGTTTTATAGTTCTTTCATGTATTCCTGATTTATTTGGAAAATATTGATTGGATGCAGTGAATTATATAAATATATTGTTTCGGTGTAGTAACTTTAATTTTTGTCATTAAAAACACCATGACTCAGGCACGAGTTCATAAAGGAGAAAAGATAACCCCCTCAGCCAGTTTGAAATTGCATTTTTCAGGTACGATATATATGATTCATAATTATATAAGTTATAATCATTAAATGACTAATTATTAGGGAACGACCATACCACTGGATGGATACTGTCGCCAAATTATATTTATAGGTAAACATGAACGATGCACAGATTTAATGATATAACACGGAAGTTTTCAATGAGAAATTTTGAAGACAAAATTACCGATTGTTCACGTCCAAAAACGAAAATATGATTTTTGCTTGCGGTGGAAAAGAAATGTGTTTGTCTCGGGGTGGAGGAGGGTAAAAATTGATGGAAAATAGGGGATACATTCAGAAAAACCTTAATTGATCCACAAATGACCAAATTAAAAAATATCATGTCTCCCATTATAAAGGTTTGTGCCAAAACTGGCTAACTTAAGAAGGTTTGATGATACCAAAAGGGTAACCAGACACCTAATACGAAGAATGATAGAGAATACAATGGTCAAAAGGGCAACCAGACACCGAATACGAAGAATGATAGACAATACAATGTTCAAAAGGGTAACCAGACACCTAATACGAAGAATGATAGACAATGCAATGGTCAAAAGGGTAACCAGACACCGAATACGAAGAATGATAGACAATACAATGGTCAAAAGGGTAGCCAGACACCTAATACAAAGAATGATAGACAATACAATGGTCAAAAGGGTAACCAGACACCGAATACGAAGAATGATAGACAATACAATGGTCAAAAGGGTAGCCAGACACCTAATACAAAGAATGATAGACAATACAATGGTCAAAAGGGTAGCCAGACACCAAATACAAAGAATGATAGACAATACAATGGTCAAAAGGGTAGCCAGACACCTAATACAAAGAATGATAGACAATACAATGGTCAAAAGGGTAGCCAGACACCTAATACAAAGAATGATAGACAATACAATGGTCAAAAGGGTAACCAGACACCGAATACGAAGAATGATAGACAATACAATGGTCAAAAGGGTAGCCAGACACCTAATACAAAGAATGATAGACAAGACAATGGTATAAAGGGTAGCCAGACACCTAATACAAAGAATGATAGACAATACAATGGTCAAAAGGGTAACCAGACACCTAATACGAAGAATGACAGACAATACAGTGGTCAAAAGGGTAGCCAGACACCTAATACGAAGAATGATAGACAATACAATTGTCAAAAGGGTAACCAGAGACCTAATTCGAAGTATGACAGACAATACAATGTTCAAAAGGGTAACCAGCCACGTAATGCGAAGAATGATAGACAATACAATGGTCAAAAGGGTAGTCAGACACCAAATAAGAAGAATGACAGACAATACAATGGTCAAAATGGTAACCAGACACCTAATACGAAGAATGACAGACAATACAATTGTCAAAAGTGTAGTCGGACACCAAATACGAAGAATGATAGACAATGCAATGGTCAAAAGGGTAACCAGACACCTAATACGAAGAATGATAGACAATACAATGGTCAAAAGGGTAGCCAGACACATAATACAAAGAATGATAGACAATACAATGGTCAAAAGGGTAACCAGACACCGAATACGAAGAATGATAGACAATACAATGGTCAAAAGGGTAGCCAGACACCTAATACAAAGAATGATAGACAATACAATGGTCGAAAGGGTAACCAGACACCTAATACGAAGAATGACAGACAATACAATGGTATAAAGGGTAGCCAGACACCTAATACGAAGAATGACAGACAATACAATGGTCAAAAGGGTAGCCAGACACCCAATACGAAGAATGATAGACAATATAATTGTCAAAAGGGTAACCAGAGACCTAATGCGAAGAATGACAGACAATACAATGTTCAAAAGGGTAACCAGCCACCTATTACGAAGAATGACAGACAATACAATGGTCAAAAGGGTAACCAGACACCTAATACAAAGAATGACAGACAATACAATGGTCAAAATGGTAGCCAGACACCTAATACGAAGAATGATAGACAATACAATGGTCAAAAGGGTAGTCAGACACCAAATAAGAAGAATGACAGACAATACAATGGTCAAAAGGGTAACCAGACACTTAATACGAAGAATGACAGACAATACAATTGTCAAAAGTGTAGTCGGACACCAAATACGAAGAATGATAAACAATACAATGGTCAAAAGGGTAACCAGACACCTAGTACAAAGAATGACAGACAATACAATGGTCAAAAGGGTGACCAGACACCTAATACAAAGAATGACAGACAATATAATGGTCAAAAGGGTAACCAGACACCTAATACGAAGAATGATAGACAATACAATGGTCAAAAGGGTAACCAGGCACCAAATACGATGAATGATAGACAATACAATGGTCAAAAGGGTAACCAGACACCTAATACAAAGAATGATAGACAATACAATGGTCAAAAGGGTAACCAGACACCAAATACGAAGAATGATAGACAATACAATGGTCAAAAGGGTAACCAGACACCGAATACGAAGAATGACACAATACAATGGTCAAAAGGGTAGCCAGACATCAAATACGAAGATTGATAGACAATGCAATAGTCAAAAGGGTAACCAGACACCTAATACGAAGAATGATAGACAATACAATGGTCAAAAGGGTAACCAGACACCAAATACGAAGAATGATAGACAATACAATGGTCAAAAGGGTAACCAGACACCGAATACGAAGAATGACACAATACAATGGTCAAAAGGGTAGCCAGACATCAAATACGAAGAATGATAGACAATGCAATAGTCAAAAGGGTAACCAGACACCTAATACGAAGAATGACAGACAATACAATGGTCAAAAGGTTAGCCAGACACCTAATACGAAGAATGATAGACAATACAATTGTCAAAAGGGTAACCAGACACCGAATACGAAGAATGATAGACAATGCAATGGTCAAAAGGGTAGCCAGACACCTAATACAAAGAATGATAGACAATACAATGGTCAAAAGGGTAACCAGACACCAAATACGAAGAATGACAGACAATACAATGGTCAAAAGGGTAACCAGGCAACTAATACGAAGAATGATAGACAATACAATGGTCAAAAAGGTAACCAGACACCAAATACGAAGAATGACAGACAATACAATGGTCAAAAGGGTAACCAGACACCTAATACGAAGAATGACAGACAATACAATGGTCAAAAGGGTAACCAGACACCTAATACGAAGAATGATAGACAATACAATGGTAAAAAGGGTAACCAGACACCTAATACGAAGAATGACAGACAATACAATGGTCAAAAGGGTAACCAAACACCGAATACGAAGAATGACAGACAATACAATAGTCAAAAGGGTAACTAGACACCTAATACAAAGAATGACAGACAATACAATGGTCAAAAGGGTAACCAGACACCTAATACAAAGAATGACAGACAATACAATGGTCTAAAGGGTAACCAGACACCTAATACAAAGAATGATAGACAATACAATGGTCAAAAGGGTAACCAGACACCTAATACAAAGAATGATAGACAATACAATGGTCAAAAGGGTAACCAGACACCGAATACGAAGAATGACAGACAATGCAATGGTCAAAAGGGTAACCAGACACCTAATACGAAGAATGACAGACAATACAATGGTCAAAAGGGTAACCAGAAACCGAATACGAAGAATGACAGACAATGCAATGGTCAAAAGGGTAACCAGACACCTAATACGAAGAATGACAGACAATACAATGGTCAAAAGGGTAACCAGACACCTAATACGAAGAATGATAGACAATGCAATGGTCAAAAGGGTAACCAGACACCGAATACGAAGAATGACAGACAATGCAATGGTCAAAAGGGTAACCAGACACCTAATACAAAGAATGATAGACAATACAATGGTCAAAAGGGTAACCAAACACCTAATACAAAGAATGATAGACAATACAATGGTCAAAAGGGTAAACAGACACCAAATACGAAGGATGATAGACAATACACTGGTCAAAAGGGTAGCCACACACCTAATACAAAGAATGATAGACAATACAATGGTCAAAAGAAAAAGAACAAAACAACAACCTGTGACGAAATGGGTTTTTAAAAGAAAGATGAAAAGAATTGTACAACTTTTATCAAAATATAGAAGTGTGAACGTATAGTGCGAGATCTCTAAGTTACATCTCTAATATCAGAGCATCAAGTTATATATAAAATGTTATGTAAATTGTTGGAAGTTCACATGGCTCGTGATTGTATATATCCCAAGTAGAAAAAGAGTATGTAATTTTAGCAGTTTACCAAATATGAGAAAGCATAACGCTTATCGTTCACTTATTTACCCGCGATATGAATATTAAATTATGACTGTTTATTAACAGATAATTATAAATTATTGTTCATTAATAACAACCAGCACTCAGGATCATCAGATAAGCCTCTTGTCAGGGAAATTGTCATCTAGAAAAGTAACGAATAGATGGCCCTCATCCATGTAGGAATTAATTGAAGCTTTGCTTTGTTATCATGTCAACTGTACTCTTCATGAGAACACAATGAGTATTTAACACAACTATTCCACAATTCTTGTAACTACGCTACAAACCAACGGTCGACAAAACAGTAAACAGAAAACTTAAGTTTAAGCAACATGAACTTCACTAAAAACGGGGGAACGCATGTGCTCTGGTAGGGTAACCAGTTTCTGCTCCACTAGTAGCATCCGTCGTATTCCTCTTGTTACAAATCAGATGAAAAGTTAGCTATAACAATGGAATCAATCAGTGACCAAAAACAGTGGCGTGTTTATGTAAGAAAAAATTGAAACAGACAGATATTATAATAGAAACAGACAGATATTATAATAGAAACAGACAGATATTATAATAGCACAGACAGATATTATAATAGAAACAGACAGATATTATAATAGAAACAGACAGATATTATAATAGATACAGACAGATATTATAATAGAAACAGACAGATATTATAATAGAACAGACAGATATTATAATAGAAACAGACAGATATTATAATAGAAACAGACAGATATTATAATAGAACAGACATATATTATAATAGAACAGACAGATATTATAATAGAAACAGACAGATATTATAATAGAACAGACAGATATTATAATAGAAACAGACAGATATTATAATAGAACAGACATATATTATAATAGAACAGACAGATATTATAATAGAAACAGACAAATATTATAATAGAACAGACAGATATTATAATAGAACAGACAGATATTATAATAGAAACAGACAGATATTATAATAGAACAGACAGATATTATAATAGATACAGACAGATATTATAATAGAAACAGACAGATATTATAATAGAACAGACAGATATTATAATAGAACATTTTTATATTCAATCTGATTATACTGTTATTATATGTTCTACCACAATTTTACTCCCAAAGGGGCTGAAGACATAGATTTACAACACAGCATTATACAATACAATATACAATAAAAGAACAATAATATTCAATGGAAAAGACAATAGCAAATGAAAATCGATAATTCACCATAGACTTAACATATGAGTTATCTCTTCTTGTTAAACGAGATTTAAATTTGACAAATTGTTAAAATACAAAATCTATTAATAACTCCTGATCTCCATAATGGCAGTATGGGTTGTTTTTCTTTTCCAGGTAATATTGTGAAAACTTCTAATAATGGTATAATCTAGGGTGAATTTCAGCTTTTAATGGTACGTGTTTGAAATGTAAATATTCACCCAATAAAATGTCGTTTGTTTTTGGAGAAATTCAACTTTTGTTTACTATTGAGTTAACATGGTCAATTTTAGTTTAATTTAATATTTTAACTTTTAAGTTGAATCTGATTATTAATTAAATAAATTTTCTGAAGAATTAAAATAATGCAGAACGGTTATGACACGTCTTGTTTTCAAATCGGCCTTCGAAGAATCAGGTGGGAAAAAAAGGGGGAAGGTCATTGAGGTCAGACCTATAATCCGACATCCTGATAGTATCACGGCCCGTAGTCCGATAGTCTGACAGACTAAGTAACTTCAGTAGTTATTCTATGAAAATAAAATATCAGTTCTTTATACCAAATATTTGCTTAGTCAAGTTATGTGCACTGTGAAAGCAAGATCCGTCGTCAAACTGGCGTTATAAGATTTTTATGTAGTTTACTGATGCATATATTAAAACCTGTCGTTGAAAGATTCTTATGTGGTCTACATAATTCAAAGACAAAAGGTCCAAATATATCTTTAGTTTATTGTGCATGCTTTGTAGATCGTTGTTTCACCTTTTGTACTTTTTTTTTTGATCATTGTGTTGTCTGTACTTCCTTGATTTACGGATTCTGATTACCCATTCGGTTTCTTCAAACTCTTGCCTAGATCCGGAATACACAGCCTTTGCTTATTGTTCGATCGGCTCTTCTATCCAAGACGGCAAATAAAACGAAAATATTAATTTGATCCAAAAATACCCCCGCAACATCGTATGGTCGTCACTTTGTGATTATCATTGAATTACATAAGTTTGCTATTTCTTTACATAAGTGAATACAAAATTCCTTCTCACAAGTACAAATTCAAACAAATATTCAAGAAAATTGGTCAAATTAATTCTGCAGATCTTTCATATATATTCACTCGTATTTTAGCTTTGTTGCTGTTTTTATTATACTTGAACGGTGATCTAGTGAACAACAAACTCATCTCTATCGAACTATCGGACTGTCGGATTATTAACGGGCTTTCGGATTAGAGCTACGCTCCCGGTGTCATGTGGACGACCTATGACAATCAATAAGGTTCTAGTTTACATTTTTGTATATAGTTCTTTCATGTATTTCTGATTTAATTGGTAAAGAATAGTGGATGCAGTAAATTATATAAATATATTGCTTAGATGAAATAACTTTTATTTTTATCTTAAGAAACACAATGAGTGCTAGCGTCCAACAAGGAGAAAATATACTCCCTTACCGGTCCGTTTGAAATTGCATTTTTTTCAGGCACGATGTATATAATTCATAATTATATAAGTTATTATCATTAAACAGACTAATTCTTAGGGAACCACCATAGCACTAGATGAATGCTATCGCCAAATCATTGATTCCATTTTTGATAGATATTTATAAAGAATGGAATCAACCAATGACTTAAAATAGTGCTGTGTTTATCTTAGAAAAAAAAATGAAATAGAACATGTACATATTTAATCTAATTATATTATATCATTTTTTTTTATTTCTACACAGAGTTTGTTTTTACCACACGATGGAGGTTATGAGGAAGCCTTTTATGGTTGTAGCCTTATGTTTTGGTACGACAGATACTGGCCTTGCTCTCTCATTGCGATCCCACTTCGAAACTGATGAGCTAAATATTAAAGTGTATTGCATCTGTTCTGATCGTTCAACAAAAACAGCAACATGTCTTTTGCTTGATAAGGAAAAGAAATATGTGGCTTTTGGATATGACGCAGCAATTCACTATACTGAACTGGTTGAGAACGAAAAGCAAAATGATTACTACTTTTTCGATCGTTTCACAATGAGTCTCCATAACAACGAGGTATTTCATTTAAAGTAATACCAGTAGTTAGCAAACGTAGCATTTAAACTGTTTTTCTTCTATTATGCGAGTTAAGATGCTACGAAAAGTTTGAAACTGCTCAAGGTGTATTCAGAAGCCATAAAGAGAAGAGGGACAGACAAATACGATGGCAAAAAGTGAGAATGAACTCTGTGCTCCGGAAGGGTTAGCAGTTCTTTTACCACTAGATATCGCATTTTGTGGTTGTCATTGTTTTTTTATACTTTGATTTACAATAGACATGGTGAGATTTTAGCTCACCTGGTTGATCCGTTTACAAACATGATCGCCATAGGCAATTCTTGTTTTGGTTGGCTAATTTCTGTTAAAACAAAATTATGTCAGAAACTGCTTAGCCAAATCAGCAGAAATTGGTAGGAAGCATCTATGGAAGGTTCTCTATAAGAAGAGTTTGAAGATACCAAAGGGGTAATCAGAATCCGTATATCGAAGAAGAACAGACAACATCATTACCAAAAGAAAAGTACAAAAGGACAAACAACGATCTACAAAACATACACATAAAACTGAAGATCGAGTAACACGAACCCCACTAAAATCGGAAGGGTGAGCAGTTCATGCTCCACTAGTGGTACCCGTCGTGTTAATCTAGTTACAAACCCGAAGATAAGTCATGAATGAGGAACGAACCGGGAAGTCCTTATGACATGTGGAACATATCCGTGGTCACTTGTGGTACATATAGACCATTAGGGTCAACTAAGTCATGGTGGTGACCGTAAAACTTTCGAAGTGATGACTCCAACTTAATCAAGAGGAACTCTTGGTTCGGTAGCTTCCATGTTAGCAGTAACCCTCTATCAAGGAAATCCTGATAGGAACCACACACTCTTGAATATCGTATCAACTGAGATATAAATACTCCAATTGTAAAAGCTGCGCATGCTGGAATGTTGCTACATATAAATGGAAAGTTCCCAATGGGAAAATTGAAAAAATCGTTTTTGTCGTAATGTTTCGTTCTTAACCGCCCCTCATTGTCAATTTTGAGGTATAGGTCAAGGTATGAAGCAGACCTATCTGTATCGGTCCTATAAAGATTGGTAGTTTTGTCCCGATCAGTTGACAAACATGACCGCTGTAGACAATTTGTGTTTCTGCTTTGTCGATTTCTAAAAATCTTCTCCTGCAAAACGACTTTCACTTTTACAGGAAGTAGCTATGGAAGATTCTTTATAAGATTTCATCGCGGTTGGACAAAACAACAAGGTCGTCATGGGCAATTCCATTTTGCTGATTGGCTGAAATATAAAAAGAAAAATCTCCTCTGAAACTAGGAGGCACAATGCATTGTTTTTCTCTAGGAATAATGTATGGGAGATCCTGCAAACCATTTCCATATTTCGTGCCGATCATACAACTAATATGGCCACCCTAGAGAGTTTTTGTTTTTGATTATGTGATTGTGGTTGTGGAATGCTCTGCATACAGTTTCCTCAAAACAGAATGACAGGTGATCGACACATGCTCATCCAGCTACTGACAAACTGATTGCATATGTAGTTGTAAATCCTTCTACCATTCTATCACGACCACGAATGCCCGTCTTTATATATTACACCAAGGGCATTAACTGAATACATTAAATGAAAATGTTATAGTCCCCCAATAGAAAAGGGTGTATTATGTCACTAATTATGTATTATCAAAATGTCAGAATGATGAAATGAGATATTTAAAATGAACAATAAATCTGTCTTATTCAGAATGTTACACGTGATATGGAATTGAAAGACAAAACAGGCAAACAATGTTCTGTAGTGGAGGTATTTACTTTATCAATGAAAGCTTTGATGGAGAAACTGAAAGGAGTAGAAGATATTCAAGATCTAGTATGGGTACTCACTGTTCCTTCGGCATATACCGATAGGGCTAAACAGTTCATAAGAGAAAGTGCAGAAAAGGTAGGGTTTAGCAACACATACTTGCATCACAGTGCTACACAATTTCAAACTCATTAAATTCCAGTAATCCAATGTTTACAAATATTGTTTTGCTTCTAATAATTTCTTTATTGCAATATCTTTTCAGTAATAATATATTTTTGGTTTGGTTTTCATCAGTGACGTTGACAAATATAGTTTGGATGAATTTTGAAAAAGAATGAAAATGCTGTCTTCCAAGTATTATGCATACCATGGATCTTACGAATTAACTTGTTCAAATAAATGTATGAGTAAGATTCATGGTATACGTGATTTGTAGCAGAAATGTATGTTGGTTGCTTTCGTCGAGGTCGGCAAAATCATGGAATAACATCAAAATCATGGAATAACATCACGATCTTTATGTTAAACCATGGTGTGTAAATGTTAACTATTTTTAATTTGATTGCTGCATAAAAAAACATAAAAGGAAAAATGCATATTTATGTTACAAGCGTTATTCAATCACAGCTTTTAGATTTCTGCATGGTCATAAATTAAATAGATTTGCCTTCTGCCGCTACTGCTTGAGATCAGGATCCTGCATAAGCCTTACCACCCCCCCCCCCTTCTTTTTTTTTTAGCTCCATCCACTAAATTTGCATCAATATAATCTTTTCTAATATGTGTCTTGTATTTGTGCCACATGGATACCAATATACAACTTTCTTACTGTTAATTTGCAGGCTTGTCGTTAGTGAAATACTCGACTATAGAGCGAAGCACACAATTGCTAACTTCATTTCCTAAAATTTAAATTAAAAATAAACACTTTGCAAATAATTCACTAACTCAAGTGTAATATACAAAAATGTATTCATTTTATAAATCAATTATCACGCATGCGCACCAGCAAGTAATCTTCAGTTATGATGTTTTGCTGTATACTAAAGAAGAAGAAGAAAATTGGGGTACAGATTGGGAACTATTCTTAACGCGGCATTAGCTACGATTTTGACCCAAACAATTATATGTTTTGGTAATTGGTAAATAGTTTTAAAATGGTGAAATAACGGTGAATAGTTCACATTAATCAGCTTATCGTACCACTTTTCACCTTTTGAGAACGAAAATCATCATCGATCTCCGTATGCAACTAACCTTACTTGTGATAGGTACAAACGAATAATTTGTATTTTGTCGCTTAATTAACTGCAAACTTGCATGGTTCTTTGTCCGTCATTAACGCTGACTAAAAGCAGCTTCACAGAAAATAAGAAATAAGTGCATTGTTGTACTGATTTAATGACGATTCGGTAAACTCCGTAAACATTTCCGATAATTAATCAGATGGCGTCCATTTCTTGATCGATCTCAAAACACGAGCAGTTGCACCTTTTTTCACCGATGCACGTACATTTCATAACATTTATAAGTTACAGATACACGTTTTATTAAGGCATCAATCATATCTGATAGTGTGTATGGGTAACAACAATTTACGATTTTGGCAGATAATGCCACTTTAAAAAAGACTGGCTACCGACAATACATTCGTTCATAGATACTTTTATTTAATTGCTTTCCTATTAAATGTTTAGGCTGGAATACACCCGGAAAAGTTATTGCTTGTTACCGAACCTGAGGCAGCCTTTACTTACTGTCATTATTTACCCACAACGAGACTACAGGGATCTAAGCATGGGCATATGATTAAAGAGCCTGGCACTAAATCAATGGTTGTAGACCTAGGAGGTATACTAATTTGAGCAAAATGGAAAACACCTCTTCTATATTTAGTAAGCAAATCAGATTTCCAACAGCACTATGAACAGAATGTTTATAATCGTGGTAGTTTGTGAAGCACATAATAGTATTACAATCTTAGCAATTCCGATAATATGAGGGTTATTGTTTTGGTGTTGAATGCTACCATCGACGATATTTCAGTTATCTCGTGGCGGTCAGTTTTATTGGTGGAACAAACGGGAGTACTCGAGAAAACCACCGACCTATCGCAGGCCACTAACAAAATTTATCACATAATGTTGTATTTAATACACCTCGCAATGAACGGGATTCGTACTCACATCTTTAATGGTGTTAAGCATTGGTTGCATTCAACTACCGAAAGATCACGACCACGACCTCTCCATGTTAATGTGAATATTGTACGTTTTGCATTATACAAATCATATCACTGAAGAGTCCCAAGTGAGAAATGTGATTTAAATCAGATTATGTCATCAATAAACATGACCTGGTTTACCTTTATGGTATACCTGTATCACAATTAACCACGGATATGTTCCATTTGTCGTAATCACTATCAGGTACTTTTATCATTCATGAATTATCATCGCGTTTGTTGCAAGAGAAAGCACCTGAGTTCCACCTTCGGTTTTTTAGTTGGATTCGTGTTGTTCTACCTTTAGTAATCTTTGTAATGTCTTCTAGATCATTATCTGTCCGTTCGTCCCTTTTCTTTTGTCCATTGTATTTGGATGTCCGTTGATTTATGGCTTCTGATTACCCCTTTGGCATCTTCAATATTTTCTTGTATATTGTAGATATGACAGCAGATATTACAGTTCTTCAACAGACTTTATATGGTCAACTTAAAGTATTGTGCAGGGTGATTGGAGAAGATTGTGGTGGTACATCAGTTGTTGATAGATTCCTTAAGATCTTTGAAGAAATAGCTGGAGAAAACGTAATATCAGAATTTAAAGAAAAGGACCCTTCATCTTATTTCGATCTGGTTCACGCAATTGAAGCATTAATACTTAGCGTTAGAACAGAGAACAAGACAAAAGTCTCTTTTAGAATTCCATATGTTGAAATGAACAAACAATGCGAAGAATTTGGAGGGAAGAGTTTACAATCCGCCATTAAGTCGTCCTCGTATGTGAACGAAATAACTCTATTTAATGACAAATTGAGGTTTAGCGCTGATTTAATTATAAAGCTCTTCACACCAACAATTGACAGTATCATTATCTTAATGAAAAACACCGTTTCTAATAGGTCTACGAATGGCGTATCAAATATTGTAATGAACGGCGGATTGTCCAATTCGCCTATGATACAAGATGCCGTGTATAAAGCATTCCCCGACAACCAAATTATAATACCTGGCGCCATTGACTTGTCGGTTTTGCGTGGGGCTGTATTATTTGGACATCGACCAGATTACATTTGGTCAGAACTACGTGATGAAGAGGGTATAGGAAAATAAATATCCATGTTGCATGACGAAGATTGATCTTTACTTTATTTCATTTAATCATATTGTATTGTCTAAGTAATGACAAAAGCACAAGACACAAGTTTTTCAACTTGTATTTTCTTCTCCATATACACAAAATATACAATATACAAAATCATATGTATTATTATTACATAATGTTGCTAAAAATTAAACAATAAACATGAAGACATGAAACAATAAATGTATCAATAAAGCAGAGTACGACAATGGAATACCATTAAAGGCAACTAATCAAACAGACCCGAGTAAAAACAAATGTCATGTTGACAGTAGCACGTGTTTGTGCGTAGTTATTGGATTAATAATACTTTGTAAACCAACAATAGTCAAACATGTCCATGTAGTCAACCTCTATTAAGCAGTCACTTGTATTAAAAGATTCCCATTTTCTTGTTCTGTCATACGCAACATACATATATTAGCATGGGACCCCTATGCTCGTGGGCCCCCGGGCAACTGCCGTGTGTGCCCATGCGCTAGGACGACACTAGGACTAGCCTCATCACTAATATAGTTATATAATATTGTGTACTACATACCTGTCAAATATCGTCTGAAAAATAAGTTATTAAACTACTAATTTATGTTGGTATTTAATTGGTATTTATTAGTTGAATAGTTATTAAACTACTAATTTATATTGGTATTTAGTTAGTTATTAAACTACTAATTTATGTTGGTATTTAGCTAGTTATTAAACTACTAATTTATGTTGGTATTTAGTTAGTTATTAAACTACTAATTTATGTTGGTATTTAGCTAGTTATTAAACTACTAATTTATGTTGGTATTTAGCTAGTTATTAAACTACTAATTTATATTGGTATTTAGCTAGTTATTAAACTACTAATTTATATTGGTATTTAGTTAGTTATTAAACTACTAATTTATGTTGGTATTTAATTGGTATTTATTAGTTGAATAGTTATTAAACTACTAATTTATATTGGTATTTAGTTAGTTATTAAACTACTAATTTATATTGGTATTTAGTTAGTTATTAAACTACTAATTTATATTGGTATTTAATTACATGTAGTTATTAAACTACTAATTTATGTTGATATTTGATTCGTTATTAACCAACTAATTTATGTTGGTTATGCTAGTTATTAACCTACTAATTTATATTGGTATTTAGTTAGTTATTAAACTACTAATTTATGTTGGTATTTAGCTAGTTATTAAACTACTAATTTATGTTGGTATTTAATTACATGTAGTTATTAAACTACTAATTTATGTTGATATTTGATTCGTTATTAACCAACTAATTTATGTTGGTTATGCTAGTTATTAACCTACTAATTTATATTGGTATTTAGCTAGTCATTAAACTACTAATTTATATTGGTATTTAGCTAGTTATTAAACTACTAATTTATATTGGTATTTAATTACATGTAGTTATTAAACTACTAATTTATGTTGATATTTCATTCGTTATTAACCAACTAATTTATGTTGGTCATGCTAGTTATTAACCTACTAATTTATATTGGTATTTAGCTAGTCATTAAACTACTAATTTATATTGGTATTTAGCTAGTTATTAAACTACTAATTTATATTGGTATTTAGTTAGCTATTAAACTACTAATTTATGCTGGTATTTGATTCGTTATTAAACTACTAATTTATTTTGGTTATGTTAGTTATTAAACTATTAATTTATCTTGGTATTTAGTTGGATATTTATTAGTTAAATAGTTATTATGCTAATTTATATTGGTATTTAGTTAGTTATTAACCTACTAATTTATATTGGTTATATTAGTTATTAACCTACTATTATTGATATTTAATTAGTTATTAATCTGTGTTGGTATTTAATTAGTTATTAAACTAAAAATGTATAATGGTATTTGATTAGTTATTAGATTACAAATTTATGTTGGTATTTAATTAGTAATTAACCTACTAATTTATATTGGTATTTAATTAGTTATTAAACTACAAATTTATGTTGGTATTTAATTAGATATTTGTTAGTTAATTATTATACAATTAGTATTTTGTTATGTCTCTATCTTGAACCACAATAAACGTCATGTTATGTTTAGTATAAATAAAATATGTCCACTTCCTTTATTATTTTAGATTCATGTATTGTAACAATAATTGTCTATATAAACACAAATTATAACAGAAGTTGTTGAT
Organism: Bathymodiolus brooksi; assembly: GCA_963680875.1. NCBI lineage: Eukaryota > Metazoa > Mollusca > Bivalvia > Mytilida > Modiolidae > Bathymodiolus > Bathymodiolus brooksi. The sequence goes on along the minus strand of OY804589.1, from coordinate 23,950,221 downwards.
TTCTTTTTATTACTTTTTTTCCGAGAACACAACAGTGCCACTAGTAGAGCAGGAACTGGTATGCCCTTCCGGTGCACATGAGTTCACCCCCGGTTTGTCGTGGGGTTCTTGTTGCTGAATCTTTAGCTTTCTGTGTATAGTGTATTGTGAATCTTAGTTTCTTCTTTTGGTCTTTTTTCTTGTGGTCATTGTGTTGTCTGTCCTTCTTTGATTTGTGGCTTCTGGTTACCTCTTTTGGTATCTTCAATCTCTTTTTTTTTTTGCGAATGTGATGTTTAATATTCATCCTGCAGTCAGCGAACTGCTTTAGATGTACAAATAAATGCTTGTCTTATTTGCATACTACATATATAAATTCTCGTGGTATCTTGATTCTAACTGGAGCGAAAGGCACAGAGAAGTAAGAAACATGTAACAGTATAACGACGACGTGATAGAAGACACTCTTGTAGACAATGTAAAATTAACTACAATGCCGCTTATTTCATCATTTGTTTTTATATTTGACACAACGGGTGTCACTAGTAGGGCAAGAACTGCTTACACTTCAGAAGCACTTGAGTTCACCCCCCGTTTTAGTGGGGTTCGCGTTACTCCATCTTTAGTTTTATGTGCATGTTTTGTAGATCGTTGTTTGTTCTTCTTCGATTTACTGATTCTGATTACCCCTGTTGTATTTTCAAACTCTTCTTTGAAAATTTGCAAGTTTAAAACAATATAGCGGATTGTTTGTATAAAAACTAACGATGCTGGCTGTGAAACCAGTGTGAAAAGTTCGACAGAGGCTCGCTTCTCTACCCGTGTCTCATGTCTAGAACGATTGTTTACAGATGAAGTAGGTGTAGCCATATGATATTAGATCCGATTTTAATCCTATAAAACATTTGTGGTGGTTTTGTGGTTAAGCATATTATCATCTGATAAATTAGATGCATTGGTTTTGTGATAAAGCTGACTGGATTTGGAATCAAATTGATGTGGTGGTCTCATGATTATACATATTGGAATTGCATAAAGCCGGTAGGCCGGTCTCGTTGTTAAAACTTATTATCTTTATATAAAGCGAGTGTGGTGATCTAGTGATTAAGCCTATCATTATTACATTCAATTGGGGTGGTGATCTAGTGGTTAAACCTATCATTATTACATACAACGGGGATGGTGATCTAGTGGTTAAACCTGTTATTATTACATTCAATGGGGATGGTGATCTAGTGGTTAAACCTATCATTATTACATACAATGGGGATGGTGATCTAGTGGTTAAACCTATCATTATTACATACAATGGGGATGGTGATCTAGTGGTTAAACCTATCATTATTACATACAACGGGGATGGTGATCTAGTGGTTAAACCTATCATTATTACATACAATGGGGATGGTGATCTAGTGGTTAAACCTATCATTATTACATACAATGGGGATGGTGATCTAGTGGTTAAACCTATTATTATTACATTCAATGGGGGTGGTGATCTAGTGGTTAAACCTAGCATTATTACATACAGTGGGGATGGTGATCTAGTGGTTAAACCTATTATTATTACATACAATGGGGGTGGTGATCTAGTGGTTAAACCTATCATTATTACATACAATGGGGATGGTAATCTAGGGGTTAAACCTATCATTATTACATACAATGGGGATTGTGATCTAGTGGTTAAACCTATTATTATTACATACAATGGGGGTGGTGATCTAGTGGTTAAACCTATCATTATTACATACAATGGGGATGGTGATCTAGTGGTTAAACCTATCATTATTACATACAATGGGGATGGTGATCTAGTGGTTAAGCCTATCATTATTACATTCAACGGGGATGGTGATCTAGTGGTTAAACCTATCATTATTACATTCAACGGGGATGGTGATCTAGTGGTTAAACCTATCATTATTACATTCAATGGGGGTGGTGATCTAGTGGTTAAGCCCATTATTATTACATACAACGGGGATGGTGATCTAGTGGTTAAACCTATCATTATTACATACAACGGGGATGGTGATCTAGTGGTTAAACCTATCATTATTACATACAATAGGGGTGGTGATCTAGTGGTTAAACCTATCATTATTACATACAATGGAGGTGGTGATCTAGTGGTTAAACCTATCATTATTACATTCAATGGGGGTGGTGATCTAGTGGTTAAACCTATTATTATTACATTCAATGGGGATGGTGATCTAGTGGTTAAACCTATCATTATTACATACAATGGAGGTGGTGATCTAGTGGTTAAACCTATCATCATTAGATACAATGGAGGTGGTGATCTAGTGGTTAAACCTATCATTATTACATACAATGGGGGGTGGTGATCTAGTGGTTAAACCTATCATTATTACATACAATGGAGGTGGTGATCTAGTGGTTAAACCTATCATTATTACATACAATGGGGGTGGTGATCTAGTGGTTAAACCTATCATTATTACATTCAATGGGGGTGGTGATCTATTGGTTAAACCTATCATTATTACATACAATGGAGGTTGTGATCTAGTGGTTAAACCTATCATTATTACATACAATGGGGGTGGTGATCTAGTGGTTAAACCTATCATTATTACATTCAATGGGGGTGGTGATCTAGTGGTTAAACCTATCATTATTACATTCAATGGGGATGGTGATCTAGTGGTTAAACCTATTATTATTACATTCAATGGAGGTGTTGATCTAGTGGTTAAACCTATCATTATTACATTCAATGGGGGTGGTGATCTAGTGGTTAAACCTATTATTATTACATACAACGGGGATGGTGATCTAGTGGTTAAACCTATCATTATCACATACAACGGGGATGGTGATCTAGTGGATAAACCTATCATTATTACATTCAATGGAGGTGGTGATCTAGTGGTTAAACCTATCATTATCACATACAACGGGGATGGTGATCTAGTGGATAAACCTATCATTATTACATTCAATGGAGGTGGTGATCTAGTGGTTAAACCTATCATTATTACATTCAACGGGTATGGTGATCTAGTGGTTAAACCTATCATTATTACATACAATGGAGGTGGTGATCTAGTGGTTAAACCTATCATTATTACAAATAATGGAGGTGGTGATCTAGTGGTTAAACCTATCATTATTACATACAACGGGTATGGTGATCCAGTGGTTAAACCTATCATTATTACATACAATGGAGGTGGTGATCTAGTGGTTAAACCTATCATTATTACATTCAATGGGGGTGGTGATCTAGTGGTTAAACCTATCATTATTACATTCAATGGGGGTGGTGATCTAGTGGTTAAACCTATCATTATTACATACAATGGAGGTGGTGATCTAGTGGTTAAACCTATCATTATTACATACAATGGAGGAGGTGATCTAGTGGTTAAACCTATCATTATTACATTCAATGGGGGTGGTGATCTAGTGGTTAAACCTATCATTATTACATTCAATGGGGGTGGTGATCTAGTGGTTAAACCTATCATTATTACATACAATGGAGGTGGTGATCTAGTGGTTAAACCTATCATTATTACATACAATGGAGGAGGTGATCTAGTGGTTAAACCTATCATTATTACATACAATGGAGGTGGTGATCTAGTGGTTAAACCTATCATTATTACATACAATGGAGGTTGTGATCTAGTGGTTAAAACTATCATTATTACATTCAATGGGGGTGGTGATCTAGTGGTTAAACCTATCATTATTACATACAATGGAGGTTGTGATCTAGTGGTTAAACCTATCATTATTACATTCAATGGGGGTGGTGATCTAGTGGTTAAACCTATCATTATTACATACAATGGAGGTGGTGATCTAGTGGTTAAACCTATCATTATTACATACAATGGAGGAGGTGATCTAGTGGTTAAACCTATCATTATTACATACAATGAAGGTGGTGATCTAGTGGTTAAGCCTATCATTATTACATACAATCGAGGTGGTGATCTAGTGGTTAAACCTATCATTATTACACACAATGGGGGTGGTGATCTAGTGGTTAAAACTATCATTATTACATTCAATGGGGGTGGTGATCTATTGGTTAAACCTATCATTATTACATACAATGGAGGTTGTGATCTAGTGGTTAAACCTATCATTATTACATTCAATGGGGGGTGGTGATCTAGTGGCTAAACCTATCATTATTACATACAATGGGGGTGGTGATCTAGTGGTTAAACCTATCATTATTACATTCAATGGGGGTGGTGATCTAGTGGTTAAACCTATCATTATTACATTCAATGGGGATGGTGATCTAGTGGTTAAACCTATTATTATTACATTCAATGGAGGTGGTGATCTAGTGGTTAAACCTATCATTATTACATTCAATGGGGGTGGTGATCTAGTGGTTAAACCTATCATTATTACATTCAATGGGGGTGGTGATCTAGTGGTTAAACCTATCATTATTACATACAATGGAGGTGGTGATCTAGTGGTTAAACCTATCATTATTACATACAATGGAGGAGGTGATCTAGTGGTTAAACCTATCATTATTACATACAATGGAGGTGGTGATCTAGTGGTTAAACCTATCATTATTACATACAATGGAGGTTGTGATCTAGTGGTTAAACCTATCATTATTACATACAATGGGGGTGGTGATCTAGTGGTTAAACCTATCATTATTACATACAATGGAGGTGGTGATCTAGTGGTTAAACCTATCATTATTACATACAATGGAGGAGGTGATCTAGTGGTTAAACCTATCATTATTACATACAATGAAGGTGGTGATCTAGTGGTTAAGCCTATCATTATTACATACAATGGAGGTGGTGATCTAGTGGTTAAACCTATCATTATTACACACAATGGGGGTGGTGATCTAGTGGTTAAAACTATCATTATTACATTCAATTGGGGTGGTGATCTATTGGTTAAACCTATCATTATTACATACAATGGAGGTTGTGATCTAGTGGTTAAACCTATCATTATTACATTCAATGGGGGTGGTGATCTAGTGGTTAAACCTATCATTATTACATACAATGGGGGTGGTGATCTAGTGGTTAAACCTATCATTATTACATTCAATGGGGGTGGTGATCTAGTGGTTAAACCTATCATTATTACATTCAATGGGGGTGGTGATCTAGTGGTTAAACCTATTATTATTACATACAACGGGGATGGTGATCTAGTAGTTAAACCTATCATTATCACATACAACGGGGATGGTGATCTAGTGGATAAACCTATCATTATTACATTCAATGGAGGTGGTGATCTAGTGGTTAAACCTATCATTATTACATACAAAGGATGTGGTGGTCTAGTTACTAAACCAATTTTAATCACAGAAAGCGTTTGTGATGGTCTCTTGATTAAACCTATTGGCATTACATAAAGGTCTGATGACCTCATTTTTAAAACTAGAACTCATACATAAAGCGGCTGTGGTGTCCTGGCTAAGCCTATAGTATCTACATAAAGAGGATGGTCTCGTGGTTAAATCTATTGTCAGCAGATAAAGCCGATGTGGTGGTCTCGTGATTAAGCCTATTGTCAGCACATAAAGCGAGCATGGTGGTCTCGTTGTTAAACCTAGTGTCAGTACATAAAGTGGATGTGGTTGTCTCGAAGTCAAGCTTATTTTCAGCACATAAAGAGGGTGTAAATATATGCTAAGACATGGAACTAATAATATAAGACTTACATGTGACATATACTCCGTCGTAATTATATTAACGTAAAGACCAATCTGTTTTAACATTTGAATGCTCTTTTTAGGTCACCTGGCCAACGGCCATGCGAGCTTTGGCTATCACTTGGGGTCCGTCGTCGTCTGCCCGTCATGCGTCGTGAACTTTGATATTTAAAGTTTCTCCTCTAAAACTAATGAACCAAATAAAACCAAACGTATGCTGTTTCTCATCTCACATGTGCAGAAGGGTAATTTACAACAGAGTTAACGCCCTTGGCGTCATAATTTCGTGCAAGTGGGTGCTTAATGCAGTTAACCTGTTTATTTTATAGCGTTAAACTATTCTCCTGAGAGGGAACAATGGAAAATTATGGAGTCGCCAGGTATACACAACACCAGTGGAACAGATTTAAAAATCAAACAGGTATAATTGTGACTTTCTCCACCCCGAAAGCAATCGATCACGGTAAAGCTGTTTAGCAGACGCTAGCCATAAACATTAGAAATACCAGGTTGTCCGTGCAAAGAAAGTAGAATGGTTGCATTACATTTCTGCAATTTATTCTTCAGAAAGAAATTTTGTCATTTCCACTATATATTCCTTTACTTTCATTAGTCATACCCTTGTTGACCCAACTGCATCGATGGTGTAATGGTTAGTGTGCTTGCCTGGAATGCGGCTGATCGTGGTTCGAGCTCCGATCGGGTCAAAGCAAAGAATATCAAATTGGTATGTGTGCTTCTCCGCTAAACACTCGGCATTAAGGAGAAAGAGCAAACACCGGTTGGCTAGGAATCAAGATAATGTGTTCACATGGGCGGGCGACATGTCTATCCGCAGGCTGTTGTTTCAGTGAAAAGAGTTTGAAAATACCAAAAGGGGTAATCAGAATCTGTAAATCGAAGAACAGACACACACTGGCCAACAGAAAAAGGACAAAAGGACAAACAACAATCTACAAAGCATACACATAAAATTAAGAATGGGTAACACGGACCCACTAAAGACTTGGGAGAACTCCGGTGCACCAGAAGAATAAATAATTCCTGTTCTACTAGTGGCACCGGTCGTGAGCTAGCACTATGCAAATCCAGCTAGCCGTGTTGGTCTAGTACAAAGAGGACCTCATCATCATCTCATTGGAAATTAACTTGTTCTCGTCCTGGTATATCTGATATATATAGTCTCTAACATTGTTTCTCTAATGAACCACTAAATAATATTTGTTTGATTCTTTTTCTCACTAATTTAACGAAATATATGGCCGTTTTTCACTTTCTCAAATCGACGTCCAATGACGTCACTGACGTATACTTCAATTGACGTCACACCCGTTAATGAATGTTTTTGAAGCAATGATGAAGAAGGGACAAGATTCCAGATGAGGGGTTCGTGATGACGGTACGGTTAATTACGGTTAGTTACGGTTAATTAAACGATTTTATTGATACAATGACATTTTGCGAAAGGTAACATTTTTACGGGAAAAGTAGCGTGAAATTCTTATCTCACCCACGGGTTGAGACATAATTGCGTAATTGACCAATCAGCGACTGAGAACAAACTGATCCACACGTTGATTATCGATTTCTTCTCACACGGGTTGAGAAGTGTGAAACTTGAACAAGAATTAGAGAAATGGCGTTAAACAACAATCACGCACTCACTCCGTGTTGACCCGATTTCAATTTTGGAAATCTATGTGATTAGGTAATCAAAATATCACCTTTTATATGAACTTGCCACCGCTGCCTGATTGTAAACGAAGAAACAATGGTCTGGACAATATTATGCTTATCACCCATATTTTAATTTATATATATGGCATCTAAAATAGCCATACACCACCGAACTATATCAAAATGTGTATATTGCAGAGAAAAAGTTATTTTTTTATTTATTTTTTTTATATTTTTTTTTTATTTGCGCGCGAAATGCAAGGTACCGACTGATAGCTGTACCGTTGTATAGCATGGAATACCCAGTGCTTGATGTAAAATGACGGCACAATGACATACCTTTGTTATCCCGTGGTATATTTGAGGATACTATTTTCGACATGTGGCAGAAGGTATAACTTAGTGTAGTGATACGGGGCCGGAGAGTGGGATTTGTATACACTTATAAAATATTGGTGTATTGACGGTAAATATAGAATTGATGTGGCGAGGCTTAGAAACGGGGGAAAGACGAGCCTTGTTGAGTCTTTCCATTCGTTTCGTGCGGAACCACGTAAATTATATATTCACCGTCAATACAACAATATTGTATTTATCCTGCAATACAATTCGCAAAAAAAAGGTAATTTAATTTAATAATTAAAAAAAAGATAACGGAAACCCCATTGATACCTCAAAAGTAGTTCCGATAAGGGGCGTGGCTTAATACCTTTATTAGGCTAATGTGAAAAGTGTTATTATGACAGAGGTGTGGCTTAATAGCTTTATTAGGTTAATGTGAAAAGTGTTATCATGAAGCAACAGTTGATTTCAACCCATTTATTATGACAACAAATAACCCAATCACAGGATAAAATTGAAATGACAGTAAAGACCATGCAGCTATACATATCAATAGATAGACGATATCCCATGACATCCGACGTCCACTATAGGAGAAATGGAAGCGTTGCTTTATACTAATCTCATAGACATGATCGACTGAATGATTGATTGATTGATTTTTAACGTCAACATTAGAAATATTTCAGCTATATCATGGCATGAACAGCAATAATTGTCCTCATATTAACGCAGAACCGTCGAGGTCGTGATCGTATGGTAGTTGGATTTACAACTACCTGTGCAATCAGTGCCTATCACCACTAAAAGTTGTGAGTTCGAATCCGGTCCATGGAAAGGTGTACTCGAGACTACAGTATGTGATAAAATTAGTCAGTGACTTGCGGCAGGTCGGTGGTTTTCTCCGGGTCCTCTGGTTTCCTCCACCAATAAAACTGACCGCCACGATATAACTGAAATATTGTTGACAGAGGCATTAAACACCAAAACTCGCTACCTCTACCCCATCACATAGAAGCGTTGATATATTTTGCAAAATGTTTGAAAATAAGTATGTCTTACTTGCTGTTAAAGCCAGCAATAAGTGTTATTAACAATAAACATGTCAGCGAACCGATCACAATAAGATAAAGTCTTAGGAAAAACGTGTCTAATATATGACAAATATCTTTCCATGTAATGGTATCGTCCGTTTCATTGTCTTCACAGTGTTTTTCTTCAGTCATATTGTAGTTTTGGTCTTCACGAGAAGGTTTTATTTTACGTCCACACAAACATTTATAATCCTTCCAGCACGCAAATTTGGCACAACAACCAATAGTCACTTTGGTCAGCCATCTTGGAACCGGAGGTGAATCGTCCTTATGATGACATTCCAAAACAAATATTGTCATGATCACCGAAATCACTCCCATCGCTAGTACAATCAAAAGGTAGACAGCTGAAAATGAAAATAATTATTTTATTTATTTGTTGATTTTATTTCATTTTTTATTTTTTGTGTTTTAACGCCACTTTCAGCAATATTTCAGCTATATCATGGCGACCAGCTTTAGTGGTGGAAGAAGTAGAAGTACCCGGGGGTACCGCCGACCATGGGCAAACGACTGGTAAGCTTTATCACTTGTGGCTGCGAGTAAAGGGGAAACCCTTTTTGTAATTTACAAAGCCGTGCGCGAACCCACCCCGTATTGGTGATAGGCTTGCATGCATGAGTTGTTAGGTAATCCAACTACTTAACTCATTGAGCCACCCGGGCCCTCTATTTATTTGTTATCAGTATTGAGAGAGAGTTTAAATATTTCCTCTTAAAACTGACGTTGTGTTAATATTCTTGTAGTAATAAAATGAATGACAAAAGATACCACACTGTCAGAACATTTCTAAAATTTAATAGAAAAATCACAGAAAGAGGCCAAATCGATACCCCTTCGTCTTGTGTACCCATGTGTTGCCGGTTTCTCTGGAATGTTCATTTTTTGTTGCCTCTTCGATATTTTCTAACGTTTATTTACACCAACAAATGTCCTGATACATGCACTTTTCAAAAAAAGTACGTGTGTGGGGTGGGGGGGTTAAACTAGTCATATGGGCCCAAACATACGACATGCACTATTCAATATATTCAAATCAAAGTGTAAATTACAATTTTAATCACAGAAGAGTATCTACTATTATCTACACATGTATAAGCCAATCCACCCTCCCCTATCCCTTTGCTATGACAATTATGTTTTTATCTATTGCGTTGACAAGTTAATGGGATAAAAGTGTGTACTGGAAATGAACTCGTCTGGCTTGACTTGCGTGACGTCAAAAATACATCCTTAACATCATCGTTCATCATTTCATGTTTGTGTATTGGAGAGAACCACCGATCATGGGCAAGCAATTGGTAAACTTTATCACTTGCGGCTGCGAGTCGAGTGCACCCTTTTTATAATTTACAAAGCCGAACGCGAACCCATGCCGTATTGCTGATAGGCTTGTATGAGTTGTTAGATAATCCAACTACCTAACTCATTGAGCCACCCGGGTCCCATAAGATACCTAAGGAGTAATCAGTAACTGTAAAATGTCTAAGGTAAGCGACTAATTTGATTGGATAAAATGAAAACAAATAATTCACAAATCGCAGAAGCAAAGACACAATATCGACACCCCTAACAGATATATGCACGACCGTTCACTTAATTCTGGATTTTGTACCGGCATTCCAATAAACGGTGGCGGAGCTTAATCCAGTGTTATGGGCACAAACCTCACTTCTTAGTGATGTGATAAGGTCATATGAAACGACAACCATAATATATAACTGAGTGACTTGCGCCAGGTCGGTGGTTTTTTCCAGGTACTCCGGTTTCCTCCACAAATAAAATTGACCACCACGATATAACTGAAATAGTGTTGAAAGTGGCGTTAAACACCATAAATATAACATAACCTATAACTGAGTGAAATATAGAATGTCAAATAACTTTCTGTTCATACTGTTGTTGCTTTTGTTTCCGGGTCGTGTCTCACTCTAGTATCGTATCCCTTCTGAATTTGGTACATTTGTTTTGTACCTCATTTTATCTTAATACACCTTTTGTACATTCCCCATTTACCTCTAAGATATACGTTTTTATACGCCTTGTATACGAGTTATGTCCCTTACGAAGAGTAAAATGGCGCTCGTTCTATAAAATCAGTGAAAGGACAATGTTTTTCATAGGATTGATTTCTCTTACGAGTAAAATGGCGCCCGTTCTAGAAAATCAGTGAAAAGGGCGAAAGGGCGAAGGACGATTACAATTTTCTTATAATTTGTAGATATTTAAACATGGTGGCTTGTAATTTGGGTAGAATCTACTTTGGCGAAACCCGGAAGTCGGATAATGTAATAATCAACGCGCATGACCCCTAACCTTTCATTTCGTTACAATGCGGATATGAGAACAAAGGGTTATGGTTAGGGTTGGGGTTAGGGCTAGGGTTACAGTTGGGACTAAGGTTAGGGTTCGCTAAAGTAGAAGTACATTTTGTACTCAGATAATTTTATTATAAATATAAAATTAAAATTGTGTACAGATTACGAGAAAAAATGTTATTGCCATTAAACACTGCACGAAAGGGGACTCTTGTAACCTCTTTAAAGGAAATAACTTCAATAAAAGCGTGTACAAACGTATGATTTTAGAATCAAATCGGAAATGTACAAAATTCCGCAAAACTTACATAAAACAGACGTTGATGTCGATGTGGAAGACATATCGTCTGAAATTATTGTCAAATAAACGGGGTAGGCCAGTAAAACTGTGAGACTAAATCCCATTTTTTCTCCAGAATCTGGTGGTAATTTGAACACCATTGCACTCAAAAATGCTAACAGTACCATTGGAACTAACGAATTCAAAATGTGAAAATATGGACGTCGCTTAAATTTCAATGTATACGTCAGTTCCGGTGTAGATGAGCCTTCTCTTGTACCAGTACTCGAGGAGGATGAATAACCTTGATATTCCCATTCTCCATTCTCCTTGAAATAACTCAAACGCACTGCCTCCGTGTCGACATAAAGACTGAGTTCAATGACGTCACATTCTTGTGTATCGAATGGGTAAAATGTTACATCAGTTTCACAGTGTGTTTTATATATACCGGAAGGAGTCCATGTGATTTCTCCATCATTTTTTATTTTCATTACAACAGTAGTGTCACTTATGACTGATATGTCACTCACTCTGAAAAAAAAAATGCTACCATTTAAGGATTATGTGACTGTTTCCTGTTCCGGTGATAAACATGCGCAAACAATATATATAATAATTCCAGGCAAGAAGTACAGTAATATTTATTTAAGAACTGATTTTGGTCGTCATTCTATGAAATCAAACATTTTTCATAGAACAAGTGGAACAAACCTTTCCTACGTGCGCGGGGGTTTTTGGTCTTGATACAAAAAGCTGGGAAAAAAACTCTTGTCCAATGAAGTCATTAACACAATCGAAACAATTTTATTTCTTTTAACATAGTTTTTTTTGTCGTCGTAACAGTTCCAAAATCTAATCGAAAAATCGTTAAAAAAAATGTAAAATTGATACCTCTACCACACATGTATGCACATGTCTGTTCACTTTCCTGGCTCGGTACAATTGATACCCCTACCACACATGTATACACATGTCCGTTCGCTTTCCTGACTCGGTACAATTGATACCCCTACCACACATGTATACACATGTCCGTTCACTTTCCTGACTCGGTACAATTGATACCCCTACCACACATGTATACACATGTCCGTTCACTTTCCTGGCTCGGTACATACACGTCAATAACAGGTGGTAGTGTTAAGGTAGTTTGTCAGGCCTAAACCTGCTCTCCTGTTATAATACGGTCATGCAAGAGTTTCTACATGTGAGAAAAATGTAAACCCGCATATTGAGGGAGCAGCTTTGTTATAAAAAAAAGACAAAACAAAAACGCTCTAATCTTGAACATTATACATAATATATTTAATCTTGGTGACACGGGTTCTGTCATATGTGTAATATTAGATCTATTAACAAGAGTGAGTGAGTGTTGTTTCACGCCAATTCAGCAATTTTTCAGCTATATCATGGCAAGAACAAGTTAAGTTTCGATGAGACGATCATAAGATCCGCTTTGTACCAGACCTACAACACGCTAAGTTGGATTATCATAGTGCTAGCTCACTGAAACAACACTCTTCGGATAGACATGTCGACCCACTCGGACACTTTATCCCGATTCCGAGCCAACAGGTCTTTGCTCTTTCTCTTTAATGCCGTGAGCTTAGCGGAGAAGCCACAAATACCAATCTCATAGTCTTTGGTTTGATCCGACAGGGGGCTCGACCCCACAAACCTACCGCACTCGAGGCGAGCCCACTAACCATTACACCACCGATGAGGTTGATTAAAAAGAGCAATATATTATAAATCACAATCCATGAATAAAAATATCAAACCTATATATGCATATACACATATAATTAGATGTATCAGGATTTACAGATAAATATACAATATACGTACATTGTCGGTAAATATAAAATTTATTTGTACGAGCTTTAGAAACAGGCAGAATAGCGAGCCTTCGGCGAGCTTTTCAGGCCTGTTTCGCAGCGAGTACAAATGAATTTTATTTTTAACGACAATGTACGTATATTGTGTTTATCCTGCAATGTCAAAAAAAGTCGGAAAACTTGTCAGATTTAAACAAAAAGGACAGAAACAAGCGTCATTCCTCGCCTTTCATAAATATTGCCAAGGGTGTCTTCTTCGTGGTCCGCGTTACATTAGTACCAGTTTCATACTTGTCTGCGCCCTCCGCTGTACATAGCTACAGGGTACCAGGAAAGTTTATTCGTAGGTTGAAAAGTTTATTCGTATAGTACGGAAAATATATTCGTCTAGTACGAATAAAGCAAATATTTATTCGTATAGCATATTTGTACAGCAAATGTACTGTTTGCAGGATAAAATAAATTAACCGCACAGGGATGTCGCATGACCCATCGTTAGGAACTATTCATCTCTTCAAATGGTATTGATTGACATGGTGTAAGGTAATTGGATTTACGACTATCTATGCCATCAGTGCCTATCAAGTTCTAAGTCCCGATCTTCGCAAGGTGTACTCGATACAACATTATGTGATAAAGTTTGTCCGTGACTTGCGGCAGGTCGATGGTTTTTTCCGGGTACTCATGCTTCCTCCACCAATAAAACTGACCGCCACGATATAAATGAAATATTGTTGAAAGTGGCGTTAAACACCATAACCTTAATCCTCAACACTCTATTAAACTTACGAATTTTCTATGATTAATGATGGTCGCCATATGTAATCCTCGTTACTAAAAATAACTGGGATATCGGTGTTGTACGTCGCATCAGCGGACCAATCTAGTCGTTGATCATTCCATATCTGGAACAACAGAAATACAATTTGTTGACAGAGGACAGTCGCATTAAACAATTTGATTCTACGTGGGGCCTTCGTGGTCGTGATCGCGTGTTAGTTGGGTGTACAACTACCTATGCAATCAGTGATCATCATCACTAACGTTGTGTATTCGAATCCCATCCGTGGCGAGGTGCACTCGATACAACATTATGTGATGAAGTATGTAAGTGACTTGCGGCAGATCGGTGGTTTTCTCCGAGTACTACTGTTTCCTCCATCTATTAAACTGATCGCCACGATATAACTGAAATATCTTTGAAAGTGGCGTTAAACACCATTACCCTACATCTATGGAGTTTTTCTTAAGTGGTTGTTATTGAAATAAGGTTATTTTAGTGATAGAATCGAGCCAATAGGTTGAAGCACTTAATATTGACCTTAGAATATATTACAATACCCACTTCATATGGTCTCAAAATGTCCTTGTAATTTGTCAAATTGCAAGAATTTCTGAGTGGCTTGCATCGTCTGAAGCTGTATGAATTCATTGAGCACATCAGAATCTATTCATATTCTAAATTTTGGCACGCCGTTGGATCCTCGAATCCTCCGTTGGTACACAGTGTAATAGTTCTACAGCTCAGCCCTTAGGACAGGGCTAATCGACACCATTAAAAACATCTGAATTCTCAATCCAGGTTGCACACGTCTCGCTTGTGCATTTTAACACCAACAATAAGATTTTCACCTCTTTAATATCCTAACGAGCCTCCTCTAATGACCTTCTTCCTCTCTAGTAGAGAATGAACCAATACCATTTTTTCGCGCATTGATGTTTGGTGATGTGATTTTCGTTCCTCCAAATTTTATTTCTTCGTTTTTGGTATATTTTCGATTATATCTTTGGTATTGTTTAGAGTTAAACATGTAGAGGTCATATACTTATAAGCTTGATCCATAGTTAGCACGGACGATATCTTTATCCGTATATTTCTGCTATTTCGTTAGACAGCAACTAGTGCTTTAATTCTCATATTTACTGAGATATTTCTGTTTTCTAGCGTTAACATTTTTATATTTTGCTTATTCGGTTGACTTCTTTTGCAAGTGGAAAGCCTGTCTTATTTCTCATTTACTATGTTTCTAGAAATAACAGATAAAAGATCATTTCTTTGCGTTTTTATCCGTTTACTTTTGGCCATTACTGCATTATATTGTCGGTCCTTCCTTTAGTTATGGCTTCTGATTACCCCTTTGGTATCTTAAAACTTTTCTAACCATTTAATCAATATACATATAGTATACATATGTATATGAAGCTATTTACATGTGTATTTATGACTTGACAAAATTACTTACCAAAGTAAGATATCCAGATATGGACATTGTTTGGTCGCTTATGCTCTGAAAAAAAAATTGAAAAAAAATTGTAATTCAGAAATATAACCTGGTGATGACATATTGACCTTTCTTTACATACTGTGAAATCATTATTAATCATAGGGTTCTAATTTTCGCTGATTTCGTAGTTAACTTAAACCACGAAAAAAATCGTGGAGAATAAAAGTATTTCACAGTACATGAACGTACAGAGTAGCACATTGATTGCCCCAGTGTTTATTTTGAATAACATGATAAAATACATGCATATTACTTAAAAGTTCTTGAGTTGGTAACAAGAGTAACACGGTCGATCTTTAGTATTCTGTGTAGCGTTTTGTAGATCGTTGTTTGTCGTTTTGTCAAATTTCTTTTGGTCATTGTATTATCTGTCCTTCTTCGGATTCTGATTAGTTTTTAGTGGAGTTTGTGTTGGACGATCATTAGTTGTCTGTTTAATGTTTGGTAAATCGTCGTTTGTCGTTTTGTCAATTTTCTTTTGGGTCGTTGTATCATCTATCAGTCAGTTTACGTCTTCTGATTACACCTTTGCTATCTTCAAACTTGTCTTGTTTACTAGTATGCTGTTCTGTCTTTGTGTTGAACCCGGTGTTTAATTTGAAATACATGATAAAATAAAAAATATATAATTTAAAATATATTATTGATTGGTTGGTGGTTGGTTTATAGTGCTTAGCGCCACTTTCAACAACATTTCAGTTATAACGTGGCGGTCAGATTTATTGGTGGAGGAAATCAGATTACCCGGAGAAAACCACCGATCTGTCTCAAGTCACTGACAAACTTTATCACATAATGTTTATCGAGTACACCTCGCCATGAACGGGGTTCGAACTCACAACTTCAGTGGTGATAGGCAATGATTACACAGGTAGTTGTAAATCGAACTACCAGACGATCAAGACCACGACGGACCCTTACAAAATATTATTTAAAATGCACTATTGCACTTTGGATATACTCACCAACTTATTGAGCGTAATAATATTCAAAGCTATAGTAACATTGACATTTGCTAACGGTCTGACAAAAGTATTATAACTTCCCAAGTACGCTGTCCTTAAAGCATCTTCTAATGTATATGTGTATGCCGCCTTAACTTCCGGCACACCTGAAAGAAAATGGCTGCCATGGAGTATTCAATACAACGGAGATACAATATATAATATTGATAAAAAAAAAAGAAAATTTTAAACATTTTAAAATTTTCATATCTACCAACACAGTATATTAATTTTCATTGGTGAGTTAACTGATTATTGCTTAGCGTGAACAACATATAAAACTATATAGAAATGAGGGAAGGGATCGGTCACCCGGGTCAATGACTTTTAACACTTACTTAAAAATCATGGAGAGTTGGGTTGGTACGAAAACATATACCTTTTATAGCTGCTATAATGTGCATATTTTTTTTCGAAATCTACAAAAGACGTGTTTAGCAGGAAGCGTGGCACTCTTCAAACATGTTGTTAACTATATGGTTCAAGGTAAGATTTTCCGTATTATAACCCGACACCCCCCTCCCAATCGACAGGGTTCCCTCTATCCCACAGAGGACACAATGAGCAGTTCTGTGGGTTTGAGCCCTGTGAATTTTCACCAGTACCCAATTCATTGAAGGACGTTTATATTTATATAATACATAAAAGAAAATGTTTGTCTTTTTTATTAAGACATTCTTATGGGGATTAAACATTTCATTTTGCATCAACGAATTCATTAATTCAGGATAACTGTTTGTTCCATATTACTTTTGGAGCGATGTTAATAGATATTATTATATAAACAAGATTTATTATATACATGAAGGAGCTGTAGCGTGTGTACTCTTTATATTTGTTTATGTAGGCCTGTAATGCGATAATACATTACCGTAAACTATCATACAAACAAATTATATAGCGGTGATGTCGGTAATAATGATATTTTAATTTTTAACTATCTTAAATAGACTTTAGAGAATACCGAAGTGGACAATCCAGAGAAACTGGCAACATAGGGTACACAAGACACGAAGAAAAACAAAGTAAAAACTCAACACAATATGTGTTAGACATCACTAAACGTAAATAACACAAATAATGTAAATAAGACACGAGCCCTCCTACAAACAACCGGATGTTAAAATAACTTACAATAATCTACTATAAACAATAACGTAAATAAGACACGAGCCCTCCTACAAACATCTGGAGATTAAAATAACTTACAATAATCTACTATAAACAATTGCAATTTACATAGTTTTATGACAGCACATAATTACTCCTCATTGCTTGAAACCCCGGATATATAGAAGAAACATAATCATAGTTTCCCCATTGCTGGGTTTAACTCCTCCGAAAGGGGGAGGGGTGGCCACTGATTACGTGGTATAGATCAAATATATAATTCGTCCCCAATGAGTAACCGTAAATGAGTTATTGTTATTTACCTTAAAGACAATGTTGACTGTATGTTACATAGGGGTGGTCGTTTGAAACAGGTTACAAGGCATTTTTTCCCAATCTGATCAATTATTTCAATTTTGACTTCTGCCAATCAAAACGTCTTTTCCTCTACTTCCCTCTCAACGATACGAATAATCGTCTACCGTTAGGTTGGTTTTGTTTGTTTATGGTGTTTAACGCCACTTTCAACAATATTTCAGTTATATCGTGGCGGTCAGTTTTATTGGTGGAGGAAACCGGAGTACCCGGAGAAAACCACTGACCTGCGGCAAGTCACTGACAAACTTTATCACATAATGTTGTATCGTGTACACTTCGCCATGAACGGGGTTTGAACTTATAACTTTAGTGGCAATAGGCACTGATTGCAGCCATCTGTCGTTTGTTTTCTTTACGAATTAAGATGCAATACACAAATGTACTGATCCTTTAACGTTAAACAACAATAATTTGTATATCACACGAATAAAAAGGATATTATCAATGCCTCCAGATTTAACCCCCTTTGTCTATCAATAGTATCCCCCCTTTTTTTAACCTATCAATATCATTAAGACATTTTACCTATATCAATATTATCAAGCCTCTTCTTTTTTAATATTAAACTTATTAAACCTATTTTCCTTTCAAACATTTTTTCTCTTCAAAATAAAAAAAAAATGTTTGCCCCTCAATGTTAGTAGACCCCTTTTGCCTATCAATATAATTAAATCTCTTCTGCTTATCAATATTATTAAGATGTTTGTCTCTCCTCGATATTAATGAACTAACGTTGTGAGTTCGAATCCCGTTCATGACGAGGTGTACTCGATACAACTTTATATAATAACATTTGTCAGTGACTTGCGGCAGGTCGTTGGTTGTTGGTCGTTGGTTATCTCCGGGTCCACCTGTTTCCTCCACCAATAAAACTGACAGCCACGATATAACTGAAACATTGTTGAAAGTGGCGTTAAACACCATAACCAATCGATATGTATTAGCATCCCAATTACTTATCAATAGAGAGGGAGTGGTAATAATATTTATTTTGCAAATAAAGAACCATTTCCTCCAATAAAACAAAAATTACATCATTTTTTGTACAATATGTTAAGGTAATAAAATTACTAATATGCTAAAGGCTTACCAATAGAGAGAGAGGGGGATTAAGAATATATCTATTTTGCACACAAAAAAGCATTTCCTCCAATAAAACAAAAACTACTTAATGGTTTTTTTTTATATAATATATTATGGTAGTATAATAATTCACATGCTAAATACTTTCCAATAGAGAGAGATAAGAACATATAGTTTACAAATAAAGAACCATTTCCTCCAATAAAACAAAAACTACATTATTTTAATTTGTATAAAATTTTATGGTAATAAACCTACTCACATGCTAAAGAAAGGAAGCATAAAAATATGGAAGTTAATATCATAATGTCCTCGTTAACATAATCTTCCGTCACGAATAAAAGATCATCAAGAAAATATACATTGAATAAATACAATATTATGTTGAAAGAAAAATTTAAAGATCTACCAATCATGTGTCAGATTTTTAATTCTCCTTGTACAATGGAATAAAACATGATATAAAGAGAGGCATGACTAGTTAACAATACGTAGACTCAGTATTTATTTGTACGATTCTTCACATAGGTAAACACTTATATAGATACGAATGTAAAAAATATATATACTAAATTTATTTTATTTACCTGGAGAAAAAAAGGTACGAAAAAATATACTAAAGTTTGTCAATATTATGATGTTAGTTTTATGGTACGATTCTACACATAGGGGTACCTATATAGATACTAACGTAAAAAAAAAATATACAGTCAAACTTGCCTATGTGGTCACCTTTATTAAGCAGTCACCTGTGTTAAAAGGTCACATTTTTCTTGTCCTGTCATAGAAAATTTGATATGAATTAAATCTCTTTTAAATCTGATTCAACCCACCATTTCTTTAGAAATGCCTGTACCAAGTCAGGGTCATTACGGTTTTCACAGTTTTCCGGTTGTTGACTGATTTTGTCTGTTTATATAATTATGAGTTTGGACTTTCCCTTTGTAAGATTGTTCGGAGTTCGGTAATTTTGTTATTACCTTTATTTAAGAGGTCACCTATCTTATAAAGCCACTTCTTCTTGACCTCTTAATAACGGTGTGGCTGTATATACTAAACTCTATTTACCTAGAGACAAACACAGGTACTTGTGGACAGGACCCTATGTTGCTCCCTTTTTTTTTAAGATGTTGCCCCCCCCCCCTTTTTTTTTAACATCGACTTTTTTTCATATAAACAACATTTTGCAACTTTCTATGTATCACCGTATGACATATATACAATAAATACAATCAAACAGTAGTTTCTATCCATGTCGGGTTTCTGACATGATATAAGTTAGAAAAAAAAAAAAAAAAAAAAAGGAGCAACATAGGGTCCTGTCCACAAGTGCCTGTGGAGACAAATTGTCACGTTACTTTGATATTTTATCATTTTCAAAATTCTTATCATATGTATATCTATATAGGTAGAATGTAAAAATAAAACATACAAATCTTTGCTTATTTATCTAGAGACAAATTAATATTGTAATGTCACTTCGATAGTTTATCATTTTCAAAATTTGTATCATAGGTATATCTATGTAGGTAGAATGTAAAAAAAAACCATACAAAACTTTACTTATTTACCTAGAGACAAATTGTGACGTTATTTTGATAGTTTATCATTTTCAAAATGCTTATCATAGCTAGGTATATCTATATAGGTAGAATGTAAAAAAAACATACAAAACTTTACTTATTTACCTGGAGACAAATTATGACGTCACTTTGAATGATAGTTTATCATTTTCAAAATTCTTATCATAGGTATATCTATATAGGTAGAATGTAAAAAAAAAACATACAAAACTTTACTTATTTACCTGGAGAAAAATTATGACGTTAGTTTTATGGATTATTATTTTTAAATATAATTATACCCAATAAAGCGTAATATCACTCCATGATTTTAACTATATCAACATAATCTCAACATATTATCGAATTGCTTGATGTCTACATACTCCTAGCAAGTGACAATTATTTCATTCTCAAATGAGTACATAATGTTTTCCTTCTTCATTAGATGTATTTCGGAAGTGAAAAAAATAAATATTTGAGCTGTTAATTTAAATATAAATTAATTGTTAGTCACCTTTAGGGCAAAATGTCTTTTTTTATTTTTATTTTTTTATTTAATTTATATCAACTTGATTATGTCTATTTCTAACGGTCATCTATGAAAATTAACTTACTTAATTCGTTCACTTCATGATATACTGTTAAAGTATCAATCAATGAACGCGTCGCTATAGGTAAACTCAATTTTCGACCGTAAACACGACGATTTACGTCAGCTAATTCAATGATTAAATATGATTAGTTTATTACATTGATTAAAAAAGAGTTCAGCAACAAAATTTAATCATTGCATTAGCTAAGTATGTGATTAGGAATGAATCATGTAATTATTGCTAATCATATGATTAGCTTAATCACAAGTTCAACAACGGAACCCAGTTATCTCCTTTAATTACAGATGTTAACGTCTTTTGATCTTTTAGGAAGTTGACGTTCGGGGAATCAACCCAATCATCCAATCAATGTTTTTGACAATAAGCAACGCTACGTAATGGACCAGGGGTCGTCGTGGTCAGTGATCGTATGGTAGTTGGATTTACAACTACCTGTGCAATCATTGTCTATATATCACCACTAACATTGTGAGTTCGAATCCCGTGAATGACGATGTGTACTCGATGTAACATTATGTGATAAAGTTGGTCAGTAACTTGCGACAGGTCGATGGTTTTCCTACAGTAAATAGTTTCTGATGGATATTATAGGGTACACAGGTAAACAATTTCTCGAGTTTAAACTGCATGACTTATGAAAATATAAATTGAAAATAGCAAAATAATTTGTTACGTTCGATCATAAAGCGGGTGTTGTCGTAGATCATGTTTACTCTCTCGGAACAATTCAGTATTATCCGTTTACCTATGCTTTATTGATTTTGGTAATTATAAAGACTTCGTTTTTATTCGAGAAATTATGTTTCTTATGATTTTTTTTATTTACTAATAATTTCATTATATTAACTAAAGCTACTGCGTCTGGTTTCTCGTTTGTCTTTTAGATGACTAAGTTCTGATATCTTGAAGACAAGATGGGATCTACAATATTTTAGCCACTTCGGTGATGTAATGGTTAGCGTGCTCGCCTCGAGTGCGTAGATCGGACCCTGATCGTGTCAAACCAAAGACTATTAAATTGGTATTTATTGCATCTTCGCCAAGCACGCAGCACTAAAGAGAAAGAGCAAATACTGGTTGGCTCGGAATTAGGATAATGTGTCCGAGTGGAGCGACATGTCTATCCGCGAACTGTTGCTTCCGTGAGCTAACGCTATAAAAATCAAACTCAGCGTGTTGGTCTATAGTACAAAGCGGACCTCTTCATCTCATTCCAAATTAACTTGTTCTCGCTATGAAATAGCTGAAAAATTGCTGAGTTGGCGTTAAGCAACAATCACTCACTCACTCCACTATATTTCCCATTTTGCTTACTATCCTGACAAAAGTAACAATAATCTAAAATATCCAGAATAATAAAGTAAAAGGCATTTATTTTCACTTATTTTTTTTAAGACAGAAGAAAAGTTTGAAGATATCAAATAGGTAATCAGAAGCCGTAAAGTGAAGAAGGAAAGACAATACAATGGCCAAAAGTCAAAAGACAAAGGCACAAGAAGAGTTTGAAGATACCAAAGGGGCAATCAAAAGCCGTAAAGTGAAGAAGGACAGACAATACAATGGCCAAAAGAAAAAGGACAAAGGACGATCTACCAAACATTAAACAGAAAACAAAAGATCGAGCAACACGAATCCCACTAAAAACCGGGGGTGAACTCAGGTGCTCCGGAAGGGTAGGTGTGTAGTTTCATCTCCATGGACAGGGACATGACTGAAAATACACCTGATACTCAGAAAAAATCAAGTATTTAGGAACAAAACTATTGACTGAAATATTGTTTAAAATAACGTTGAACACGACTGCCCCTCCATTCTCCCCCTTTTCACCTTAAAATGAAAACATAACAAATACCCTATTCTAGTTTTTCTTAATTTATTGATCCTGGCACAGGTCTATTTTGTGAGTTTAAAAATGAAGTTGAACACGTCTACCCCCTTTCCCCTCCCCTTTTTTCCCAACTTAAAATGAAAACACCACAGGCGCTCGTAGCACGGAGTTGCCACACACCCCTTTTTTTCTAGGGTTGACACATTTTAAAGTTGCTGTTATCATAAAATCGCATGAGTATGAACACGAAGAAGCTAAATTAAGGAAAAAGAGATGAAATAATAAAGAAATTATATTGAAAATAAATACGTAAACAGAAAGTTTTTTTAAAAAAAAGGAGGTAATTCCGTGTCACGAGCTCTTGTGGAAAACATAACAAATATCACATTCCATTTTTTTTGTATTATTATTTTGTGGGTCATTATACTGATCTGGTTTGTGAATTTCATGAAAAAAGTTCGCCTAAAGGTGAAGAGAAGAGTAAAAAAGAAATTGCCGACATTGTAAGGGTTGTTAAACACTTTATATTATTTCTATAGGTATGATTTTATACATTGATAACATTAGTATGGTTTATTAAAGATATTATAAACAGACACATGTTATTAACATAGAGTAAATACCCTACTACACATATTCTTACTTAAAGTAATATGAAAAGCAAATATCGTTGAATTTTTGGATTAAATATTTTCACTTAATATGTCACTTAATTTTAACTAAAATCAACTGCATAACATTAAAAATCCACTCAAAAACAGATTTTAAGGGCAAATCGCAAAATATTTGACAGCAGATAATTCTGTTTTCCAGTAGAGTAATGCAAATGATATGCGCGTGACACAAGATTTGAACTCTTTCGGGGAGATTATCGCTCATGCACAATGTTCAGTTGATGAAAATATATATACCACACCAAGAATAATTGCAAAAAAAAATGGTTCACACGACATGAAACAGACAGATTCCTCAATAATCATTGTCAGGAATGTGTGCGTGCTTACCTCAGCATCCATGATTGATTATCTTTTCTTCACGAGGTCATGATCGGCAATTATCGGACCAAAACTTTTCTTCACGAGGTCATGATCAGCAATCATCGGAACAAAACAACCGAAAGTTAATCAGTCTCCACAACAATGGCGAGGGTGATAAACATGCACACGGATTTGCAGATTTCTAGTTGTTGGGAACATATTTCGACTTGAAACATGCACGAATAGCCTAGCCTAGTAAAGATACCGTCGTATTCCAAATTGAATTTTCAGGGAAAAATTTTCTTCACCCAAATCTGGTGTACTATTACTTTAAGCTTACATTAAATCTCTAGAAAAATTATTTAATAACATATATAGGGGATCTCCTGCAGTGTATATATATATAAATATATATATATCCTTCAGACGTGTAATTAGATTTTAGAGCTGTCAAATTTTTGTTCTTCCCTCGACGGGATTTGAACCCACACCATTGATACACTGCAGCACCATTCGCTTAGCCTTGCGTCCAGCGCCCTAGACCACTCGACCAGAATCCGTAAATAAATACACAGATAAATATATGATATAACATACAAATGAATTAATTTGTTTTGTGTGAAGCTTGGGAACCAGTAGAAATGCCGAGGGTTGCCGAACATTTCTCATCGATTCCATTCTTTATACTACGGAGACCGTTTACTGACATGAGATTTGTTTTTATTTCGTTAAACACGAAATACTATTTCGCTTAAGCGAATTATTATTTCGAAAGAACAAATTATTATTTCGTTCAATACGAAATTATAATTCGATTAAACGAAATAATAATTCGTGCATAGGTAGTTATAAATCCAACTACCATGATAACGACCACGACGACCCCTTCAAAACATGGGTGTATCATGCATTGTTTAATGTATTGCTAATAAGGCCCAGATTCAGACGTGAATGCACCTTGCACGCCTTCTTTAAAGAACGGTAAGTGATCGATCGGCTGCCAATCGGCTGCTCTTAAATTAGTTCCAATAGAATGTTCTTTATGACCATTTATGTCGTCTAATTTCTAATTATCATAACTTTGCGGAGTGTTTTTCTCCAAACGGACCATCTGGTGCTGACCCCTGAGATCACTTGGGAACGTTAAGATATCCCAGACCCCCCACCTCGCGTACAAAATGATCCCACCAACACAAAAACCTACAACATCCACATGTGCTTATCAATTACATGAGAGAGGCGCTTTGCAAAACAAATATTATTTGTACTGTCTGGGATATAGACTCTGATATACATATTACAATTGAATTCTCAAAATAAATATAATCCTCTTGCCCACATGACACGCACCATGAGGTGCCCTGGACCCAATAGGTCATCTGCACCTGTTAATCAACCACATGAGAAAAACACTTTGCAAAGCAAATAGTATTTGTGCTGTCTGTGATATAGACTTTGATATACATACAACATATATTACACTTCAATTCTTTATATAAATATAATTCTTTAAGATCAATAAATATCAAGTGGTAGTAAATATTGACATAATATCAAATTAATACGTTATTTTTATTGAAACTTAAGCTAAAGCTTAAAAGGTTATAAAAACCGTAACGTTATATTTACTTGCTATGAATATAACAGATTTAAAGTCAATAGCCATCGGTTCTCCTTAAAGAACTAAAATGACAGCTCCTGTGTCACGAAGATTATATAGAGATTAATGCATGACCTTTTCCACATCAGTCCGGGTATCATCCTGAAACCTCCATATCAGCCCGAGACGCAGCCGAGGACTGATGTATATGGGTCGAGTGATGATATGGAGAAAGTCATGTATTGATCTTTTATTCATATACTTCCGAGAGGCCGTCGTAGTCGTGATCGTATGGTAATTGGATTTACAGCTACTAGTACCTGCGCAATCAGTGCCTATCACCACTAATGTTGTGAGTTCGAATCCCGTTCATGGCGAGATGTACTCTATACAGCATTATGTGATAAAGTTTGTCAGTGACTTGCGACAAGTCGGTTGTTTTCTACGTGTACTTCAGTTTCCTCCACCAATAAAACTGACCGACACGATATAACTGATATATATTATTGAAAGTGACGTTAAACACCATAACCCTATAATGTTCAAGATTGTAGTGTTCTTTATGATAACACTGTTCGCCCTGTTATATGTGAGGTTTGTCATTTTACTCACGTGTAGAAAGTGCTTGTAGGACCGCATCATTTCAAAAAGAGGAGATTTGGGCCCATAAAACTCGCTTAACCTCGCCACTTTTTATAGATAATCTGTAGCAAAAGGGACGCGAACACTAAATACCAGTATAATTCTCAGTAGAACATTTGGGGGGGGGGGATTATTATTATGCATAACTCTTATACTAGCACAACGCGTCCCCGGGTGGTGGGGGTGTCCTATTAATGTGCAATTATCAGGTTGCGGATGATACGGAAAGCCTGACCGTTTGATAAAAGTGGGTAAAGATCTCTTTTGTATATTGCTAAAAGAGTAGGCTCAATATAGCCGATATATGAGACTAATTTTTTCATCCCTACCCAGCTGTTCATAATTTTCCAGTGAGAGTCAACAATCTTTTCTCCAGTTATCCCATCCCATACTCATTTTTGTATATATATTTTTGCATTGTTGAATTTGCTCTCTTCCTGAATATACATGAAAATGTGCTACTGAACATTAAGCATAAATCAGTCAGATAAAAAAATGATCATTCAAAGCGACTGTAATGATTTATGATTTTATTTGTACCTCAATGTTCATTATTGCACACATTTTGAAATAAAACTTGAGATAGTCTTATCGATAAGTACATGTTGTATACTGTTCCTATGATGATAATTGATTGATTGATTGATTTATTTATTTAATTACGACCCATTCTTAATTTTCGACTTTTAAAATCTCGAAATTTCTACCTTTTACATCTCAAAAATGTATACAGAAGTAAAATAATTCTACAGTACACTTGCTTTTTTGAACAATAGAGAGTAGACGGTAGGAGAAACACGTGGTATCCAACAGAGAAGGAATGGGACTTCACGGCGGATGTCACTTGAGGGAGAAATCATTTCGCTCCAACTAGTCTTTAATTACACATTGTACATGCAGTATAAAAAGAACGAGGATCGTCGTGGTCGTGATCGTATGGTAATTGGATATACAACTACCTATGCAATCAGTGCCTATCACCACTAACATTGTGAGTTCGAATCCCGATCATGGCGAGGTGTACTCGATACAACATTATGTGATAAAGTTTGTCAGTGCCTTGCGGCAGGTCGATGGTTTTCTCTGGGTATTCCGGTTTCCTCCAACAATAAAACTGACCGCTGCGATATAACTGATATATTGTTGAAAGTGGCATTAAACACCATAAAGTTAAAAACCAACACACTTAGTTGCATTTTTATAGTACTAGTTCAGTCAGTGGATAGTCATGTCGCCCCACTCGGACACATTATCCTGTTTCCAAGACAACCAGTCCTTGCTCTTGCTCCTTAATGTTGCGTGCTTAATGGAGAAGAAACAAATACCAGTTTTATAGTCTTTGGTTTGACCCGATGAGGGCTCGAACCATGTACAAGTAATACAAAAGAAGGCAACAATGTAGATATTTTCATGTTGACTGCATTTAAATTAATAATAACAGATTAGGCTTAAAATATTTTCATTGTTAAACAAATAATAAATCTGACGTATGCAAATAAGATGACAAATGATAAGAAAATACTAATGTAGATTTTGTCAAAATAAATATTAATTAAACAACGAATCTTTTCAATCATTTTATATTCATATATTACTTTGGAAATGAGACTAGAGGTACTTATTATGATATTTAATGATAACTTCTGTGTCACGAAGGCATATTCTGCACAATGTTCTAGATTATATCATTATATCGTTCTTTACAATAACGCTACTCACACGTGGAACGAACGCAGTGCGGTATGCAAGGCCAAAATATGGACTTTTGGGGCCTCTAGGCTAGCGGAATCATGACCCCCCCCCACACTCCAATTGAGCCACCCTCTAACTCGCCCACACCCGTCTTGAATATGTTTTACTCGTGATATATTTTAGC
Source organism: Bathymodiolus brooksi (assembly GCA_963680875.1). Lineage (NCBI taxonomy): Eukaryota > Metazoa > Mollusca > Bivalvia > Mytilida > Modiolidae > Bathymodiolus > Bathymodiolus brooksi. The sequence goes on along the minus strand of OY804589.1, from coordinate 23,922,024 downwards.
AATATTTACAAAACTTTTCTCCAAATTTTCAATATTACTTTTATTTTTACCCTTATTTATTTGTTTACTTATATCAATTGTCAAAAATTTTATTTTAGTTTTCGTAACTTCCCACCATTCTTGAATAGTTTCAAAGAGGTTAATTTGATTTGTCCATGTAGGTCACCAAGTATTAAAGGCCGAAATAAACGTTTCCGACTTATAGTATTCAAATTCATGACCCAAATACCTGGACTCCTGTCAATGTCTTCTATTTTTACTTTAACTGTGCAAATATCATGGTCGCTAAAGGGAAAGTGATTTATTTTGGAGTCGAGTAATTTACTGCTAAGGCTGTTGGAGCATATAATATAATCTATACGGGATTTTGCATTTCCCTTGTGAAAGCTGAATCGCTTAGTTTTTGGATTATTATTTCTCCATATATCAAATAAATCATGTCGCTGCATGAGTAATTTAAATTCATTTAATCCATTATCTTCAGTACGATGCGGAGGGCATCTATCTAATTTTTTGTCCAGCACACAATTAAAATCCCCCAAAATGATTTCATAATGTTGTGAACTATCATCAATTTGGTTTCCAATAGAGTTCAAAAGCGATTCAAATAGGTTTGTTTCTGTCGGTCGGTAGATTCGGGGCGTAAATATTGGAAATCTGAAAAATAGCCGTTTACGTTTTTACTTCGCACTTCATAACTCGACCAATATTATCAGAAAATGTAAATTTAACTTCATTGGAAAAAAAATTACTGAGCAAAATTGCTACAACTCTTGATTCTTTTGAACCACAATTCCAATTACTATCTCCACCCCCGTGATTTTTCCATTCAGATTTCCATCGATCAATATCATTGTTTACATAGTGTGTTTCTTGTAAACAAATGAGGTTAATTTTTTTTTAGCAACTAACCAATTAAAAACGAGGTCGCGTTTCTTATTGTCACGCATTCCATTCACATTTATAGTAACAAGTGTTAAGGTCATTTTTTACAATTGATAATAAAGTTTCACATCTCAAGTCCACTCGTCGCAACTTCGGCTGATTCCGTACCTTCATCATACCTCGTCCGTATTACGATAGCTCCCATTGGAACTACTTTCGGAAATCTTCAATGAAGGAGGTATTAAAACAATTTCACTTACGAATATTCGTCCAATAATAATATATTTTCATTCGTCGCAATGTCGGCTGATTCCGTACCTTCATCAAAGACCAATATTTTTCAAAGCAAACTCTATACACTCATCTATTGTCGCCATTTTAGAACTTATTCGCGGTGCGCTATGTTTGATTGAAGTGATACGGTCTTCTGACGAAGAAATGTGACGCGTAGACGAATATCAAACACCGTATTACAGCCGAGGTATTGAGGGAGAGAAGCGGACTCACCCGAGGTTTGCCGATTCATCTCAAGTCTATTAACATGCAACTGTCGCATGTAAATAGCACAAAAATATCAACTATGGACAACACAAAATTTACAAATATGCGTCCGGTGAGGCTATTATCTTTTATTTTGAATGAATTGTGTAGCCGATTTGTTATGGCGTTCATTTTACCTACATGTACGCCGCTCTTCCATCGGTAAACTGACGAGTTCTGTCCCCTGGCTCGTATCTCGGCTAGATTGAGACAGATTGAGTCAGTCTATTCCATCGGGAGTTTCGTAGAAAGAGATTTTTTTATTAGAATTTTAATAAAAGTTTATTTCGATTTTGCATAGAGTAAATAATCAAAGAATTGGGAATTTTTCATTGAAATAGATTTCTTTTACGTTTCTAAATTATCAATTGATCTATTTTTTAAACTTCCGGTGAGCAGATTTTTGGCTATCAATATAGAAGGAAAAATCGGAGAGCTCACCGTTAGAAGGACTTCGTCCTTTATAACCAGGCTCTGCTAATGAGCTATACATGAAACATGGTGAATACACAATTGTTTCTAACATATGTATTTTTTTAATTATTTTTTAATTATTTTATTTACATTCTTTTTTATATATTTTTTTTCTATATAGAAAGAAAATTGTGCATTAGACAAATATACCAATTGTACAGTTAATTAACATTTGGAGAACTAACTTTTGACTGTACTTTTCATATCTACCGAGGAAGGAGTTACGGTTTTGGTCACTTCAATTTCTTTTGCGCACTGCAGGAGTTTGCTGAAAGTCTAACAATTCATTCGGTGCTTGTAAAATCTCACTCATTTTGTCTTTTATTTTGTTAGCACCTTCAACACCTATATGAACACCGCTGTTAATTTGATCAATTGAAGGGTTCTACCAAATGTAGTACCCTACACCGTGTAAAAAACACTCGAAACTTTCTTATTTTTTACTTATTCTTTCCAAAAACAAAGAAAACGTCACTTTTACGTGGGCCGCCGGGATCCAAAATGTCTTATTTTTTACAATAGCCGGGGATAAATTCGTTATTTACATTCCTATCCGTAGATATTGATATTTTAACACCCATCAGTAACCTGTACACCCTTCGACTGCGCCTCAGGATGTACTTGGCTACTTCAGGGTGTTAAAATCTCCATATCTACGAATAGGAACGTACATAACTTATATTGTTACTTTTTTACACCTTATATATAAGAATCCTGGATTTTGATTGGTTAATAGCCGGTGTATTTTTCGTGTATTTTCATATTTAGGATTAATTTCGTTCATTTTTTACCGCTGCCGGGGTATTTGCATGAGGATTTAATATTTTTACCTTCACGTGCATCAAACCGCCAAATTTATTCGGAATATTTGTTCTTTACCTTTATACGTAAAGTAACGTGATTAATCTAATTTGAAACCCGGAAGTGTTCCGATGTAAAGGATTTAACTTTTGTTCCCACTGCCGTGGTATTTGCGAAAACGTATTTCCCTTTTTTACCCTCACGTGCCGCAAACCGCCAAATTCATTCGGAATACTTCAACCACTGTCTAACAAAACAAATCGAAATACTACCACTGTACCTGCTGAAGGGAACAGTTCAAAGGGTCCTATAGTATTTAACAACAGTTACTGCCAAGTTACAAAAAAAAAAAAAAAAATATTCCTGAAAACGACAAACAAAAGGTATTATTTATTAACCAGTGTTCTAAATAATATTCGGTGTAATTAAACAGATATATCATGTTTGGGAGGGGTATTTGCGAAAAATACCAGTCTTGAGACTCGGGAAATTTTTCGTCTCTCGACTGGTATTTTTCGCAAATACCCTCTCCAAACATGATATATCTGTTCAGAAAATCAGAATTAGTTATATACTGTTTATCATATAGAATTTCAGGTTGTTTATGACACGAAAAATACTAAAAATACGAATTATAAATATCGTTTGCAACGCCCAATGTTTTTTTTTGCCACTTTGAAAAATACGTAATGTGACGTCACGAGTTATTTTACGCGTGACACGCAGATTTATTTGACTGAGAAATCTGATATTTGACCAAATTTTTATGATAATACAATTATTGTCTTCATATGAGATGAACATGGAGAGTTGACACCCGTCAGTGGATTTTTGCTATCCACGATCGAGGGTTTTGGCGAGAGGAAGAATACCTCTCGGGCGCTGGCAACTTGATGTAGCTCACCTCATATGAAGGTAATAACCGGTTTATTCTAATCATGGAAGGGCATGCTTAAAACTTGTCATATCTCACTCGTCAGAAATATTTTCCCTACCATATCCTGTTACGTTTTCGTAACAGGCGAACATAACTTGTCGAAGTGTTGATAGTTTGACAACAAGTTTTTGAACGATGGACACGCCGTTGTTTAGCGGACATTTAGGAGCATTTGACGCACTATCACATTTAATGTTATCCTTACAATAACTAATGCTATAAGTAAAAACTTGCCTTCAAGCGGCACAAAATGGCTTCCAGTTTTATTACATTATGACATACATTCGCCCCCTGATTTATATATAGTAAAAATGTATGCAAGGTATAATTAAAAATTGTTTAATTCTTAATCCACTTATACAATATCATTGCAGGTGTGTAATAAAAATGTAGATATCAAATTTAGTGCGCGCGACCCGTTAATAGTCAGGACTTTCCACAAGTTAACCGTGTTAAATACAAATTAATACATGGCCAATATGGAAATACCCATGTATTAAACTATTTATTACATACTTCCGACATCTAGAAAAGAGACACCCATATTGGCCCGAGACGAAGTCGAGGCCCATATTGGCCCGGGAAAATATGGGCCTCGATATGGAAATGATCTTGTAGTAATCCAATAACCGGTTATTTTCCCGGGGTGTGAAAATATGGACAGTTTACTTCCGGTCATATTGATCATACAAAAATGCCTTTATTTGAAGTAAGTATGTAATAAACTCCAATAATTTCAAAAAATTATCTTATTATTTAAACCTTTCAGTTTTATTTTGTTATTATTACAACTAAAGAGACTTTTTAACTGCAACTGTATTATAATTAAGATAATATTGTGATAAGTACATAATTATATTTTAGACGGGTAGTTATTCTAAATAAACATATTAAGTTAATTATATTTTACCAGAAGAAGAAAAAATCTAAACAATACTTACAGACGAGAATAAGTACAATAATTTTAAATATGAACATCTTCAAATGTACAGGGAATTTATCCTCCAATAATAATTTAAATACAAATATTTTCTAAACTCTTCCTATCAAAAAAGTAATTTTCAATCGACCAAGCTTATCTCTAACATGTGATATGAACACACAATGTCTTTTTCATCATTGACTTATTAGCTCTAAAATGGAATGAAATGAAATGAAATTAACACAAAATGTATTTTTCATCATTGAACAAATTAACAAACAAGGCATAAAAGTAATTGATTCCAGACTTAAAATATGCACTACAGCGGTAATTGCAATCAATTGGTTAAATATTATATTTTTGTAATGAATGTTATTCTCCTGTTTGTTTAATCGATTTTGATTATTATCTGAAAAGAGATTGAAATAAAATAGTTCTGATGACAGTAAAGAATTAGATGATCAATTATTAAAAGTCAGTGATCCGAAATAACCGACTAAATTTTTTTTTAGGGTACATAAACAATTAATGGAAATCCATGTACTTTGTTGTAAAAGATTTAGTCGAATTGCGGCCGAGGTAGTCGAACCCGGATTTAAGTTTGTTATAAACGTCGCGGACGGGGGTAATATTAGGGTTATTGTGTTTAAGGAAACTTTCAACAACATTTCAATTATATCGTGGCGATCAGTTTTATTGATGGAGGAAATCGGAAAACCACAGATAAGTCACTGACAAACTTTATCACATAATATTGTATCGAGTACACCTCGCAACGAGCGACAGGCGGGCGGAGGACTGATGGCGTCAACTTGTTGTTTCCTGACAATGTCTCAACCTTTATTTTATATCTGTAAATTTACACGGGGTAAAATATGGATCAAGTTTGGAATTTGACGGACATCCGACATTTGTCGTTTCCGAGTCATACCACTTGCGCAAAATTAGGGTTTTCCCATGGTTTTCTAGCATGCACTCCCAACAAGTTCAATATTTTTGACTGGAATATTTAAAACTAGCTTCAAAACTTGGGATAGGGGCTGTCGTGGTAGTGATCGTATGATAGTTGGATTTACAACTACCTGTGTAATCAGTGCCAATAACCACTAAAGTTGTGAGTTCGAATCCCGCTCATGGCGAGGTGTACTCGATACAACTTTATATCTTAAAAGTTTGTCGGTGACTTGTGGCAGGTCGGTGGCTTTCTAGTGTACTCCTGTTTCCTCCACCAATAAAACTGAACGCCACGATATAACTGAAACATTGTTGAATGTGGCGTTAAACACCATAACCCTAAAACCTGGGAGTAATAAAACAGAGGGAGATGTATTAAAATATTCAGAAGGGGCATCCACTATAAATTGAATGGAAGCCAAATGTTGTGTCTACACCAGATGACAGAGACTTCGACAGAACCATAACGTGATACATGTATGTACGCACGCAAAATTTATGTGGTAGTGTATAAAACTAGAGGCTCACCTGAGCCTGCATCACTCGCCTGATGTGAAAAGTTAACGGACGACAGACGACGGACGCCAAGGGATGGCAACAGCTAACGTTGCCTTTGGCAAGGTGAGATAAAAAGGTATTGAAAATATAGTGCTGTCTATAAAGGAAAAGCTCAAGTAGGTTTTTGTGCAATATGTTCCGAAAACTGATGTAAAAAAATTATGGTGAGAAAAACTTCTTTTTAAACATCCTGCAGTGTATGCATAATTATATTTATTAAGTCAAAAAGTGGGTTCAAGTGGAAGTCTTCCAGCATGTTTATTAGGTAGTTCAGTAAAGTTCAACCGGGATAATCTAGCTATACACGGGTGGTAATTTTTGTCTCTTGAGTATACAAAGAAATGGGTCAAATTGGTAGTAGATTATTTTAACTATATGCTCATCTGATCTTGAATTGCTCACCTGATTCTCATGAACCTGTGGTTTATCAACAATATCTATCTCAAATCCCTTTAAAGGGAACATTTGAATGATGCTATGTTGTACATGTAATGGAATATCATAGATTTCATATGAATTGACCCCACAAGGGAAGAGTGAAGAGTATAGGAATCTGATCAGTCCTGGGCTACAGATAATGATTAGACCACATCCAAAAAGTATACTTGAGGAAAATAAAAAAAATAAAAACTTTTCCAGGTTTTCTAAAGATTTTTATTTTTCTCTCAATATTTTAATAATAACATATTATAAATAAATTATGGATAGATATCTACAGTGACGAGCATGACTGAATTTGTTTCCCCCTGACAATAATATAACATATAAATATTAATAACTGTACACTAATATAACTTTTAATGCTTACTTAAGCTTGTTTACACACCAAAATAACCCCAATTGCACCGATCTCAGGAAATTTGCCTACCTATTTCAACACACGACACACACATTCAGTGATTCAGCTAGGCACCGATCTCAGGACATTTGCCTACATATTTCTCAAATTGTCCTGAAGAAGTTAAAAACAATAAACTAAATATTAGTTTATTTATTAAAGAATGTCATGAAGAAATTTTGATAAAACTGGCAATTGTCCTGAAGAATTCAAAGCCTAGGTGAAACACTGCACATGTAATAGTATCTATGTTTGGCTTTATAAATCAATCGATCAATACAGGACCTAGTACCTGAGAGAAATATTCCAATTTGCAAAGTTAAATCATTTAATAAAGTCAGTGATTAATTACAGATGTAAATGTTGCAAATTTGATTCTGATAAATCAATTAAATACTATTTTAACAAACATTGAAATATATCATGTCTGGAGCCAATCTAGGAAGGGAGCGACCATTTAACTTTTGTTAGGGGGAATGGGGTTAACAATTTTTATTAAAATTTTTATTGCAAAAAAAAAAATATCTTGACCTGACAGATTCAAGCAATAAATAATCTGATTTTTTAATTTTCAACTCAAAATTTTGGTAATATTTGAAGAATAATTACCAATTTTTCATGTAAAAAGAAACTCATCCCCCACCCAAAGGGTTAAATGACTGGTCCCTATACATATATTGTATCATTGATCAGGGACCAGCCCAAAATTTCTACTTAATTCAAGTGGTATTTGTATCTATATTTACTATTGTAATTGGTTCATAGATCTACAATGGTTTGGAAGTTCAATGCCCATCTATATCAAGGTGAACTTGATACAACCTTATATTATAAAGTTTTTTTAATGGGTTATTGACGATCTGTGGTTTTCTCTTGTATCTTCAACCAAAAAAAATGTCCCCACAAGCCTAAGTAGTTATGGTCGTTGAGATCGGACCAAAAGGTAAAGGTCATTGACTTTGGACCAAAAGGTTAAGGTCATTGACTTCTGACCATAAGGTTAAGGTCAATGACTTCTGAACAAGAGGTTAAGGCAATTGTTTTCTGACCAAAAGGTTAAGGTCATTGAATTCTGATCACAAGCCAAATACCACTCATTGATGTGGGTTTGATCTCCACCACCTGTCTATTGTGTTAAGATTTTCTAGAAACCTACCCAATGTAAAGGGTTTGAGCTCCACCACCCGTCTATTGTGTTAAGATTTTCTAGAAACCTACCCAATGTAAAGGGTTTCAGCTGTCAGCTTGATAAAAATGTTGTCTTTCATCCCCCAATAAGTCAGGTAGTGGTAGTCACGATATAGCCGAAAAAAATGTTGAAAGTGACGAAAAATACTAATGATCTCTAACAGTGACAATCTACAATACTAACCCTATCTATATATAACTACTAGAATCAGACATATAAAACAAGAGATAAGCAGCATCTTATAATCTCCTCAAATATCACGGCCATTAATTTTACATAGTGAAAAAAATAACCCAACTTTATCAGCAAGTTACATCAAGAATTCACATTATATTAAAATATTTCTTTTTATACTCTACTCCTTTATAATCCTATCACCACTAACGTTGTGAGTTCCAATCCCGCTCAGACGAGGTGTACTCGATACAACATTATGTGATAAAGTTTGTTAGTGACTTGCGACAGGTCGGTGATTTTTTTCCTCCACCAATAAAACTGACTGCCACAAAATAACTGAAATATTGTTGAAAGTGGCATTAAATACCATAACCCTACTCCATTATAATTAATATCAAATATATAATTAATCTGTATGCATCCTTGAAAATGGAAAAAAAAATGTTTAAAAAGGCAAATTTATCAAAATGTTGAATTTTGTTCAAATTGTTCATGTTTTTCACAAAATACAATAATAACAATCTTTGTTATACCCTATTCAGGAATATAAGAGAAATAAAATTAAAAAAATCTTATAAATTTGGATTGATTGATTGGTGTTTAATGCCAACTTTAGCAGTATTTCAGCTATATCGTGGCGTGAACACATTTTATATTAACCTAAGACAGCTACAAAACCCTTGAAAATAAAATATACTTGTCTATAAAAAGTATATTTTATTTCTAAGGGTCTTGTAGGTGTCTTTAGTAAACATAAAATTTGTTCACGCCACAATATAGCTGAAATGCTGCTAATGTTGGCATTAAAACTCCAATCAATGAATATAATTAGATAACAAAGTTGTTTAAAAAGTCAATTTGTGGCTGGATGATATCTTTTTTTACATGTTAACCGGTTTCTTAAGAAGTTGATAGTCTCTTTAATTACATGTCTATGGTAGAACAAACTCATTTGTTTTCACAATGATTTCCCCGATAACATCAAAGGTGAAATGTGTCTATATCAAACCCTAAACCTGCACAGGTAAATCTACCATCCTCAAGTGCAGAAAATTTCTAGCAAAAATAGAACAGAAAATTTCCACCAAAAATTGAATAGAAAATCTCTAGCAAAAATTGAACAGAAAATCTCAATCAAAAATTGAAGAGAAAATTTCTAGCAAAAATTGAAGAGAAAATCTCTAGCAAAAATTGAAAAGAAAATCTCTATCAAAAATTGAAGAGAAAATCTCAATCAAAAATTGATCAGAAAATTTCTAGCAAAAATTGAAGAGAAAATCTAGGAAAAATTAGAACAGAATATTGCTAGCAAAAATTGAAGAGAAAATTTCCAGCAAAAATTGAAGAGAAAATCTCTAGCAAAAATTGAAGAGAAAATCTCTAGCAAACATTGAACAGAAAATCTCTAGCAAAAATTAGAACAAAAAAACTGTAGCAAACATTGAACAGACAAACTCTAGCAAAATTTGAACAGAAAAGAAATCTTAATATTGTTTTCTTGAATTATGTCTTAAACACCATTTGGCATTTCAAGTCCTACAATAAAAAACATACCTCTATTCAACTATACACATCAACCAAATCAAAAATACATATATATAGGTTATTTTCTATTCAAGACAAATCTTAATCTTTTATATGTTTTAAAATTTAACAATATGTGGAATGATGAAATAATTTGCATTATAATGAAGATTAAAATAATAAACAAAATCTATTTGCAACTATCTATTAAAATAAAAATTTCTGAAAATTAAAACAACAATCAAAAATAATACATCCATTATAATAAGTTATCTCCCTTTCCCAATTTATACAAGGGAGCTAATAAAAATATTCTACACCTACAGAGGACTAGTTATCTCCCTTATCACATTTCCTGTCCCCAGAATAACTATAAATAAGTTATCTCCCTTTCCCAATTTTAAATAAGGGAGATAATAAAACTAATCTACAGCTACATAGGACTAGTTATCTCCCTTATCACAGTGAAGCAGATAGTTTACTAATGTTTCCTATCCCAGGTATTACAAGTTAAATAACTACAATATTATATTAATAATCATATCATTACAGTTGGTGAAAACACAGTACTATTCAATATTATTACTCTTCATGTAAGAAACTTTCATTATAATTGACATGATATTATCGAAACATAATTTTACAAAGAATAAATAGCGTCGTTTATGCACTCACATAGTACTATTGTTGGAGTCATTACTATGCTGATGGGTGGAGCTTAGAACAATGTTACGTCATTTAAATAGGCGGGGTCTAAACAGGATCACCTGAGCACTTTTAACAGTGTACAATTTACAATGTGTTATACATTTTTCTTTAACGTTGATGCTGTCGTCTGTCAAAACAATGGCCAGTTCCAGGTTTGGGAATTAAATATTTGACAGTTCATTGTTATTGTCGAAATTAAATATTTCTTGAATTTAAATGAAATAGTATTTGCCAATCTTTATATTATCAATGCATTTTAGACAAATTTCATTTTTTAAAATCACTAAAGACATTCAGAGTATAAATAATAACATATAAATGTTCAAACTTTTTAATTCAAAACAATTTTTGTACAAAATCCTTATTAATTTATATTTATATTTTTGTATACTATTTCAAAGTTGTACTCAAGTCATAATGTCTTTTTTCTTCTAAATTATGATTATCTGTTATTCTGTCTGAGCATTTTTAGTCTGTGTAATATCTTGGAAACGGATTGATATAAGCATTTATTAGCTTGTTTCCAAATCCTGTTGTCAAAATAATGTATGTTCATACTGTAATATTTTTACTTAATTCTACTATTTGTATTATATTTGAAAAAATAAAATATGCTTACACTTACATATATCATTATAAAAGTTAACAAAAGGTTGGGCTTAAACTAGAGATCAACAACAATTATCTCAATCAGTCTTCGTGTTAACCCACTTCCCCGAAGCCTGGGACAAGTAAAAATTATGAGTGAAATTGCTTAAACAAATAGAATTTTTTTCTAAATTTGGCTTTTGGGCAAGTAGGTGAAAAAAATTAAGGCAGAGACTGTTCAATACAATGTTTTCCATGAAGACATTTCTGTGTTGCATATGATGGCTGGTTTTATCTTTATCAATGTAAGCAGGTTTTTTTATCATGCGTGTATACATGTGTTGCCATTGCAGATCCAGTTTTCAAGAAGGGAGGGTTATGATCCCATTATCCTGTTTAACCCTGCCAAATTTTTGAAGGTGAGAGGTGATAGTTCATTTTCTTGATATTGGTGGAATCAGTGATCACTGTTTAAAATTTCTTTTCACCATGATCATATTGATACCACAAACGACTGCAGTTCATTGCATAAAAATTGAAAACATTTTATTAGCCATATGCTTATATCACCACAAACAACTGCAGTTGCATAAAAAATGAAAACATTTTATTAGCCTTATGCTTATATCACCACAAACAACTGCAGTTGCATAAAAATTGAAAATACATTTTATTAGCCCTTATTCTATGTTTTGGTTCAATCAATCAGCAGTTACATACAAAAGAAGAATTTCTATTTTCTAAAAATACAGATAAAAAAGATATAAAGCCTGATTACAAAGGAACATGACGATGACATATGACATTTTCGTAAGAGTATTATAAGCTAGAGATCGGTGCTAAAATTATCCGTATTGACAGAGGACCCTGAAGATTGACGAGTATGTCCTTGTTTGCTTTTCGTCTCTTTCAGATTTCGTTCCGAGCTCGTAGAATGATGTTTTTGCCGTACGTTGACATTGTCGTGCGGAGAGGATACTGATTTTTCCTCTCCCGATTCCTCTACTATTGGATTTTTCTTTGAAATATTTGTCAATTCAATCGTATCGACAACACATCTAGCATTGTTTTTTACTACATTAACTTGTACAGAATCCATCGTATCACCGTTGGTTAAAGGAGTTTTAGACACTTTTTCGTCACTCTCTTTCTTATGGTCTTTGCTTTTTAATATGTCCATTTTTTTAATACCAAGTTTGATTTTCTCCATGGAAAGTTTGGGTAATTTAGATGCAGATTTTGTTGGTGTGTCGCTGTCTTCTTCGATGGTTTCAAGTTTGTTGGCGCTTTCGTCTGTATCTATGATATCAATATCATCTGAAATAAACAAAATACCATTTTTATCATGATGATACTATGAGTGAGTGAGTGAGTGAGTGAGTGAGTGATTGTTGTTTAATGCCAACTCAGGAATTTTTCAGTTAAATCAAGTTAATATTCAATAAAATGATGATAAGGTCTGCTTTGTACTAGATCAATCCACTTAGTTGAATATTTATCGTGCAAACTCACTGAAACAACAGTCCGCGGATAGACATGTCGCCCCCACTCGGACACATTACCCTGATTCCGAGCCAATCAGTCTTTGCTCTTTCTCCTTAATACTGCGTGCTTAGCGGAGAAGCAACAAATACCTATTCTAAAGTCTTTGGTTTGACCCGACCGGTCTCGAACCCAAGATCTACTGCATTCGAGGCGAGCAAGGTAACCATGACACCACCGATGCGTTGTGTATTAGAATTCTGGCCTGATAAGAATGATGGACATTGGAGACTACTGTACAAAAAAAATCTCTCATACTTCTTTGTTCAGAAGTAACCAATTATAGGATAACATGGCATTTCTACTTTATAAAACTAAAAGGAAATATATAGCTTCTAGGGGAGATAATATACCACAATTTCCATAATTTTGCTGTCAAATAATTCACCAAACTATTAGCAAAAAATAGAAGAATGTGTCCATATGGGCAAATATTCCCCAGTTTCCAGTTGAAGCAAAAAGGGAGATAACTCCAGAATGATAAAAGTGGTAAAGTCAGAAATCGAACTCTGCCTTCCTTTTATGGACCCTGACCTTGTGTATAAATGCTAGGGTTATGGTGTTTATCAGCACTTTAAACAATATTTCAGTTATATCGTGCAGGTTAGTTTTATTGGTGGAGGAAACTGGAGATTCAGGAGAAATACACCGACCTGCCGCAAGTAAACAATATTTCAGCTATATCGTGCAGGTTAGTTTTATTGGTGGAGGAAACTGGAGATTCAGGAGAAATACACAGACCTGCCGCAAGTTACTGAAAATCTTTATCACATACAAATGAGAGATGCTATAAGGGAACTTAGGATATTAAGCTGAAACTAATTGTGGGACATGTGGCATGGACATACAGACATGGGTAAAACGTAATTCCCCCGATGGCTTGCGGCATGGACATAAAAACTTACCAGGTAGTTTCTTTGTTCTGAATGATGCATTAGTGATTGCAGATTTAGCAATGGTATGCCCTGAGCTTGATGGAGTAACTGTCATGGTTAATCCCATAGGTCCTTCATCAGCATGGCCGACTGGTAGAGAATTCTTTATGGCATTGGTCACCTAGGTATGTGAGAAAATATATGGATGTTAATGAGCTCATAATTCTATTGGCATTCTTCACAAAGAGAATTTTATAAGGATCATAAAGAAAAAAAATGATCAAGCTTGGTTGAAAAATAAACGCTCCACATGCAAAAACAGAGACCTCTTGTTTCAAACTTTGATCACATAATGTTGCATCAAGTATACCTTGTTGCAGGCTTAGGCAGAATCAAACTTGTAACTTTATTAATAGTAGGCACGGATTGCATTGGTAGATGTAAATTCGACCACCATATTATCAAGGCCATGACTGCCGCTGTGCACACGTCAACAATATATCAATAGAAATTAACACTAAACTGAGCTGTTTTCTTTTTCAGGGTTTGGTTTGGTTTATGGTGCTTAACGCCACTTTCAACAATATTTCAGTTATATCGTGGCGGCAATATTTTTTTTCCGTTGGAATAGATACAATGTAATAGTTGTTCCAAACGGCAGAAATTCTATCTCGTCGCACTACAATACACATGCTCACTCACCATTAAAACATCTGGATAGAGTTCGTAACTGGCTCTGTTATGGATATCTAGTATGGCTCTGGCTGCTAAAGACTTGTCACTGTTGAACCTGAACAAATAAATATTAGATCTTTCAACTAATGCTCACTTGGCCACTTTCAACAATATTTCAGATATATCGCGGCGGTCAGTTTTATTGGTGGAGGAAACTTGAGTACCAGAAGAAAACCACCAACCTGTCGTAAGTCACTGACAAACTTTATAAGATATTGTTGTATCGCCTGAGTGGGATTCAAACTCACAACGATATTGGTGATAGGTACTGATTGCATGGGTAGTTATAAATCCAACCACCATACGATCACGACCACGATGACATTACACAAAACTCTTTACAGCTTTAGTTTTAATGTTCATTTTATGTATTTGTTAACAAATCTTTTTTTCCATTTTAACCGTGAAATTTCAATCTGAAAAAAAAATCCTAATTATTGAGTGTGATGATAAAATGAAAAAATAAAAACACTATACTGTCGGAACAGCTCTAAAATCTAATCACAAAACCATATAAACTGATACAAAATTAATGTGCCTAACACAATATACATGACAGCTCACTTTCCACACTTTGTACAGCAACTTTAATAAAAAGTGACAGGGTTAAAGGTCAGATGAGTCATTCTTTTAGAAGCTATCATATATATTAACAAATCATTTGGAGTTGTACATTCAAAGGAAATTTTAAAAGTGTCTACAAATCAGAAACAAGAATTACCCATGGAAACCATATTTTTTGGCAGCATCAAGTCAACATGAGGAATTGTTGTAGAGGATATCACAGACGCTATTATTGCAAAGCTTAGTTCGAATTTCCGTAGTTTCAAATATTTAGTTCACTTTGCCATAAGCTTTAGGAGCTTTTGTTTTTGGCTAGAAAACAAGTTTATAAAAAAAATATTTTAGAGAAAAAAAAAGGTTAAAATAAAAAGGAAAAAAAAGATAAAATGTTCAGAAAAAAATGTCTTAAAAAAGAATGCTTAGAACAAAGAAAAGAAAAGTGAAATGTTAACCACTGATGGTAAGTAATGACAATATCTCATATGACCCTTTGGTTAGTCGAATGAGCGTAAACGAATTTGGAACAAGAGAAAATTTCCCTGACAAAATCTGTGATTGTACTAAATGTCTCAAAAATGATGTGTGTTTTACATCCTACATGAAGTCCCAGGATGCAATGTTGTAAAACCTGTGTATACAGTCCTCGAAATAAATATTTAAATTTACTGGTCTAGATCATATTTTTGAATTTATTTTTACATAGTTCTAAATACAAACTGAAAAATTTACTGGTCCGAACAAAGTTTTACTGGTCTTCAACTTGGGTCAGAGGACCGGTGCTTATTGTGAGGACTGTGTAAATAGATCATCAAATTTAGTCTCATTATTTGAAATCTTTGCAAATTTTTAACCTGTCTATTGTGAACGAATGGGTGTAAGACGTTGACAGGTTCCATTGTCATAACTTGGCTTATCCTTCGAAGCTGACTTACATTATGAAATAGAGTCCTGAGACCATTTCTGTCATCAGTGTGGGGCTGATAGCTATCCTAGGTAACAATTCTCCTATTTGACTTTTTCGTTTGCTAAGATTGGGAGAACCATCGGGCTGATGAAAACTTGATGATGATTTAACATTGTTAGAAATGTCTGAGAGGTCATCAAAACCAGTTGTTACTAGTCTGAAAAAAATCATTAAAAAATCATAACAAATTGATGTATATCAGGGTAAGAAAATGCTACATTTTGATAACTATGATGTCTGCTTTATAGTAGACCAACACGCTTTAAGTTGGATTTTAATAGTACGGCTCATAATTCGCACAATCGACATTACAGACTCGGAGCCAACTAGACTTTGCTTCTACTACTTAATGCAGCAAATATCAATTTGCTCAAACCCACAATCTATCCCACTCAAGGTGAGCATGCTAACATTACAGAACTGACGTGGCTCAAAGAGAAAACATTTTTGTGTGTTAAAAAAAAAAAGGGAATCATATCTCAAAGCAAGATCAATAATTCAAGCCTAGATAATTCTTCTACTGTTCTTGGTGTATGAACTTTTGAGTATAATTTTTGTATTTGTTTCTAGGGTTATGGTGTTTAACGCCACTTTCAACGATATTTCAGTGTATATTGTGGTGGTCAATTTTATTGGTGGAGGAAACCAGAGTACCTGGAGAAAACCACCGACCTGTCGCAAGTCACCGACAAGCTTTATCATAGTGTTGTATGGAGTACACCTCACAACTTTAGTGGTGATAGGTACTGATTGCACACGACCATGACAGCCCCACTTGGTTCTAGAAAATTGACAAATGGGGCATTATGGTCATAAAACTTTCGAGCATAAATTTGTACTTATACTCCAAAATCGTCTAATCAGAACACTACAAATCAGGTGCTCGTGAAGGGCAAGCAGTTCCTATTGCTAATAAGTAAACCACCATTTTACTAATATAGTCGTAGGACACCATTGTATGTAATAAAATAAACAACACAAATGAGACATGAGGCCTCCTTTAAACAATAAAACCTGGCCTTGAAAGAGGGATTGTCTTTGGTGGGAGTGGCCTTATAAGAGGGGGGGGGGGCACTCTACTGTACTGGCAAGTTTGTATGACCATTATGTTAAGTATATTATATACCTAGAACATGATTTACAGTACGTCTGGTGTGACAGTTCTGACAGGTCAGATATTGACGTGTTGTAACATTGTAATAGGTACGACAGGATAGCTTGTCTGAAATAGATAGAAATAACACTGAATTAATATTAATATTTATAAAAATAAAGGCTATTTTTGACACAAAAACATATGTCTACCCTCCCCCTTAAACACCCTCACCTGCCAAACTCTTTTTCAAAAACCTAACCTGTATTTCGTGGATTACAATATTGTTGTGAAAATCCGAGAACATTTTGTGTAGCAGTAATTTGTTTATCACCTGGAAACTAAAGTGTGATAGACGAAATTTGAAGAATGGTTTGGTTTATGGTGTTTAATGCCACTTTCAACAATATTTCCTGTCGTAAGTCACTGACAAATTTTATCACATAATGTTGTATCAAGTACACCTTGCCTGAGCGGGAATTGAACTCACGTTAGTAGTGATAGGCACTGATTGCATATGAAGTTGTAAAAAGCACAAATATAATAGTTCACTGTTATAAATAAAATGGCTTCTAATAATTTCAATTCTTATGCAAATTTTCGCATTTAATTGCGACTTGTCTGGAAATAACACATTTTCAAAATTTATATTGTTACCTTATTACACTATTTTTAAGTTTGTTACTGAATTTTGCAAATACTATAATGTGTAAAACAAATATTCCACATATTTTTTTTACCTATTTTGTCCATTGATGGCCTCGTACTGTGGATATGGTCCACTTTTCCAAATTTCAGGCTCTGTGTTGTCATATCTAGATAAAGCACTTTCTGACAATGATAAACTACTCAGAGCAGAGGGCTGCAAAGATACAAAAAAAACACATTGAATATGAAATGAAAACCAAGTAAGACTATTCAAGCTGAGATTTCGGTTGAATTACGACAAATAAAGTTAAGATTTTGGTTGAATTATGATCATTAAAATTAAAATCGAGATTTCGGTTGAACAATGACAATTAATGTCCAGATGTTGACAAACTTCACCACATAATGTTGTATCGAGTACTACCTTGCCATGAGCGAGATTCAAACTCTTAACTTTAGGCACTGATTGCACAGGTAGTTGTAAATCCAACTACAATATGATCACGACCACAACAGCCCCTACTTAAGAAAGTATAATAACACTATTGTGTTGAAAAGTACAACATATTGGTTAGGTTGATGGTGCTTAACGCCATTTTCAATAATATTTCAGTTATATCGTGGCAGTCACTTTTATTGCTGGAGGAAACCGGAGTACCAGGAGAAAACCACTGTCCTGTCGCAAGTCACTGACTAACACAACGTATTGGTAATTAAAGAGAGAAAACTAGAGTACACAGTGACACCAACAGCCCCCCGTAAGCTACCGTTGTTCAAAGCATTACTTTTTTTCTTCCTTTGATGACGAAATATAATGTAGGTTTTTTCATTTCAATTAGAACACTTACCTCATGATATATTAGATGGTTGACCAAAGGAAGGGATACGGAATGTCTTCAGTTTTTGTTACTTACCTCATGACATACAGATGGTTGACCAAAGGAAGGGATACGGAATGTCTTCAATTTTGGTTACTTACCTCATGATATACAGATGGTTGACCAAAGGAAGGGATACGGAATGTCTTAAGTTTTGGTTTTCCATCAGCACTAACAATTTCCTACAAAAGAAAGAAAAGCACGTTTTGTGTGATGCTGGTGAATTTTGTTGTTGTTGAAGTCATACCTATCTGGCTAGACAGTGGTAGACATCTACATCTATTCCTTCTGAAAATGCATACCATCATCCACTGAAGTCTGTGAGTCTGACTTAACCTTCTGTACAGGTACAGCTGAGGCAACATCATGTTATAGAATATCATATCTGTTATCACCCAACATTTACTATTAACAATCTTGTTTCTTCCTTCCAATTTTGCCACCTCCAAATTTTTTTCATTCTAATAAACACCAAAGGGGCAATAAAAAATGGACAATCCAGAAACATAACTAAGGTAAACAAGACAAAGAAAAAGAAAACACAACACACTATGTGTTGAACACCACTTTAAGTAAACAAACACAAATAACGCAAACAAGATATGAGCCCTCCTACAAAAAGCTGGCCAATCAGAACAAAGTACAATGTATAAAGAAAAGAGAACCAGCCAATGAATGATCCGACATATATAAGTCCACCCTTCAAAATATATTCGCTTCCCACACACGATCCTCCATTTCTCCAATGGATCGGTAGGTAGGGGGATTTTTTTCCCCCTAAATTTACAGCAGCAAAGCTTCAATGCTGTGTTCATGACACCAATCTTGTTCCTGCCCAGGTCGAGCTATGAATTTTGATCATATAAAACAGTGTAAACCAGTTCCGAATGTAAATTCTGGAACAGTATAGTAAACTTCCGGTCATGATTTCCGGCAACCAAAATAAAAAAAAAAACGTTGCCAAATCACCCAAAAATCTTTCAAGTCGCAACATTTTCAAAAGATCGGTCGGTTGTGGGAAAGAAACAAATTTTTTATTTTGGCCTAATAAAACTCCAATATTCTAATAACAAAAATGTATGACCCTTCTTATAGACAAAAGTGTAGCGGACCCCCATATGCCCCTGTCTTTTTTTTTTTTTTTAGAAACATGGGTATAATAAAACTCTAATAACAAAAAAAATGATGGCCCAATGGCACAATACATTATAAGACTACTATGTTTTCACTAAAAGACAATCATTATTGGTTTTATACAGAACCAATTGTTACTAGTCGTAACTCCCCCAGGCGTTCTGTAATTAAATCTATCTATATATCAAAATGAGAGAGAGATACAAGAACTACAATAGCTTTATATAGAATTGTAGCAGGAGAATTATTCTTAACAGAGATGAGCAAACCAGCTCTTTCTTATCCTATTTGATAATACAAGATGAAAAATACATTTTTTTCAGAAATCGGAAATATTTTGTTACGTCAATTTTCAAATTTCAGGGGGGGTTATGGTGTTTAATGTCACTTTCAACAATATTTCAGTTACATAGTGGTGGTCAGTTTTATTGGTAGAGGGAACCGGAGTAATAGGAGAAAACCACTGACCTGCCACAAGTCACTTACAAACTTTATCACATAATGTTGTATTGAGTACACCTCGCCTGAACAGGGTTCGAACTCACAACATTAGTGGTGATAGGCACTGATTGCACAGGTAGTTGCAAATCAAATTACCATACGATCACGTCCATGGCGGCCCCATGAATCTATTGTTCTTTATACAAACAAATATACAGTTGTTAATGTATTGTGTATAAGACAACCCTTGTCAGACACAATTTTTTTTTCAACATTTCCTAAAAATTCATTTAAAAAAAAAAGTAACTTGACAAGTTAAATTAAAACTAGATGTGTCGGAACGACACAAATGTCCCCGCCGTAAATATTAAGGAGGCTTGCAAATGTTTCACCCTTTTTTAATTCCCTCAGTAATAGGCTAAAAATAACAGATGAATTTCAAAGATGATCTGTAACTTATGATTATACACTCTCATACCAAAAATCAAGTTACTATCTCAAATCATAGTGAAATGAAGTGGTGACAACTAAATATTTGGCCAAATTTCAAAGTCCTAGGGCCATAACTCTGCCAAAAATCATTGGACCGGAACGAAATGTATACTTGATCTGTAACTCATCATTATACACTCATATACCAAAAATCAAGTCAATATCTCTAAGCATAGCGAAAAAAAGTGGTGACGACTAAATATTTGGCCAAATTTCAAAGTCCAAGGGCCATAACTCAGCCAGAAATCATTGGACCGGAACGAAATGTACACTTGATCTGTAACTCATCATTATACACTCATATACCAAAAATCAAGTCAATATCTCCAAGCATAGCGAAAAAAAGTGATGACAACTAAATGTTTGGCCAAATTTCAAAGTCCAATGGCCATAACTCAGCCAAAAATCAATGGACCGGAACAAAGCGTAAACTTGATCTGTAACTTATCGTTATACACCCACATACCAAATATCAAGTCAATATCTCAAAGTAGAGCGAAAAAAAGTGGTCACAACTGTTTTATTTCGGAATTACGGACATGGGTAACACTATATATATGTCCCGGCCACTTAGTGGCGGGAACATAAAAATGTATTGTACAATACGTTTTTCTTTAATAAAAACGTAGATATCAAAATTAGTGCTGGAAGAACCTTCATCAGGTACACTCAAGGCTAAAATATTTGGAAACCCAAATAATTTAAAAATCTTTGGGAGCAAGACAACCAAAGGGCCTAAACAGAATATCTAAAGAGCAAGAAAACCAAAGGGCCTAAACAGAATAACTAAAGAGCAAGAAAACCAAAGGAGCTAAACAGAATAACTAAAGAGCAAGAAAACCAAAGGGCCTAAACAGAATAACTAAAGAGCAAGAAAACCAAAGGGTCTAAACAGAATAACTAAAGAGCAAGAAAACCAAAGGGTCTAAACAGAATAACTAAAGAGCAAGAAAACCAAAGGGTCTAAACAGAATAACTAAAGAGCAAGAAAACCAAAGGGTCTAAACAGAATAACTAAAGAGCAAGAAAACCAAAGGGCCTAAACAGAATAACTAAAGAGCAAGAAAACCAAAGGGCCTAAACAGAATAACTAAAGAGCAAGAAAACCAAAGGATCTAAACAGAATAACTAAAGAGCAAGAAAACCAAAGGATCTAAACAGAATAACTAAAGAGCAAGAAAACCAAAGGGTCTAAACAGAATAACTAAAGAGCAAGAAAACCAAAGGACCTAAACAGAATAACTAAAGAGCAAGAAAACCAAAGGGTCTAAACAGAATAACTAAAGAGCAAGACAACCAAAGGGTCTAAACAGAATAACTAAAGAGCAAGAAAACCAAAGGGCCTAAACAGAATAACTAAAGAGCAAGAAAACCAAAGGGCCTAAACAGAATAACTAAAGAGCAAGAAAACCAAAGGGCCTAAACAGAATAACTAAAGAGCAAGAAAACCAAAGGATCTAAACAGAATAACTAAAGAGCAAGAAAACCAAAGGATCAAAACAGAATAACTAAAGAGCAAGAAAACCAAAGGGCCTAAACAGAATAACTAAAGAGCAAGAAAACCAAAGGGCCTAAACAGAATAACTAAAGAGCAAGAAAACCAAAGGATCTAAACAGAATAACTAAAGAGCAAGAAAACCAAAGGGTCTAAACAGAATAACTAAAGAGCAAGAAAACCAAAGGGCCTAAACAGAATAACTAAAGAGCAAGAAAACCAAAGGACCTAAACAGAATAACTAAAGAGCAAGAAAACCAAAGGATCTAAACAGAATAACTAAAGAGCAAGAAAACCAAAGGATCTAAACAGAATAACTAAAGAGCAAGAAAACCAAAGGATCTAAACAGAATAACTAAAGAGCAAGAAAACCAAAGGGCCTAAACAGAATAACTAAAGAGCAAGAAAACCAAAGGGCCTAAACAGAATAACTAAAGAGCAAGAAAACCAAAGGACCTAAACAGAATAACTAAAGAGCAAGAAAACCAAAGGGCCTAAACAGAATAACTAAAGAGCAAGAAAACCAAAGGATCTAAACAGAATAACTAAAGAGCAAGAAAACCAAAGGGTCTAAACAGAATAACTAAAGAGCAAGAAAACCAAAGGACCTAAACAGAATAACTAAAGAGCAAGAAAACCAAAGGGCCTAAACAGAATAACTAAAGAGCAAGAAAACCAAAGGACCAAAACAGAATAACTAAAGAGCAAGAAAACCAAAGGGCCTAAACAGAATAACTAAAGAGCAAGAAAACCAAAGGGCCTAAACAGAATAACTAAAGAGCAAGAAAACCAAAGGGTCTAAACAGAATAACTAAAGAGCAAGAAAACCAAAGGGTCTAAACAGAATAACTAAAGAGCAAGAAAACCAAAGGGCCTAAACAGAATAACTAAAGAGCAAGAAAACCAAAGGGCCTAAACAGAATAACTAAAGAGCAAGAAAACCAAAGGATCTAAACAGAATAACTAAAGAGCAAGAAAACCAAAGGATCTAAACAGAATAACTAAAGAGCAAGAAAACCAAAGGGTCTAAACAGAATAACTAAAGAGCAAGAAAACCAAAGGACCTAAACAGAATAACTAAAGAGCAAGAAAACCAAAGGGCCTAAACAGAATAACTAAAGAGCAAGAAAACCAAAGGACCAAAACAGAATAACTAAAGAGCAAGAAAACCAAAGGGCCTAAACAGAATAACTAAAGAGCAAGAAAACCAAAGGGCCTAAACAGAATAACTAAAGAGCAAGAAAACCAAAGGGTCTAAACAGAATAACTAAAGAGCAAGAAAACCAAAGGGTCTAAACAGAATAACTAAAGAGCAAGAAAACCAAAGGGCCTAAACAGAATAACTAAAGAGCAAGAAAACCAAAGGGCCTAAACAGAATAACTAAAGAGCAAGAAAACCAAAGGATCTAAACAGAATAACTAAAGAGCAAGAAAACCAAAGGATCTAAACAGAATAACTAAAGAGCAAGAAAACCAAAGGGTCTAAACAGAATAACTAAAGAGCAAGAAAACCAAAGGATCTAAACAGAATAACTAAAGAGCAAGAAAACCAAAGGGTCTAAACAGAATAACTAAAGAGCAAGAAAACCAAAGGGTCTAAACAGAATAACTAAAGAGCAAGAAAACCAAAGGGCCTAAACAGAATAACTAAAGAGCAAGAAAACCAAAGGGCCTAAACAGAATAACTAAAGAGCAAGAAAACCAAAGGGCCTAAACAGAATAACTAAAGAGCAAGAAAACCAAAGGATCTAAACAGAATAACTAAAGAGCAAGAAAACCAAAGAATCTAAACAGAATAACTAAAGAGCAAGAAAACCAAAGGGTCTAAACAGAATAACTAAAGAGCAAGAAAACCAAAGGGTCTAAAC
The DNA here is from genome assembly GCA_963680875.1 of Bathymodiolus brooksi. Classification (NCBI taxonomy): domain Eukaryota; kingdom Metazoa; phylum Mollusca; class Bivalvia; order Mytilida; family Modiolidae; genus Bathymodiolus; species Bathymodiolus brooksi. Next base: position 23,898,200 of record OY804589.1, on the reverse strand, counting down.
AGAATAACTAAAGAGCAAGAAAACCAAAGGGCCTAAACAGAATAACTAAAGAGCAAGAAAACCAAAGGGCCTAAACAGAATAACTAAAGAGCAAGAAAACCAAAGGATCTAAACAGAATAACTAAAGAGCAAGAAAACCAAAGGATCTAAACAGAATAACTAAAGAGCAAGAAAACCAAAGGGTCTAAACAGAATAACTAAAGAGCAAGAAAACCAAAGGATCTAAACAGAATAACTAAAGAGCAAGAAAACCAAAGGGTCTAAACAGAATAACTAAAGAGCAAGAAAACCAAAGGGTCTAAACAGAATAACTAAAGAGCAAGAAAACCAAAGGGCCTAAACAGAATAACTAAAGAGCAAGAAAACCAAAGGGCCTAAACAGAATAACTAAAGAGCAAGAAAACCAAAGGGCCTAAACAGAATAACTAAAGAGCAAGAAAACCAAAGGATCTAAAAAGAATAACTAAAGAGCAAGAAAACCAAAGGATCTAAACAGAATAACTAAAGAGCAAGAAAACCAAAGGGCCTAAACAGAATAACTAAAGAGCAAGTAAAACAAAGGGCCTAAACAGAATAACTAAAGAGCAAGAAAACCAAAGGGCCTAAACAGAATAACTAAAGAGCAAGAAAACCAAAGGGCCTAAACAGAATAACTAAAGAGCAAGAAAACCAAAGGGCCTAAACAGAATAACTAAAGAGCAAGAAAACCAAAGGATCTAAACAGAATAACTAAAGAGCAAGAAAACCAAAGGATCTAAACAGAATAACTAAAGAGCAAGAAAACCAAAGGGCCTAAACAGAATAACTAAAGAGCAAGAAAACCAAAGGGCCTAAACAGAATAACTAAAGAGCAAGAAAACCAAAGGATCTAAACAGAATAACTAAAGAGCAAGAAAACCAAAGGGTCTAAACAGAATAACTAAAGAGCAAGAAAACCAAAGGACCTAAACAGAATAACTAAAGAGCAAGAAAACCAAAGGGCCTAAACAGAATAACTAAAGAGCAAGAAAACCAAAGGACCAAAACAGAATAACTAAAGAGCAAGAAAACCAAAGGGCCTAAACAGAATAACTAAAGAGCAAGAAAACCAAAGGGCCTAAACAGAATAACTAAAGAGCAAGAAAACCAAAGGGTCTAAACAGAATAACTAAAGAGCAAGAAAACCAAAGGGTCTAAACAGAATAACTAAAGAGCAAGAAAACCAAAGGGCCTAAACAGAATAACTAAAGAGCAAGAAAACCAAAGGGCCTAAACAGAATAACTAAAGAGCAAGAAAACCAAAGGATCTAAACAGAATAACTAAAGAGCAAGAAAACCAAAGGATCTAAACAGAATAACTAAAGAGCAAGAAAACCAAAGGGTCTAAACAGAATAACTAAAGAGCAAGAAAACCAAAGGACCTAAACAGAATAACTAAAGAGCAAGAAAACCAAAGGGCCTAAACAGAATAACTAAAGAGCAAGAAAACCAAAGGACCAAAACAGAATAACTAAAGAGCAAGAAAACCAAAGGGCCTAAACAGAATAACTAAAGAGCAAGAAAACCAAAGGGCCTAAACAGAATAACTAAAGAGCAAGAAAACCAAAGGGTCTAAACAGAATAACTAAAGAGCAAGAAAACCAAAGGGTCTAAACAGAATAACTAAAGAGCAAGAAAACCAAAGGGCCTAAACAGAATAACTAAAGAGCAAGAAAACCAAAGGGCCTAAACAGAATAACTAAAGAGCAAGAAAACCAAAGGATCTAAACAGAATAACTAAAGAGCAAGAAAACCAAAGGATCTAAACAGAATAACTAAAGAGCAAGAAAACCAAAGGGTCTAAACAGAATAACTAAAGAGCAAGAAAACCAAAGGATCTAAACAGAATAACTAAAGAGCAAGAAAACCAAAGGGTCTAAACAGAATAACTAAAGAGCAAGAAAACCAAAGGGTCTAAACAGAATAACTAAAGAGCAAGAAAACCAAAGGGCCTAAACAGAATAACTAAAGAGCAAGAAAACCAAAGGGCCTAAACAGAATAACTAAAGAGCAAGAAAACCAAAGGGCCTAAACAGAATAACTAAAGAGCAAGAAAACCAAAGGATCTAAACAGAATAACTAAAGAGCAAGAAAACCAAAGAATCTAAACAGAATAACTAAAGAGCAAGAAAACCAAAGGGTCTAAACAGAATAACTAAAGAGCAAGAAAACCAAAGGGTCTAAACAGAATAACTAAAGAGCAAGAAAACCAAAGGGCCTAAACAGAATAACTAAAGAGCAAGAAAACCAAAGGGCCTAAACAGAATAACTAAAGAGCAAGAAAACCAAAGGATCTAAACAGAATAACTAAAGAGCAAGAAAACCAAAGGATCTAAACAGAATAACTAAAGAGCAAGAAAACCAAAGGGTCTAAACAGAATAACTAAAGAGCAAGAAAACCAAAGGATCTAAACAGAATAACTAAAGAGCAAGAAAACCAAAGGGTCTAAACAGAATAACTAAAGAGCAAGAAAACCAAAGGGTCTAAACAGAATAACTAAAGAGCAAGAAAACCAAAGGGCCTAAACAGAATAACTAAAGAGCAAGAAAACCAAAGGGCCTAAACAGAATAACTAAAGAGCAAGAAAACCAAAGGGCCTAAACAGAATAACTAAAGAGCAAGAAAACCAAAGGATCTAAAAAGAATAACTAAAGAGCAAGAAAACCAAAGGATCTAAACAGAATAACTAAAGAGCAAGAAAACCAAAGGGCCTAAACAGAATAACTAAAGAGCAAGTAAAACAAAGGGCCTAAACAGAATAACTAAAGAGCAAGAAAACCAAAGGGCCTAAACAGAATAACTAAAGAGCAAGAAAACCAAAGGGCCTAAACAGAATAACTAAAGAGCAAGAAAACCAAAGGGCCTAAACAGAATAACTAAAGAGCAAGAAAACCAAAGGATCTAAACAGAATAACTAAAGAGCAAGAAAACCAAAGGATCTAAACAGAATAACTAAAGAGCAAGAAAACCAAAGGGCCTAAACAGAATAACTAAAGAGCAAGAAAACCAAAGGGCCTAAACAGAATAACTAAAGAGCAAGAAAACCAAAGGACCTAAACAGAATAACTAAAGAGCAAGAAAACCAAAGGGTCTAAACAGAATAACTAAAGAGCAAGAAAACCAAAGGGCCTAAACAGAATAACTAAAGAGCAAGAAAACCAAAGGGCCTAAACAGAATAACTAAAGAGCAAGAAAACCAAAGGACCTAAACAGAATAACTAAAGAGCAAGAAAACCAAAGGGTCTAAACAGAATAACTAAAGAGCAAGAAAACCAAAGGGCCTAAACAGAATAACTAAAGAGCAATAAAACCAAAGGGCCTACACAGAATAACCAAAGAGCAAGAAAACCAAAGGATCTAAACAGAATAACTAAAGAGCAAGAAAACCAAAGGGCCTAAACAGAATAACTAAAGAGCAAGAAAACCAAAGGGCCTAAACAGAATAACTAAAGAGCAAGAAAACCAAAGGATCTAAACAGAATAACTAAAGAGCAAGAAAACCAAAGGGCCTACACAGAATAACCAAAGAGCAAGAAAACCAAAGGGCCTAAACAGAATAACCAAAATCAGCTATTATTACAGTCATATAGATATCTTGAATTTGATTAGTCTAAAGAGCGTCACATGACATTTGGCATTCTGTTCGATCAACCGTTGGACGTTAGGTCGCATGGTTATATCAACCGCATGCGAGAAAACTCCCATGGAAATTCCCTTGTGAGCCACACGTGACATGACTTTCGGTCATCACTTGGTATCTGTTGTCAGATTTGAACTAGATCAAATAATTATGGCATTGTGTAGGATATTCAATGTAATAAAACAATTATCAACCTTGTAAGAGTGTGATATGACAGATTGTCTCCCCTGGAAAGTTTATGACATGGTTGATAATGGTATCAGGTCACCTATGTCTGAGGAAGGAGTACCTTAGTTTTAATAACAATTACATGATTTAGGATTCATCTGGACCCATGGTTATAAAATTTAAAAAAAATTGTCCAATCAGAACAAAGTATGCATTCAATAGTTTTACAGAATTTCTATACAAGTTGCTCAACCTTTAGTTTAGTTTTCTGTGTCGATCATTGTTCAACTTTTGTTTTATGTATTGTCTGTCCTATGATTTGCGGCTTCTAATTACCCCTTTGATATATTTTCAAATTTTCTTCTAAATGGTTGGAAGAAAAGACAACATCATATGCCATTGACGTGTTTCACAGCCTTTCATTTCACAACTGTTTTAAAAAGAACAAAAAAACACATCGTCAGCACTAAAATTGTTGATTAAACACCGCTATCGGCGATGTAATAAACATTTCAAGTAATAAATCATTTGTAGTTTCGGTCTTCAATTTAATGTTACTTTCGCCACCTGGTGCCAAAGCGTTATTGTCTACCGTCTGTACGTAAAAACAATACAGGCATACAGAACGAGTACACTCGTATTTCACTTGAAAACACATAATGAGAATCTACACAATCCTATAAGTCTTAATTACTGTCCCTAAGAAAAGACTTTTAATCAATAAACGGAGACTTCAGTATGTAATTACTGGTATTTTTATCATGCCTTAAACAGAGATCATCAGCCATTAAAAGAACACAACTTTAAGGACAATTAATTTTTTTTTTTTTTTTAGAAAATATTACATCATTAAAAATGATCACAACTTTTAAGGCCAATTAAAAAAAAATCGTAGAAAATATTACCATGTTAAATTATGAAAGAAGTTTACGATTGTCAATTTTCCCACGCAACTTACTACTGTTAGTTTGAAAATGAGAGGTGCATTGTGAGTCTTAATGTCAGGAAGGTGATGTGATACCATTAAAAAAAACACAACTTTAAGGCCAATTAAAAAAAAGAAAGAAGAACAATCGTCGAAAATATTAACCATGTTAAAATTAATTATGAAAGATGTTCACAATTGTTAATTTTCCCACGCAACTTAGTTAGTTTGAAAATAAATTGAGAGGTGTATTGTGGGTCTAAATGTCGGGAAGGTGATGTGACGTCTTTTATGTGGTTATATCAGTAAACAGTGACGTTTGTGAATCCCACGATAGATATAATCTTTATACAAAGATTTAATACACTGTCTTTATAATGAACTTGTGTAACTTGTTGCCACTCAGTAATCCCTTATTAACAAGATGTTGCACGCTATGTCGTGCTATGAATACCCCCACTCGTTCATGTGTAAGTCGCACGGTAAACAGGAAGTAGATGTGCAGTAAACCTGGAAAGGGGAGACACGGTACAAGTCACCATGCCAAAGCCATATATCAAATATAAAATCATTTCTTCCAGTAGAATCTGAGATAACGGTTAAGAAAGTTTTCATTACGGCAAACATGAACAATTCCAAGTCGCACTGTAAACAGGAAGTAGATGTGCGGTAAACCTGGAAAGGGGAGACACGGTACAAGTCACCATGCTAGAGCTATATATCAAATATAAAATCATTTCTGCCAGTAGAAGCTGAGATATCTGTTACGAAAGTGTGAACGGACAGGCAAACGGACAAGGTGATTGCAATATAGCCCCCTCTCTACGAGTGGGGGTATAATTATGTTAGTAAGAAAGAATATGGAAATAAATGAACACGAGAGACTATTCAAACTTTATACTCAGACAAAATTCAAAGTAAAGGAACAGCTTATAGTAGGAAAGGATATGGAAGTAAATGAACATGAGAGACTATTACCAACTTTACACACATACAAAAATCAAAGAAACAGAACAGGAGGAGATTAAGTCAAACAATATACACACAGATCATGCATGACATAAGCCTTTTGTGATCCTGTCTAGAACCCCACAAGATCTACTGCATATTTACAGGTCATCAGAAAATACATTCCTAGATAGTGTTCTATCTCGTGGTAATACATTCCTAGATAGTGTTCTATCTCCTCCTTGTGGTAATACATTCCTAGATAGTGTTCTATCTCCTCCTTGTGGTAATACATTCCTTGATAGTGTTCCATCTCCTCCTTGTGGTAATACATTCCTAGATAGTGTTCCATCTCCTCCTTGTGGTAATACATTCCTTGATAGTGTTCCATCTCCTCCTTGTGGTAATACATTCCTTGATAGTGTTCCATCTCCTCCTTGTGGTAATACATTCCTTGATAGTGTTCCATCTCCTCCTTGTGGTAATACATTCCTTGATAGTGTTCCATCTCCTCCTTGTGGTAATACATTCCTTGATAGTGTTCCATCTCCTCCTTGTGGTAATACATTCCTATATAATGTTCCATTTCCTTGTGGTAATACATTCCTATATAATGTTCCATTTCCTTGTGGTAATACATTCCTTGATAATGTTCCATCTCCTCCTTGTGGTAATACATTCCTAGATAGTGTTCTATCTCCTCCTTGTGGTAATACATTCCTTGATAGTGTTCTATCTCCTCCTTGTGGTAATACATTCCTTGATAGTGTTCCATCTCCTCCTTGTGGTAATACATTCCTAGATAGTGTTCCATCTCCTCCTTGTGGTAATACATTCCTTGATAGTGTTCCATCTCCTCCTTGTGGTAATACATTCCTTGATAGTGTTCCATCTCCTCCTTGTGGTAATACATTCCTTGATAGTGTTCAATCTCCTCCTTGTGGTAATACATTCCTTGATAGTGTTCCATCTCCTCCTTGTGGTAATACATTCCTTGATAGTGTTCCATCTCCTCCTTGTGGTAATACATTCCTTGATAGTGTTCCATCTCCTCCTTGTGGTAATACATTCCTATATAATGTTCCATTTCCTTGTGGTAATACATTCCTATATAATGTTCCATTTCCTTGTGGTAATACATTCCTATATAATGTTCCATTTCCTTGTGGTAATACATTCCTATATAATGTTCCATTTCCTTGTGGTAATACATTCTTAGATAGTGTTCCATCTCCTCCTTGTGGTAATACATTCCTATATAATGTTCTATTTCCTTGTGGTAATACATTCCTAGATAGTGTTCCATCTCCTCCTTGTGGTAATACATTCCTATATAATGATCCATTTCCTTGTGGTAATACATTCCTATATAATGTTCCATTTCCTTGTGGTAATACATTCCTATATAATGATCCATTTCCTTGTGGTAATACATTCCTATATAATGTTCCATTTCCTTGTGGTAATACATTCCTTGATAATGTTCCATCTCCTCCTTGTGGTAATACATTCCTTGATAGTGTTCCATCTCCTCCTTGTGGTAATACATTCCTTGATAGTGTTCCATCTCCTCCTTGTGGTAATACATTCCTTGATAGTGTTCCATCTCCTCCTTGTGGTAATACATTCCTAGATAGTGTTCCATCTTCTCCTTGTGGTAATACATTCATATATAATGTTCCATTTCCTTGTGGTAATACATTCCTTGATAATGTTCCATCTCCTCCTTGTGGTAATACATTCCTATATAATGTTCCATCTTCTCCTTGTGGTAATACATTCTTAGATAGTGCTCTATCTCCTCCTTGTGGTAATACATTCATATATAATGTTCTATTTCCTTGTGGTAATACATTCCTATATAATGTTCCATCTTCTCCTTGTGGTAATACATTCTTAGATAGTGTTCCATCTCCTCCTTGTGGTAATACATTCCTATATAATGATCCATTTCCTTGTGGTAATACATTCCTAGATAGTGTTCCATCTCCTCCTTGTGGTAATACATTCCTATATAATGATCCATTTCCTTGTGGTAATACATTCATATATAATGTTCCATTTCCTTGTGGTAATACATTTCTAGATAGTGTTCCATCTCCTCCTTGTGGTAATACATTCATATATAATGTTCTATTTCCTTGTGGTAATACATTCCTATAAAATGTTCTATTTCCTTGTGGTAATACATTCATATATAATGATCTATTTCCTTGTGGTAATACATTCATATATAATGTTCTATTTCCTTGTGGTAATACATTCATATATAATGATCTATTTCCTTGTGGTAATACATTCATATAAAATGTTCTATTTCCTTGTGGTAATACATTCCTATATAATGATCCATTTCCTTGTGGTAATACATTCCTATATAATGTTCCATTTCCTTGTGGTAATACATTCCTTGATAGTGTTCCATCTCCTCCTTGTGGTAATACATTCCTATATAATGATCCATTTCCTTGTGGTAATACATTCATATATAATGTTCCATTTCCTTGTGGTAATACATTCCTTGATATTGTTCCATCTCCTCCTTGTGGTAATACATTCCTATATAATGTTCTATTTCCTTGTGGTAATACATTCCTATATAATGTTCCATTTCCTTGTGGTAATACATTCCTTGATAGTGTTCCATCTCCTCCTTGTGGTAATACATTCCTAAATAATGTTCCATTTCCTTGTGGTAATACATTCCTTGATAGTGTTCCATCTCCCCCTTGTGGTAATACATTCTTTGATAGTGTTTTATCTCCACTTAAGCAGGTGGACATTTCTAATAATCATCATTTCAATAAGTGGTGAATTACTACGATCACTCCACCAGAACATTTAGTTCCGAAAATCACATCTCATCAGTATATTTAGTTTCCATTATCACCACTTCACCAGTATATTTAGTTTCCAATATCACCACTTCAGTAGTTTGGTGAGTTCCCATAATCACCACTCCACCAGTATACTTAGTTCCCATAATCACCATGTGCACTCCACCAGAACATTTAGTTCCCAAAATCACATATCGTCAGTATATTTAGTTTCCAATATCACCACTTCAGTAGTTTGGTGAGTTCCCATAATCACCACTCCACCAGTATATTTAGTTCCCATAATCACCATGTGCATTCTACCAGAACATCTCGTTCCCAAAATCACATCTCGTCAGTATATTTAGTTTCCATTATCACCACTTCACCAGTATATTTAGTTTCCATTATCACCAATTCAGTAGTTGGTCAGTTCCCATAATCACCACTCCACCAGTATACTTAGTTCCCATAATCACCATGTGTACTCCACCAGAACATTTAGTTCCCAAAATCACATCTCATCATTATATTTAGTTCCCATTATCATCACTTCAACAGTATATTTAGCTTCTATAATCACCACTTCAGTAGTTGGTCAGTTCCCATAATCACCACATCAGTATATTTAGTTTCCATTACCATCACCACTTCACCAGTATATTTAGCTCCCTCAAGTCACCACTCCACCAATACATTTAGTCTCCATAATCATGACTTCACCAGTCTATGCAGCTTCCACAATCACCAGTTCAGTAGCTGGTCAATTCCCAAAATCACCACTTCACCTGTATATTTAGTTCTCATTATCACCACTTCACCAGTATATCAGTTCTCATTATCACCACTCACCACAATCACCAGTTCAGTAGTTGGTCAGTTTCCATATTCACCAATCCACCAGTGTATTCAGCTTTCATTATCACCAGTTCAGTAGTTGGTCAGTTTCCATAATTACCACTTCACCAGTATACTTAAGTCTCCTTCATCACCACATCACCAGTATATCTAGCTTCCATTATCACCATCATCATATTAGTAGTTGTTAGTAGAATCAAGTTAACAAATCAGTGGTACAACTGCTGATATTGTAATTTTCACTATCAAGCAGTAATACACTGATGTGTCACATTTGTCTATTAGTATTATAATGGATTAGTTATAAAAGGACAATGATACTGTAGATACTAAGGCTTTCTGTCAAACAGAGTTGTCAATTCTGTGGCTCTGGCCAAGGACTTCTCCTGCTTCAATATTGATTTCTGAGTGTGTCTTCATCAAAATCTGTCAAACACCAACAGCATAGTAGTAGACAACAGATAAATAAAACACATGACTTTGACAAGAATACAAAGAGACATTCATTAGCATTTGTGGCCAAGACAAGTCTTAAGAAATGAATTACATGGAAAACAGGAGGAAAATTGTCGTAATTTTAAGGGATAATTTAATTAAAAAAGGGATATACATGTAGTTTCATGGTTTTTTTTATGACTCAGATTAGTAATACATTGTACCTGTATATAATATGACACACTTCATACCAAGTATCCCCCCAAAAAATAAAAACATAGATATCAAATTAAGTGCCCATGACACCTTTATAAAATAACCTTAATCAGCTACGCTCAAAATCAAAAGATTGGAAAGCCAAATAATTCAAGTGTTGGGGGAATAAAATCAAAGGTTTAAACAGGATAGCTAAAATCAGCTAAGGTACAAGTTATAGAGACCTCATGAAAAATTGTTAATTTGTCACATGTAGAAGTGTATTGTTCTATTCATGTAATTGTATTGTATGAATTGTGTAGATATATGGAATGGAAGAAAAAAACAAAAACATGTTCAAATCAAAAATATTATTTTTCCTAACAAAATAAAATAAGAAATCTTATTGCATAATATCACTGTGATCAACTTAAGGAATGTTTTTGCTATTTTATTTTCTACTCAATAGAATATGTAAACAGGACAGACCTCATCAGAATATCAAATTCACTTTAATAATCTTTAATGCTAAATCTTTTTTTAAATGTGTATAGCCACGCCCACAAACATGGACACTCTTCCATGGCACAGGTTACAAAAACATCTTGAATATTCATATTAATATTTTGATTTCAGTGTGGGGTTTTTTTCAAACCACACCCCAACACATGATCAAATATGGCAACCCTTAATTGTCATATTTTATAGAGGTAACTATCTCGGATATTTGTTTTTTAACTAAGTTTTTTCTTCAAACCACACAACAAAACACGATAAAATACAGAAATTCTTAAATGCCACATTTATCTTGGATACTTGTACATTTTATTACCAAGTTTTGTTTTTCAAACCACACCCCAATCCATGATAAAATATAGAAACTCTTAGATGCCTCATTATACAGAAGTATCTCGGATATTTGTTTTTTTTACTAAGTTTTTTTTCCAAACCACTCCCTAACATGATCACATGATCAAATATGGCAACTCTCAAATGACACATTTTCCGGAAGCATCTTGAACAATGGTATTTACACCAAAGTTCAATCTATACCTTAGACTTAGTCTGTCAATTAACACATGTATCAAACCTTAATCCAGAAGTGCTTTGTCTGTTCACTTTTAAGGTGTGATTATGCTTCAAATTTGCCTTGAGTGGTGTACCTGTTTCAAACACACCTTTGATGTAGTCTAACCAGAGGCTCTCAAGAGCCTATATCGTTCACCTGGTTATAAAAAGAACCAAATGGTCCTATGTAAAAACTATGCCCTGCAGTGGTAGTCATCTTGGAATTCCGATCAACATAAGAAACACGAAGTTTGTAAAGGACCTTCCAATGACTGATGCACACTTTAGGTTCAATCAGTGCAATAGCTTCAGAGAAGAAAATATTTCTGTATTTTCCCATATGGTCCTGTGTTAATACTATGACCTGTGGTGGCAGCCATCATGGATTTCTGATCGGCATAAAAACAGAAACTTTGTAGAGGACCTTCAAATGATCATTCATGGACAGTTTGGTTTCAATTGTCCAAGTGGTTTAAGAGAAGAAGCGTTTTGAAACATTTTTCTCATAGGGGCCAATGTTAAACTAAGTCCTGCTGTAGCCGCCATTTTGAATTTCATATCGGAACAAAAAACCTAAAGTTTGTAGAGGACCATCCAATGAACATTCATGTACAGTTTGGCTTTAATCATATTTGTAGTTTCTGAGAAGAAGGCATTTGAACATTTTCCCATAGGGTCCAATGTTAATCTATTTCCTGCAGTGGCAGCCATCTTGGATTTCAGATCGGAATAAAAAACCTGAATTTTGTAGAGAACCTTCTAATGATCATTCCTGGGCAGTTTGGTTAAATTGTCCAAGTGGTTTCAGAGAGGAAGCATTTTGAGACACTTTTCCCATAGGGTCCAATGTTAAACTAAGTCCTGCCGTAACCGCCATTTTGAATTTCATATCGGAACAAAAAGTCTAAACTTTGTAGAGGATCCCATCTAATGAACATTCATGTACAGTTTGGCTTTAATATATTTGTAGTTTCTGAGAAGAAGGCATTTGAACATTTACCTATAGGGTCCAATGTTAATCTATTTCCTGCAGTGGCGGCCATCTTGGATTTCCAATTGACATAAAAAAACCTGAATTTTGTAGAGGACCTTCCAATGATCATTCCTGGACAGTTTGGTTTCAATTGTCCAAGTGGTTTCAGAGAAGAAGCGTTTTGAAACATTTTCCCCATAGGGTCCAATGTTAAACTAAGTCCTGCCGTAGCCGCCATTTTGAATTTCATATCGGAACAAAAAACCTAAAGTTTGTAGAGGACCATCTAATGAACATTCATGTACAGTTTGGCTTTAATCATATTTGTAGTTTCTGAGAAGAAGGCATTTGAACATTTCCCTATAGGGTCCAATGTTAATCTATGACTTGTGGTGGTGGCCATCTTGGATTTCCGATCAGCATAAAAACAGAAAATTTGTAGAGGGACTTCCAATGATCATTCCTGGGCAGTTTGGTTTCAATTGTCCAAGTGGTTTCAGAGAAGAAGCGTTTTGAAACATTTTTCTCATAGGGTCCAATGTTAAACTAAGTCCTGCCGTAGCCGCCATTTTGGATTTCATATCGGAACAAAAAACCTAGTTTGTAGAGAACCATCCAATGAACATTCATGTACAGTTTGGCTTTAATCATATTTGTAGTTTCTGAGAAGAATGCATTTGAACATTTTCCCATAGGGTCCAATGTTAATCTATTTCCTGCAGTGGCGGCCATCTTGGATTTCCAATCGGCATAAAAAACCGATATTTTGTAGAGGACCTTCCAATGATCATTCCTCGGCAGTTTGGTTTAAAATGTCCAAGTGGTTTCAGAGAGGAAGCGTTTTGAGACACTTTTCCCATAGGTTCCAATGTTAAACCAAATCCAGCTGTAGCCGCCATCTTCCATTTTATATCGGAACAAAAAACCTAAACTTTGTAGAGGACTATCCAATGAACATTCCTGTCTAGTTGGATTCAGTCTGATTTGTAGTTTCTGAGAAGAAGGCATTTGAACATTTCCCTATAGGGTCCAATGTTAATCTATGTCCTGCGGTGGTGGCCATCTTGGATTTCCAATCGACATAAAAAACAGAAACTTTGTAGAGGGCCTTCCAATGATCATTCCTGGGCAGTTTGGTTTCAATTGTCTAGGTGGTTTCAGAGAAGAAGCGTTTTGAAACATTTTTCCCATAGGGTCCAATGTTAAACTAAGTCCTGCCATAGCCGCCATTTTGAATTTCATATCGGAACAATAAATCTAAACTTTGTAGAGGATCATCCAATGAACATTCATGTAAAAGTTTGGCTTTAATCATATTTGTAGTTTCTGAGAAGAAGGCATTTGAACATTTTCCCATAGGGTCCAATGTTAATCTATGTGCTGCGGTGGCGGCCATCTTGGATTTCGGATCGGCATAAAAAAACAGAAACTTTGTAGAGGACCTTCCAATGATCATTCGTTTACAGTTTGGGTTCAGTCAGTTCATCAGTTTCAGAGAAGAAGATCTTTGAAATTTCAGCCAATCAGAGAATATTATTGGCCCTACCAGCCATGTTGAATATCCGACTGGAACGAAAAACAGAATTTTGTAGAGGACCATCCAAGGAATATTCCTGCTAAGTTTGGTTCCAATTGGCCCAGTGGTTTTAGAGAAGAAGCTTGAAATGTGAAATGCTTACAGACGACAGACGCCAAGTGATGGCAATAGTTCACCTGGACCTTTGGTCCAGGTGAACTAAAAACCTATCCAGCTTCCTTTGAATATATGAGGGGCCTACCATATGGGTTTGAATGGGTGTTTAGAACGTTACATTTCACACACAGTGCATGAAACAGGTGCACATGTGAATTCTGCAGCAAATTTGAAGGAAAAAAATGTGATTGTGTATAAAACACATCAAATGTTTTTAATTTTGCTGACAAATTTTTAGAGTTTGGTAGATTTTATTTTCATTTTCTTGTTATAAATGTGTTCTTGTTCAGACTCAGGAAAGAACACTTCCAGGATCTCATTTAATATATAAATTATTAGAACAAAATTCTATTGGAGAAAACATACATTTTTCTATCTACATTTATAATTTACTGAGATCAAGAGTTTGATTTATATAAATATGGATCTAGTTTTTGTTTTTATTATGTCAATTATTTATTTACGGATAAGTAAAACAGTATACATGTATTTCTAAGACATTTAAGAATTAATTGAATGCTGCCAATTTGTCAAATACAAAAAAATCTTATTTTTATTTGAAAATTTTACTGTTTATAACAAAAAAATCTTATTTCAATGTGAAAATTTAAGAACATTTTTAGTTAATGAGAAAAAAAAGTCTTATTTCAATTGGAAAATTTCAAAGCATTTTTACTATTAAAATATATATTGTACCTTATTTTAAACAAACCCTTCATGTTTTCTGCTTTCTAAGAAATGGTAACTAATATCAGATACCTTATAAAATTATTTCATTTAAATAATTTTCCCCCTTTCTAAGAAACTGTTACTAATATCAGACATCTTAAAAAATTATTTCACTTAAATAATTTTAAAACATTTTTACTGTTCTAAAATATATATACTGTATAATTATGTACCATACCATACCTTATTTTAAAACGATTTCCTTCATGTTCTCCCTTTCTAAACTTATTTTAGACGAATCCCTTCATGTTTCCCCCCTTTTTTCTAAGAATAGAAACTAATCTCCATTAGACAGTATCAGATACCTTAAAAAATTATTTCGATTAAAAAATGTAAAAATTGTATTTCGATTAAAAAATGTAAAAAAAATTTTACTGTTAAAATATATATAGATGTATCATACCTTATTTTAACGAATCCCCTTCATGTCTCCCCCCTTTTTCTAAGAAGTGGAAACTAATCTCCATTTAATACAGTAACAGATACCTTAAACAAACATTAACATACCTGTCACTTCAATCTGTGCTTCTACAAACTCTGATATTTTCACAAATACACAATAGATAGTTATTTCAGTTAAGGAGAGAATTAATACCGATCCAATTTGTCATCATTCATCACCGATTGGCTAATAATTTCAACGTCTTTTACAGAAATTGACGTGGTTATCACTCCTGATTATGCTGCAGTACATAGGTATACTTCCAATTATCACATTGGGTTTGCTGCTCATGATATTAGGGGTGAAATAAAGGGTAAACCATAGGTAAAAAAATAGCTAAAAGGGTAATTACCTTTATTATATCTATAAAGATATATAAATATATATTCATTATGATTTTGACAAGAGTTGAAAATTGTTCCGTCAATGCTATTTATAATTGTCATCACGTAAACAGATTTACCTAAAATGAGCAATTATCTGATTGGTCGAGAGATCGCTTGTAATTGACGTTATCAATCAGGGCCAATTCACACATTTTGGCCTAAGGAAGGAATATACCTGTTCCAACGCACACAAAGATCATTGGCATCTGGCATCAGAATCAATAAACAAGAACTTTCCTATTTGCATTATTTATCAGCTGTAGTCTTTGTTCTTAATGAAAATTAGAGAAAATATTTGGCAAGAACACGTTTAATTTTCATTAACCTGATCATACTATACTTGTCTGAGTCTGAAAAACCTTGTATCGATTAATACTGTTACGCTACGTCATCGTTTCGAAAAAGGTTGTAATTCCTGAAAAGCTCTTAATGCTAATTACAAAAATTAATCAAGTAATAAAAAGGGAGGTAATTGCATTAATATTGGTCATAGCGTGCGTAATTTCATTTCCATATCATTTTCCTGTACAGGAATTTCCCCTTTTAATTTGCCATTAAATTAAAAGTAATCAAGCTGAAAATCTACTTAAATCAATTAAATTTCCCTTTTATTACCAAATAATACTAATTTGTTTTTATCTAATGTAATTTTTCACTTCAATCAACTGCTCATTATGGCGAATTGTCTTTAATTTCAATAATTTGAAGTTTGAATTGGAAATTATACATTACATTCCTTGAATTAGTGGATTAGGCTTTTTTGGAAATGGACGCAAAAAAAAAAGAAAAATGAAAAAAAAAAGGGAAAATTAAACTAGACTCTAATGACTAATCACCATTTAAGTGTACTTCCATTTCATAAAATGTAATTTACGAATATAATTAAAAAAACCTTTCATTGAACTTTTAATGAAGTAGGTTGGGAGTGTTGGGATTCCATCAACTGCAGGTTTAATACAGCCACTTTTTGGTGTCTGACCCAAAAAACCAACAACTTAATCACCATCTAAGCACACTTCCATTTCATAAATTGTAATTAATGAATATTATTAAAAATTAAACAACCTTTTCATTGAACTTTTAATGAACTAGTTAGCTAGCTAACATAATGATTGATATCAGGTGGTAAGTGTTGGGATTCCATTAAGCGGAGGTTTAATTCAGCCACTATTTGGTGTTTGTCCCAAAAAACTAGAAAAAAAACCTTTCATCGACCTTTTAATGAATTAGCCAGCTAGCATCCTAATATCAGGTGGGTAGGTGTGTGTCCCCCCCCCCCTCAAAAAAACATGACATTCAATCTAAAGAGTGTGAATATTAAATAAACCACAAAGCTTAATTAGGTATATCATCAGATTATTATTCAAATATTTAAAAATGCCTTAATTTTTAATTTCGACAGCTTTGAGCAGTTTAGTCCAGATGGCTCAGAAAATATTCTGACATAAAAATCAAACCTTGATTCAGAATAATAGATTAAAAAATATGTACTTGTTCTCCTTTTAAATACCCCAATAATAAAATATTAATACCCATCATGGCATTGTCATCTTGTACAATGCCATTAGTCATTAAAAATTTATCAAAATCAAAATATCAATTAAGATCTCATTTAAAACAGCCAATTACTACATATAATGACAATCTTTGGTGTATTAACAAGCAGTCAGTACCTGTGTGTATTTATTACTATAATTTCAATGTAATTTCTGTGTAACCGTGAATCCAGTCAAACAAAATAAAATAAGATTTTATGGAGCATCACTTTTCAAATATGCCTCACTGTGGTGGTACCTAGATGCAAATTCACATTCAAAAAACTACTCTTCAAACATGTCTCACTTCAGCACTTGTACACAAATGTGCATTCAGAAAAATTATCATTCTTTAAAGTTTTTTCCATGCAAGACTGGTTTGGGGAAGAAAATAATGAAAGCCATTGCCCACTCTAAATAGACAGACAGACAACATCACAATCTAGATAGAAAGACAAAATCACAATCTAGACAGACAGACAAATCACAATCTAGACAGACAGACAAATCACAATCTAGACAGACAGACAAAATCACAATCTAGATAGACAGACAGAATCACAATCTAGATAGACAGACAGAATCACAATCTAGATAGACGGACAAAATTACAATCTAGACAGACAGACACAATCGCAACCTAGATAGACAGACAGAATCACAATCTAGATAGACAGACAAAATCACAATCTAGACAGACAGACAGCCAAAATCACAATCTAGATAGATAGACAAACAGACAAAATCACAATCTAGACAGACATACAGACAAAATCACAATATAAACAGACAGACAGACAAAATCACAATATAAACAGAGAGACAAAATCACCATCTAGATAGACAGACAGACAAAATCACAATCTAGACAACATCACCATCTTTACAGCCAGACAAGACCACAATCTAGACAGACAGACAAAATCACAATCTAGACAGACAGACAAAATCAAAATCTAGATAGACAGACAAAATCACAATCTAGACAGACAAAATCACAATCTAAACAGACAGACAACATTACAATCTAGATAGACAGACAGAATCACAATCTAGACCGAAAGACAGAAAAAATCACAATCTAGACAGACAGACACAATCATAATCTAGACAGACAGACATGTAAAATCACATTCTAGACAGACAAAATCAAAATGTAGACAGACAGACAAAATCACAATCTAGGCAGACAGACAGACAGACAAAATCACAATCTAGATAGATAGACAGAAAAAAAACCAATCTTAGATAGACAGACAGACAAAATCACAATCTAGATAGACAGATAGAATCACAATCTAGATAGACACAAAATCACAATCTAGACAGAGACAGACAAAATCACAATCTAGACAGACAGACACAATCCCAATTTAGAAAGACAGACAGGTAAAATCACAATCTAGACAGACAAAATCACAATCTAGAGACAGACAGACAAATTCACAATCTAGATAGACAGACAGACAAAACCCAATCTAGATAGACAGACAGACAAAAACTCAATCTAGACAGACAGAAAAAAAATCACAATCTAGATATAGACAGACAGACAAAATCAAAATCACAATCTAGATAGACAGACATAATCACAATCTAGACAGACAGACAGACAAAATCACAATCTAGACAGACAGACAGGCAAACATCACAATCTAGACAGACAGAATCAAAATGTAGACAGACAGACAAAACTCCAATCTAGACACACACACAAAATCACAATCTAGATAGACAGACAAAATCACAATCTAGATAGACAGACAAAATCACAATCTAGACAGATAGACAAAATCACAATCTAGATAGACAGACAAAATCACAATCTAGACAGACAGACAAAATCACAATCTAGACAGATAGACAAAATCACAATCTAGATAGATAGACAAAATCAAAATGTAGACAGACAGACAAAACTCCAATCTAGACAGACAGACAGACAAAATCACAATCTAGATAGACAGTCAAAATCACAATCTAGATAGACAGACAAAATCACAATCTAGATAGACAGTCAAAATCACAATCTAGATAGACAGACAAAATCACAATCTAGACAGATAGACAGAATCACAATCTAGATAGACAGACAAAATCACAATCTAGATAGGCAGACAAAATCAAAAAGGAGACAGACAGACAAAACTCCAATCTAGATAGACACAAAATCACAATCTAGATAGACAGACAGACAACATCACAATCTAGACAGACAGACAAAATCACAATATAGACAGACAACATCACAATCTTAACAGACAGACAAAATCACAATCTAGACACAGACAACATCACAATCTAGATAGACAGACAAAATCACAATCTAGACAGACAAAATCTCAATCTAGATACAGACAGAATCACAATCTAGATAGACAGACAAAATCACAATCTAGACAGACAGACAGACAACATCACAATCTAGACAGACACAATGACAATCTAGACAGACAGACAAAATCACAATCTAGATATAGACAGACAGACAACATCACAATCTAGACAGACAGACAGACACAATCACAATCTAGACAGACAGGATCACAATCTAGATAGACAAACAAAATCACAATCTAGACAGACAGACAAATTCACAATCTAGACAGACAAAATCACAATCTAGATATAGACAGACAGACAACATCACAATCTAGACAGACAGACAGACACAATGACAATCTAGACAGACAGGTAAAATCACAATCTAGATAGACAGACAGGATCACAATCTAAATAGACAGACAAAATCACAATCTAGACAGACAGACACAATCACAATCTAGATAGACAGACAAAATCACAATCTAGATAGACAGACAAAATCAAAATCTAGATAGACAGACAAAATCACAATCTAGACAGATAGAAAAAAATCACAATCTAGATAGATAGATAAAATCACAATCTAGACAGACAGACAAAATCACAATCTAGATAGATAGACAACATCACAATCTAGACAGACAGACAGACAAAATCAAAATCTAGATAGACAGACAAAGTCACAATCTAGATAGATAGATAGATAAAATCACAATCTAGACAGACAGACAGACAAAATCACAATCTAGACAGACAGACAGATACAATCACAATCTAGACACAGACAAAATCACAATCTAGATAGACAGACAGACAAAATCACAATCTAAACAGACAGACAAAATCACAATCTAGACAGACAGATGGAATCAAAATCTAGATAGACAGACAGAATCACAATCTAGACAGACAGACAAAATCACAATCTAGACAGAGACAAAATCAAAATGTAGACAGACAGACAAAATCACAATCTAGATAGACAGACAGACAAAATCACAATCTAGACAGACAGACAAAATCACAATCTAGACAGACAGATGGAATCAAAATCTAGATAGACAGACAGAATCACAATCTAGACAGACAGACAAAATCACAATCTAGACAGACAGATGGAATCAAAATCTAGACAGACAGACAAAATCACAATCTAGACACAGACAAAATCAAAATGTAGACAGACAGACAAAATCACAATCTAGATAGACAGACAAAATCAAAATGTAGACAGACAGACAAAACTCCAATCTAGACAGACAGACAAAATCACAATCTAGACAGACAGATGGAATCAAAATCTAGACAGACAGACAAAATCACAATCTAGACAGACAGATGGAATCAAAATCTAGACAGACAGACAAAATCACAATCTAGACAGACAGACAAAATCACAATCTAGACAGACAGACAAAATCACAATCTAGACAGACAGATGGAATCAAAATCTAGATAGACAGACAGAATCACAATCTAGACAGACAGACAAAATCACAATCTAGACAGACAGATGGAATCAAAATCTAGACAGACAGACAAAATCACAATCTAGACAGACAGATGGAATCAAAATCTAGACAGATAGACAAAATCACAATCTAGACACAGACAAAATCAAAATGTAGACAGACAGACAAAATCACAATCTAGATAGACAGACAAAATCAAAATGTAGACAGACAGACAAAACTCCAATCTAGACAGACAGACAAAATCACAATCTAGATAGAGAGACAGACAACATCACAATCTAGACAGACAGACAAAATCACAATATAGACAGACAACATCACAATCTTAACAGACAGACAAAATCACAATCTAGACACAGACAAAATCACAATCTAGATAGACAGACAAAATCACAATCTAGACAGATAGACAGACAACATCACAATCTAGACAGACACAATGACAATCTAGACAGACAGACAGACAGACAGACAGACAGACATGTAAAATCACAATCTAGATAGACAGACAAAATCACAATCTAGACAGACAGACAAAATCACAATCTAGATATAGACAGACAGACAACATCACAATCTAGACAGACAGACAGACACAATCACAATCTAGACAGACAGGATCACAATCTAGATAGACAGACAAAATCACAAACTAGACAGACAGACACATTCACAATCTAGACAGACAAAATCACAATCTAGATATAGACAGACAGAAACATCACAATGTAGACAGACAGACAGACACAATGACAATCTAGACAGACAGGTAAAATCACAATCTAGATAGACAAAATAACAATCTAGACAGACTGACAGACAAAATCAAAATCTAGATAGACAGACAAAGTCACAATCTAGATAGATAGATAAAATCACAATCTAGACAGACAGACAGACAAAATCACAATCTAGACAGACAGACAAAGTCACAATCTAGATAGACAAAATCACAATCTAGATAGACAGACAGACAAAATCACAATCTAGATAGACAGACAGAATCAAAATCTAGATAGACATATAGAAAAAAATCAGTCGAGAATAAAAACATAGATAAATAATTTAGAATATATGGCGTGTTTCTAGAACAAACCTTCACCGGATTCGCTCAGTCAAAAGAAAGATCAAAATGCTCCCTGAAGAATAACGAAAAATTCAGAGGCAGCAATTAAAATTCATCAAAATTCAGTCAAACCTGTATTAAGAGGTCACATTTGGGACACAGAAAAATGTCATATAAGACAGGTGACCTCTTAAAAGAGGTTCATTTCATTTCAAATTTTCTATGACAGGACAAGAAAAATGTCACCTTTTAATACAGGTGACCTCATAGGCAGATTTGACTACATTATTTAGTATTTTTGGTAGTTAAACATTGTTTCATCATCATGGGAATGTAAGCTATGAATCTCATTGTACCGTCCGCCCCCCTCCAGTACAATTTTAAAATTAATACCAGCATTAGTAATGAGTAAATAACACTGATGTATATGGGATTTAAGTACACGTTGGAGAATATAATGTTGGAAAGTATGCATTAATTTACTCCAGATTTTTAATCATCGGCTTAATCAAACCTTGTCGTCATTATTGAAATTGTAAAATTCTTGCATATTTAATATGTCCTTAAGTTGAATGCAAGGTAATACATGTCTTAAGAGCTTTTTAATAATATTAAACAAAACAAAAAGTAAAAAAAATTAAAAATATCGAAAGTTATTGCACTGAAACCATTGTGTCTACAGACGAACGACGGCTGCAATGATACCAACGACCGACGGCTGCAACATTCTGTTTTGAAGCAAACTAATTGTCTACACTAATTAGATTTGGTTTATGGTGTTTAACGCATCACTATTTCATCACTAATTGAATTTCCATAAGAATCTTGTTTACTGGTTCATAATCTAATATATTACCATATTAATAATTGTTATGCTGCAAAATTACTGCCACGATAAAACTGAAATATTGTTGAAAGTGGTGTTAAACACCATAATCCATCCTAACCCACTGTAAAAAAAATTATTTTGTAGCAGTAGAATTGAAGGATATGTATAATAGTTCTCCATTTTTAAGGCCATCCCTTTTCCAATGAATAAAATGGCATTATAGAAGGAGTGGCCTCCCCTAGAGGGGGACTATGTAGTAACATGTTACTATCTCAGTGAATCTGAAGTCTGAACTGATAAGGGTAAGGGTTAGGGGGATATGGTGTTTAATGCCACTTTCAATAATATTTCAGCTATATCGTGGCGGTCAGTTATATCGATGGAGGAAACCGGAGTACCCAGAGAAAACCATCGACCAGTCGCAAGTCACTGACAAACTTGATCACATAATATTGTATCTATCATTTTTAGATTAACACCACCCTTTGGGAATATTTCAGCCACACTGGGGCATGGTGTATAAATACATTAAATTAAAACAAGGCAATGTGAGGTAAGATGTTACCCATTTTAAAACTATCAAATGATATCAACAATTTAATTAGTTCACGCCACGATATAGCTGAAATATTGCTAAAGTTGGTATTAAACACAAATCAATAAATCAACAAATTAAAAGGAACAAAACTGAAAGTAATAATATTAATTAACACAAGTCTATATTTTTACTATACAAATAAAATGAGCAAAAATATCACACTGTCAAAATCATTCTAAATTCCAATTGGAAAATCGTAGAAACTGAGACAAAAATTGGTACCCTATATACAGTGTGTGGCCAAAAGTATTGGCGTATGTAAAAAAAAAACCTATATAATCAATCAAAACCATATTTTTTCAAAAAATTATTGTGAAATCATTTCTGGATAGATTTTAACAAATTTTACACCAAGACATTCGGAATTATCTATATTTTGTTTGTTTATTTGCTCATTATGTTTATATGAGTGGTTTTTATTTGTACATAATTTAAACATGTTTGTTAATTTTTAGGATTTATGTTTAGTTGAAATATATAGGAAAATCAAAGTCATTTTTTATTTGTTGTGTTTAAATTATGTACAAATAAAAATCACTCATAACAACATAATGAGTAAATAAACAATCAAAATATGGACAATTCCAAATGTTTTGGTGTAAAATTTGTTAAAATCTATCCAGAAATGACTTCAAAATATTTTTTTGAAAAAATATGGTTTTGGTTGATTATATAGTGATTATTTTTACATGTGCCAATACTTTTGGCCACATACAATGTACTGTATATACATAATTGCTTACACTCCAGGCTTAAAATTGGTACAGGCACTTCAATAAAAAGTGGTATCATGAATTGACTTATTTTAAAAAATGTAAAATTGCATCTGCTGCGTAAATTTGTAAAATAAACATATATTGTAAAAGAATTGACTGAATATTGTTAATTTGGATATATATATACAAATCATACATAAGCATCAGTCTAGGTATATAAAATATACTTGTAATGTGCCCTTTTGTGTATCAATTAAAGCAATTTTGAAATTCTGGAATCAAAGAGTCGAGAGGGAAAAATAACGGTCAGTAAGAGCTGATAAATCAGTAGGTATACATGTAATGTGCCCTTTTCGTATCATTTGAAGCAATATTGAAATTCTGGAATCAAAGAGTCGAGAGAG
The DNA here is from genome assembly GCA_963680875.1 of Bathymodiolus brooksi. Classification (NCBI taxonomy): domain Eukaryota; kingdom Metazoa; phylum Mollusca; class Bivalvia; order Mytilida; family Modiolidae; genus Bathymodiolus; species Bathymodiolus brooksi. Next base: position 23,873,957 of record OY804589.1, on the reverse strand, counting down.
AAAAATAATGACCAGTAAGAGCCGATAAATTTCCAAGAAATTCATTTATCAAATTACATCTCTCTTATAATAAATCGTAAGATTCTATGTTAATTATTTGTCTGTCCTTAAGTTAATTATTTCTCTGTCCTTCGAAGAAAATTCAATTTCATAAATCAATTATCTAACGACACACAATTGGATGTCTTACGTTGACCAAACAATTTTTGTTTGAAAATGGAAACGGGAAAGCTAATATAATGTTTTAATTAACATCAGAATTTCTATGTTATTTTTCTCACTTCAAGTAATTCATATTTGGAAATAACAATAGTCAGATTTTCTTTTTTTCGTCAAACAAATATTTTTACCTTGTTAAACCTTTTTCTTCAATCAATTTTTTTTTTCATTTCCAGATAATTCATATTTGGAAATAATAATGGTCAGATTTTCTTTTTTTTTTCATCTAACAAACATTTTTATCTGGTTACATAAACCTTTTCTTCAATTTTTAAAGAATTTTTAACGAATATTCACCTAAAAATAATAAATTATTAACATCAATTTTTTAATTACAATCCTTACCTGTAATTTCTCAGAAGTCAAATTGCATCTTTCTCTTTCTCCCGTTTGATGATGAAAGCAAGCAAGCAATACATTTAAATAAATAAATAAAGAACCTGGCACGATGTTACATGGTTGCTTTCCGGTAAACGACTCAATAATACCAATACAGCACACCTATATATCATAGAGAATAGTGGGAGGTACCTGATATCCAGGTGTTTCTACATATTCCCATGGTAACAGTTTGACAGAATTGTCAAGTATTACTGGAAAAAACATTTGGATAATTAGACACAAAAGTTTGGCAGCATATCTATAGGAGAAATTACACAATTTAATTAGGGGATATTTTTTAAGTTATCGTTAATTCTTAATCTTCTTCTTTTATACTAATTAAGTAACTAGCGCCATCGAGGAGATTATATTAGGGGGGAAAAGCGAGACTCCTGAGAATCTGAATTACGTATTAAAGCTGAATGAAATTTTCTAAAAACTTTACGATCGAGGAGATTATATTAGGGAAAAAAGACGAAACTCGTGACAATCATATTATGTACTAAAGCTGAATGAAATTTTCTAAAAGCTGCCATTGAGGAGAATTATATAAGGGAAAAAAAGCGAAACTACTGAGAATTACATTACTATTAAAGCTGAATGAAATTTTCTCAAAAACTTGATTGACTGATGCGACAGATCCAGGTGGTTTCCAATATTGATTATCAAATAGGTGTTGAATGTGGAGGGGATTACCGCTAATGCAAAGGAATAGGTGACCACAGCAACCAATTTGATTCTGTATGAAATAAAAGTTTACATATATATATATATAAACGTCTAAAATGCAGCACAACAACATCAAAAAAGATGTTAAAATATAACAAAAATAACTATAAGTCTACAAAAAGACTATAATTATAATCAAATTGACAGATATTTCGCTTGACCGACAAGCTTCATCAGCGTCTAATCTGATCTGAAGATCAGATTGTCACGTGACCATCAGTTATCGTGACGTAAAAATCATAATCTTGAACTTTATATTATTCAAATATATACAGTTGACTCTCATTATCTCGAATTCGATGGGCCCATGGGAAAAATTTGAGTCAACTCAAGAGGAGCTACGAAAATACCGGAAGTGTAGTTTGCTTAACCACAAAAGGGAGACAACTCCAGTGAAATTTTGAAGAGGTAAAACCAGCATCGCATGTCCCTATTCTCGGAACAATTTTAAACATATTCAATGTTTTTGTTGCTGTTTTTTTCTCTCTGTTAAATTCTTTGAATCGACTGATAACTTCTAGATATCTTTTTTTGTGTGAATGAATATGTTTATCTGTTTTGTTTATGTTTTTCAGCTGTTGCATTGTCATTAAACTTCACCCATCATGACGTATTTTTCTTTGTGCAATACTGTTTATTTACAATAAATTGTGTTTTTATTATTCAATAAAGTGTAGAAGAAAACTATTCTTCTTTAATCAAAATTAATTTCCGACAAATAATTCAATAGATAAAACGCTTCCTTTGTGTACTTTTCATAATCATTGATGTATGCCGACCCAAGCGCACTTATTTAATGAATCGATAATTTTTGATTGTACACATCTAACCTGTGTCATAATACCAAGCCAATTCAAATATTATCACTAATTAATTTGACAGATTGTGAAATAAACATGTGAAATAGCCTAAGGTAAAAATGTCAAAGTCAATGATCGGATATTTCACCTGTGATCCGATCTTAATCCCAAGGTAATACACATGTTTTGACAGGTAAATTCGACTTAACGAATGTAAATAATATGGCTTTCTACATCTCTGGACCAAAACTTTTATTCGAGACAACCGAAATTTCGACTCATCCGAATTCGACTCAACAGGAGTCAAATTATATATATTTATACACAACGAAGTTCGGGACTTCGATAAAAATTTGACTCAACCAGAAATTTGAGTCAACCGAGTTCGAGACAATGAGAGTTAACTGTATGTACACTAATTTATAAACAATATGAAAACAATGAGAAAATGTATACGTCTGAAAATTAAACCAAACAGTGTTAGAATTAGATTTTAGAGCTGTCAAATTTTTGTTCTTCCCTCGAGGCTCGACGGGATTTGAACTCATACCATTGATACACTGCAGCAAAGTTAAGGATTTGTGCTCACCACGTTTTATTAACGATTATCCTTAGCATTCTCAAATGCGTCACACTTTACCAGGTGACAATTATACCATCATATCTTTACAGTGAAATGAGGGAGTTAAAGATTTTTAATACGTCACACTTTGTCATCTGACTATTTATAGTGAGTTGTAATTATACCATCTAATCTTTACAAACTTAGTCTAACTTTGATAGACACTGAGGAAGGTCATTTGTTGATCGAAAATTTTGTCAATATATTTTTTGTAACATCTTTATCGGTATCGTTGCACAACCTTCTAGACTTCTATATATATATATAGCTGTATGCATTACAGCCACAGCAGGCCAGTAGCCATGATTTTTCAGGTGGGAGGGTGTGATCGATAGACTCGCTATACAAAATGGTTTTGTTGCCTGGGGTCAAATTGCTGACTTTGAAATTGAGAGATCAAACAAAATCTTGATTTTAATAGTCACAGTTCAACATAAATCTCATATCTATGTCTATATCCAGGGATGGTAGTCATAAAACTCCTGTCTATATCCAGGGATTGTAGTCATAAAATTCCTGTCTATATCCAGGGATTGTAGTCATAAAACTCCTGTCTATATCCAGGGATTGTAGTCATAAAACTCCTGTCTATATCCAGGGATTGTAGTCATAAAACTCCTGTCTATATCCAGGGATTGTAGTCATAAAACTCCTGTCTATATCCAGGGATTGTAGTCATAAGACTCCTGTCTATATCCAGGGATTGTAGTCATAAAACTACTGTCTATATCCAGGGATGGTAGTCATAAAACTCCTGTCTATATCCAGGGATTGTAGTCATAAAACTCCTGTCTATATACAGGGATTGTAGTCATAAAACTCCTGTCTATATCCAGGGATTGTAGTCATAAAACTCCTGTCTATATCCAGGGATTGTAGTCATAAGACTCCTATCTATATACAGGGATTGTAGTCATAAAACTCCTATCTATATACAGGGATTGTAGTCATAAAACTCCTGTCTATATCCAGGGATTGTAGTCATAAAACTCCTGTCTATATCCAGGGATTGTAGTTATAAAACTCCTGTCTATATCCAGGGATTGTAGTTATAAAACTCCTGTCTATATCCAGGGATTGTAGTCATACAACTCCTGTCTATATACAGGGATTGTAGTCATACAACTGTTGAGTAAGATTGTTGTACTCTTACTCAAATAACAGCTAATCAGAGAATAATTTACTCAATATATCAAAAGTTCTGATTTGACAATTTTGGAGTACGAGTAAGGTAAGGTGTGCTTGATACAGCCTTGTCTGATTATGTTTTTTGACAATTTTGGAGTATGACTAAGGTAAGGTGTGCTTGATACAGCCTTATCTGATTATATTTTTTGACAATTTTGGAGTATGACTAAGGTAAGGTGTGCTTGATACAGCCTTGTCTGATTATGTTTTTTGACAATTTTGGAGTATGACTAAGGTAAGGTGTGCTTGATACAGCCTTATCTGATTATATTTTTTGACAATTTTGGAGTATGAGTAAGGTAAGGTGTGCTTGATACAGCCTTATCTGATTATATTTTTTGACAATTTTGGAGTATGAGTAAGGTAAGGTGTGCTTGATACAGCCTTGTCTGATTATGTTTTTTTGACAATTTTGGAGTATGACTAAGGTAAGGTGTGCTCGATACAGCCTTATCTGATAATATTTTTTGACAATTTTGGAGTATGAGTAAGGTAAGGTGCGCTTGATACAGCCTTGTCTGATTATGTTTTTTGACAATTTTGGAGTATGAGTAAGGTAAGGTGTGCTTGATACAGCCTTGTCTGATTATGTTTTTTGACAATTTTGGAGTATGAGTAAGGTAAGGTGTGCTTGATACAGCCTTATCTGATTATATTATTTGACAATTTTGGAGTATGAGTAAGGTAAGGTGTGCTTGATACAGCCTTGTCTGATTATGTTTTTTGACAATTTTGGAGTATGAGTAAGGTAAGGTGTGCTTGATACAGCCTTGTCTGATTATGTTTTTTGACAATTTTGGAGTATGACTAAGGTAAGGTGTGCTTGATACAGCCTTATCTGATTATATTTTTTGACAATTTTGGAGTATGAGTAAGGTAAGGTGTGCTTGATAGTAATGATACAGCCTTGTCTGATTATGTTCTCTGACAATTTTGGAGCATGACTAAGGTAAGGTGTGCTTGATACAGCCTTGTCTGATTATGTTTTTTGACAATTTTGGAGTATGACTAAGGTAAGGTGTGCTTGATACAGCCTTATCTGATTATGTTTTTTGACAATTTTGGAGTATGACTAAGATAAGGTGTGCTTGATACAGCCTTATCTGATTACATTTTTTGACAATTTTGGAGTATGACTAAGGTAAGGTGTGCTTGATACAGCCTTATCTGATTATGTTTTTTGACAATTTTGGAGTATGACTAAGGTAAGGTGTGCTTGATACAGCCTTATCTGATTATATTTTTTGACAATTTTGGAGTATGACTAAGGTAAGGTGTGCTTGATACAGCCTTATCTGATTATATTTTTTGACAATTTTGGAGTATGACTAAGATAAGGTGTGCTTGATACAGCCTTATCTGATTATATTTTTTGACAATTTTGGAGTATGACTAAGATAAGGTGTGCTTGATACAGCCTTATCTGATTATATTTTTTGACAATTTTGGAGTATGACTAAGGTAAGGTGTGCTTGATACAGCCTTATCTGATTATGTTTTTTGACAATTTTGGAGTATGACTAAGGTAAGGTGTGCTTGATACAGCCTTATCTGATTATATTTTTTGACAATTTTGGAGTATGACTTAGATAAGGTGTGCTTGATACAGCCTTGTCTGATTATGTTTTTTGACAATTTTGGAGTATGACTAAGGTAAGGTGTGCTTGATACAGCCTTATCTGATTATGTTTTTTGACAATTTTGGAGTATGACTAAGGTAAGGTGTGCTCGATACAGCCTTGTCTGATTATGTTTTTTGACAATTTTGGAGTATGACTAAGATAAGGTGTGCTTGCTACAGCCTTATCTGATTATATTTTTTGACAATTTTGGAGTATGACTAAGGTAAGGTGTGCTTGATACAGCCTTATCTGATTATGTTTTTTGACAATTTTGGAGTATGACTAAGGTAAGGTGTGCTTGATACAGCCTTATCTGATTATATTTTTTGACAATTTTGGAGTATGACTTAGATAAGGTGTGCTTGATACAGCCTTGTCTGATTATGTTTTTTGACAATTTTGGAGTATGACTAAGGTAAGGTGTGCTTGATACAGCCTTATCTGATTATATTTTTTGACAATTTTGGAGTATGAGTAAGGTAAGGTGTGCTTGATACAGCCTTATCTGATTATATTTTTTGACAATTTTGGAGTATGACTTAGATAAGGTGTGCTTGATACAGCCTTGTCTGATTATGTTTTTTGACAATTTTGGAGTATGACTAAGGTAAGGTGTGCTTGATACAGCCTTATCTGATTATATTTTTTGACAATTTTGGAGTATGAGTAAGGTAAGGTGTGCTTGATACAGCCTTATCTGATTATATTTTTTGACAATTTTGGAGTATGACTAAGGTAAGGTGTGCTTGATACAGCCTTATCTGATTATATTTTTTGACAATTTTGGAGTATGACTAAGGTAAGGTGTGCTTGATACAGCCTTATCTGATTATATTTTTTGACAATTTTGGAGTATGACTAAGGTAAGGTGTGCTTGATACAGCCTTATCTGATTATATTTTTTGACAATTTTGGAGTATGACTAAGGTAAGGTGTGCTTGATACAGCCTTGTCTGATTATGTTTTTTGACAATTTTGGAGTATGAGTAAGGTAAGGTGTGCTTGATACAGCCTTATCTGATTATATTTTATCAGTTAGATGTGGAAGATCGTATAAAGTTGTCCATGCCACTTCGATTATTTTTCGGGTTTCACAAATGTATGGTTGCTATGTACTATTAAACAAAAATAGGTCTGAGAGTCTTCCAGGATATTTACCAAAATTTGAATTCAAATATTTTGAAATCAGATTGTTCCTAACACTGTAGCTCAGCTAAAAATATATGGTAACCAAAATTCAAATTCAAGCTCATTTGGAAAGAAAATTTGACTTTTAACTGGTGTCGCCTGTGTGCTTTACATGATCTATTTATAGTAACAGAGGCCATGCTGGTCTGCTGAGTTGGGTCATCAGACACAATTTTGAAAGGGGACAAATGATTATCCCTACCTGGGGGTTTGTTTTGAATTGACTAAATGATTAAAGAGGAGAAGAGTTGTAAATGTACTTTTCTGAAAATAAAGCCTAACTTGCATATATGTATATGGGCAAGAATTCTATATCGGGGAATAAAAAAAAATAATCATGTCAACAATCTTTTCTGGGCTTAAAAGAGGTCAAAGTTTCAGAATTTATGCATATCTATGTTGTTAACTACAAAATTATTTTAATTTTGTAAATAAATAAAGATTTAAAATGATGCTGGTGTGTTTTCTTACTAAGTTGTACAGTTTCAAAATGTCACAATTGGCGTAAATTTGGCAACACAAAGCGTGACATTTAACACCCTGCTTACTTTGTTGTCTGTTTACTCTGTAAATTTAAATTGATAAACTGACTTTTTATGCGTCAAACTTCCATTTAGACATGCAAGTTTTCCAGCATTATAAAGATATTTGTGTGCCGGCTTTATTGTTTTCTAAATACTGCAGTGAAAAAAGGACTATGTATGTAACGCATTCCCGTCAAAACAGTGTTACATACAATAAACGGATACCAGGGGGTATATATTTTGCAGAATATGATTGGACATGTCATAATCAAGTCGGTTATTTAAATGGTTCAGTTTGCGATTTAAAGTTTTTCCCTACAGTGGCAAGTAAAAAATACTTACAGCTATGAGTAAACTTATTGAATTTTCTGTCAAATTCTTGTTACATGGACAGAATGGACAGAAAAACACCCTTATAAACTCATCAAATGACTTGTATTGTATTTTTATTTTGTTATTAATACTGAAAGAAGCAGAACAATTCAAAGAATCAATGCAAAATAAATGCACAATTTTTTTTTCTTAGTCGGTAAATTTTTGTCAATGTTACATACATATAACATGTCACAGTAATCAAAATGGTATGAAAGTTCCAGTGAGTATTTGTTTCTGAAAATAATACTTAAAGAATAAGCAATGTTTTAATAAATAAATACTTTGAAAAATACATATAGAAATATTGATAAATAGTATTTAAAAATATGTTTGTAACATTGACAATTTTATTTTATTTGCAGACCATATGTGCCTAAAGGTTAAAACTTTGTGTGATAAAATTAAGTGAAATTAAAAGAGTTTAACACTGCCAACTTGTTCAACTATTGAACCTTTAAAGAATTTGTTTGTGAGCGATGGTCCTAGGTTGTTTATAAAAACATTGTGTCAACAGTTACATACTAGAAATTTAGTATGGAAACTTTCTGCACAGATACAAGAAAGCATGCCGAAAAACTACTAATATTTTCAGAAACTACATGGAATTTGCTATCTTTTCAGGTTGTAACTTAATGAATGTTTGCCCTTTTATTTTTTATTGCTGATGTCACACTTTCAGGTACCGATAACAAATTCTTGTCCATATATATATTTTTTTAATCATCAAAATTTTAACTTTTGTAGAAAAAAACAAAATATATATTAAATCTCTTACTATTTATGCAGCTACAGTTTAAATTTCTGTTGATCTCAGCTTAAAACATTGTTAGCCAGTTATGCCATTTAAAGAAATTTCTATTTTTAGTAACAGTAGCCATCTTGGATGAAGAATGGGTCGGTCAGACACAATTTTAAATGGGAACATCCAAGGACCAACCTAGTAATGCTTGGTTTAATCTAACCAGTGAATTCAGAGGAGAACATTTTCAAATGATTTTTCCTCAAAATCAGCCTAATTTGCATATTTGGAAAATTCTTCAAATTTCTTATTTTATAGAAAAAACGGAATACATGGTAAACATCTCACAATCATGTAGGCTATGAATCCGTCATTCTTGCCATTCAAAGAATTTCTATTTTTAGTAACAGTAGCTATTTTGCATCCATATTCTGACATGTCACAGTTGCCAGCTTTATGTAGAACATTTCTATGGCGTGGGTTCGCGCCCGGCTTTGTAAATTACAAAAAAGGGTGCACACGACTCGCAGCCGCAAGTGATAAAATTTACCAGTTGCTTGTCCATGGTCGGTGGTTCTCTCCGGGGACTCCGGCTGCTTCCACCACTAAAACTGGTTACCATGATATAGCTAAAATATTGCTGAAAGTGGCGTTAATCACAATAAATCAAATCATAAATCATGTAGAACATTTCAGAAAATGGGGAGCAGCTCAAGATCGTATTTTAATGATCATGAATACATGCACAGGAGTTATAAGCAATTAATGTTCACAAAATGATACATGAACGGTAGTTATCGGCTATCATTGTTTCTCACTACAATTTTAGAATACTAATCAAGGTATTTGACAGATTATTATATCATTAGATTCGACCTCCATTATAAAACAGGACTTTCCATGCCGATTATTTGATTGGATAAATTGCTAATCACCTGACAGCTAGTAATCAACATTAACCACACAAACAACTATATTGATGTATGTGTTTTGTTTTATATACATGTATATTTTTACACCAATAAAACTGACAGCCACGATATAACTGAACTATTGTTGAAAGTGGTGTTAAACACTATATTCCTAACCCTTTATGTATACATATATTTTTACACATTAACAGATACTAGAGTGGCACCACCCCTTTTTTTTTCTTTAACCTATTATCTGATAAAATATAAATTTGAGGGTGGGTTTGGGTTAGGGTTTATGGTGTTTAACTCCACTTTCAACAATATTTCAGCTATATCGTGGCGGTCAGTCCTTTTGGTGGAGAAAATCGGAGTACCCAGAGAAAACCACCGACCTGTCGGAAGTCACTGACAATCTTTATCACATATTGTTGTATCGAGTACACCTCGCCATGATCGGGGTTCAAACTCACAACATTGGCGGTGATAGTCACTGATTGCACAGGTAGTTGTAAATCCAACTACCATATAATCTCGATCACGACAAACCCTTAATCATTTATAAATTTGATGTTAGATGCTGATGATATATATGTATCACTAACCTGGTTTGTAAATATCTCCAGAGAGAGTTATTGAAAATTATTTTTGCCTGTATGGTTCCCCCAGATTTACATACATGTAAGCAATGAACAAAACAAAAATTGCAAATGGTGAGCATGTCTATTTTTTAATTAGGCTTAGCCAATCAGGTATAAGAATTGGCACAAGCGTTTTTTTTTTACCAGATGAGGAATCTTTGTAGAGGACCTTGGATACATTATTTGCATAAAAACAAGTCATTTGGACTTATACTTTCTACAGCGAAGATTATCAAACAGCTCATCAGAAAAAAATTAAAAAATTGGTTCAGTAGTCTTAGAAGAGATGATCAAAATGATAACGATGACAACAACGACTGACAGATGTAGGTCATGGCCATAACTCACATGATAACAATGACTGACAGATGTAGGTCATGGCCATAACTCACATGATAACAATGACTGATAGATGTAGGTCATGGCCATAACTCACATGATAACAATGACTGACAGATGTAGGTCATGGCCACAACTCACATGATAACAATGACTGACAGATGTAGGTCATGGCCATAACTCACATGATAACAATGACTGACAGATGTAGGTCATGGCCACAACTCACATGATAACAATGACTGACAGATGTAGGTCATGGCCATAACTCACATAACAATGACTGATAGATGTAGGTCATGGCCATAACTCACATGATAACAATGACTGACAGATGTAGGTCATGGCCATAACTCACATGATAACAATGACTGACAGATGTAGGTCATGGCCATAACTCACATGATAACAATGACTGACAGATGTAGGTCATGGCCATAACTCACATAACAATGACTGATAGATGTAGGTCATGGCCATAACTCACATGATAACAATGACTGACAGATGTAGGTCATGGCCATAACTCACATGATAACAATGACTGACAGATGTAGGTCATGGCCATAACTCACATGATAACAATGACTGACAGATGTAGGTCATGGCCATAACTCACATGATAACAATGACAACAATGACTGACAGACGTAGGTCATGGCCATAACTCAAATGATAATGATGACAACAATGACTGACAGAAGTAGGTCATGGCCATAACTCACATGATAACAATGACAACAATGACTGACAGACGTAGGTCATGGCCATAACTCACATGATAACAATGGCAACAACGACTGACAGAAGTAAGTCATGGCCATAACTCACATGATAACAATGACTGACAGACGTAGGTCATGGCCATAACTCACATGATAACAATGACTGACAGACGTAGGTCATGGCCATAACTCACATGATAACAATGACTGACAGAAGTAGGTCATGGCCATAACTCAAATGATAACGATGACAACAATGACTGACAGACGTAGGTCATGGCCATAACTCACATGATAACAATGACTGACAGAAGTAGTTCATGGCCATAACTCAAATGATAACGATGACAACAATGACTGACAGACGTAGGTCATGGCCATAACTCACATGATAACAATGACTGACAGAAGTAGTTCATGGCCATAACTCAAATGATAACGATGACAACAATGACTGACAGACGTAGGTCATGGCCATAACTCACATGATAACAATGACTGACAGAAGTAGGTCATGGCCATAACTCAAATGATAACGATGACAACAATGACTGACAGACGTAGGTCATGGCCATAACTCACATGATAACAATGACTGACAGAAGTAGTTCATGGCCATAACTCAAATGATAACGATGACAACAATGACTGACAGACGTAGGTCATGGCCATAACTCACATGATAACAATGACTGACAGAAGTAGTTCATGGCCATAACTCAAATGATAACGATGACAACAATGACTGACAGACGTAGGTCATGGCCATAACTCACATGATAACAATGACTGACAGAAGTAGGTCATGGCCATAACTCAAATGATAACGATGACAACAATGACTGACAGATGTAGGTCATGGCCATAATTCAAAAATGACCCTTTCGATCAGGTGAAAGCCAGGACAATTTGTAATATTACACAAGGTAGAGTCTATTAATGAGAAAACATATTTTCACAAGAGAAATTAGTTCTAATTATCGTTAGAAGAACAAAAAAAAAGTTTACTAATCAGCAGGTAAAACCTTTTGCACTTTGAAAAAAAAAATTCCTGGAAAACCCGACATCGATTTGTTTGTTTGTTTGAAGTGTTTTAACAGCACTTTCAACAATATTTCAGTTATATCGTAGCGTTCAGTTTATTGGTGGAGAAAACCTGAGTACCAGGAGAAAACTACAGACATGTCGGAAGACACTGAAAAACTTGATCAGTGTTGTACATCTTGCTGTGATCGAGATTTGAACACACAACATCAGTGTTAATAGATACTGATTGCAAAGGTAAATCCAACTACCATACGATCACGGCCATGACGACTCCTCGATATAGATTTGAGGGCTCTATGTAGTTTAGTTCAGAGCTGACATTCCATTATGACACACACACACACTCTAAACTCAGAAAAAGTGACTGCATCAGTCTTTGCCTTAATTTTTTTTCACCTACTTGCCTGAAAGCAAAATTTAGACAAATTTCCTATTTATTCAAACAACTTCTTTCATAATTTTCACTTCTCCAAATCCAGATTTACTTATCCTAGGCTTCGGGCATGTGGGTTAACGTGAAGACTGCTGCATTGAAATTATATTCAATTACCTCAGAGAACTAGGCAACTCTCATAAGTCGAGGTAAATTATTGGTTTTAGGTATTAGTTTATTTACCCCTGATTCAAAGTATGTTATTTGCTTTTATTGTTATGAGATCAATAATTAAAGAACTGCACAATATTCATTCATTCAATCAAGGCTGGTCTGCAACAAACGATACCGATCAATTTCTCTTTTCAACTATTAATGAACCTTTCATATTGTTGTCCCCCGTTGTGATCCTCATCAGATCTGTATCATCTGTTTTAACTAGTAATGAACCTCTAGAGTTGTTGTTCCCGTGGTGATCCTCATCAGATCTGTATCATGTTTTAACTAGTAATGAACCTCTAGAGTTGTTGTTCCCCGTGGTGATCCTCATCAGATCTGTATCATGTTTTAACTAGTAATGAACCTCTAAGAGTTGTTGTCCCACGTGGTGATCCACATCAGATCTGTATCATGTTTTAACTAGTAATGAACCTCTAGAGTTGTTGTCCCCCGTGGTGATCCTCGTTAGATCTGTATCATCTGTTTTAACTAGTAATGAACCTCTAGAGTTGTTGTCCTCCGTGGTGATCATCAGATCTGTATCATCTGTTTTAACTAGTAATGAACCTCTAGAGTTGTTGTTCCCCGTGGTGATCCTCATCAGATCTGTATCACCTGTTTTAACTAGTAATGAACCTCTAGAGTTGTTGTCCCCCGTGGTGATCCTCATTAGATCTGTATCATCTGTTTTAACTAGTAATGCACCTCTAGAGTTGTTGTCCCCCGTGGTGATCCTCATCAGATCTGTATCATCTGTTTTAACTAGTAATGCACCTCTAGAGTTGCTGTTCCCCGTGGTGATCCTCATCAGATCTGTATCACCTGTTTTAACTAGTAATGAACCTCTAGAGTTGTTGTCCCTGTGGTGATCCTCATCAGATCTGTATCACCTGTTTTAACTAGTAATGCACCTCTAGAGTTGTTGTTCCCCGTGGTGATCCTCATCAGATCTGTATCATCTGTTTTAACTAGTAATGAACCCCTAGAGTTGTTGTTCCCCATGGTGATCCTCATCAGATCTGTATCATCTGTTTTAACTAGTAATGAACCTCTAGAGTTGTTGTTCCCCGTGGTGATCCTCGTCAGATCTGTATCCCCTGTTTTAACTAGTAATGAACCTCTAGAGTTGTTGTTCCCCGTGGTGATCCTCATCAGACCTGTATCATCTGTTTTAACTAGTAATGAACCTCTAGAGTTGTTGTTCCCCGTGGTGATCCTCATCAGATCTGTATCACCTGTTTTAACTAGTAATGAACCTCTAGAGTTGTTGTCCCCCGTGATGATCCTCATCAGATCTGTATCATCTGTTTTAACTAGTAATGAACCTCTAGAGTTGTTGTCCCCTGTGGTGATCCTCATCAGATCTGTATCATCTGTTTTAAGTAGTAATGAACCTCTAGAGTTGTTGTCCCCCGTGGTGATCCTCATCAGATCTGTATCACCTGTTTTAACTAGTAATGAACCTCTAGAGTTGTTGTCCCCCGTGGTGATCCTCGTCAGCCCTGTATCATCTGTTTTAACTAGTAATGAACATCTAGAGTTGTTGTCCCCCGTGGTGATCCTCATCAGACCTGTATCATCTGTTTTAACTAGTAATGAACCTCTAGAGTTGCTGTTCCCCGTGGTGATCCTCATCAGATCTGTATCCCCTGTTTTAACTAGTAATGAACCTCTAGAGTTGTTGTCCCCGTGGTGATCCTCATCAGATCTGTATCATCTGTTTTAACTAGTAATGAACCTCTAGAGTTGTTGTTCCCCGTGGTGATCCTCATCAGACCTGTATCATCTGTTTTAACTAGTAATGAACCTCTAGAGTTTGTCCCCCGTGGTGATCCTCATCAGATCTGTATCATCGGTTTCAATTAGTAATGAACCTCTAGAGTTGTTGTCCCCTGTGGTGATCCTCATCAGATCTGTATCACCTGTTTTAACTAGTAATGAACCTTTCACATTGCTGTCCCCCGTGGTGATCCTCATCAGATCTGTATCATCTGTTTTAACTAGTAATGCACCTCTAGAGTTGTTGTCCCCCGTGGTGATTCTCATCAGACCTGTATCATCTGTTTTAACTAGTAATGCACCTCTAGAGTTGTTGTTCCCTGTGGTGACCCTCATCAGATCTGTATCATCTGTTTTAACTAGTAATGAACCTCTAGAGTTGTTGTTCCCCGTGGTGATCCTCATCAGATCTGTAGCACCTGTTTTAACTAGTAATGAACCTCTAGAGTTGTTGTCCCCGGTGGTGATCCTCATCAGATCTGTATCATCTGCTTTAACTAGTAATGCACCTCTAGAGTTGTTGTCCCCCGTGGTGATCCTCATCAGATCTGTATCATCTGTTTTAACTAGTAATGAACCTCTAGAGTTGTTGTTCCCTGTGGTGATCCTCATCAGATCTGTATCACCTGTTTTAACTAGTAATGAACCTCTAGAGTTGTTGTCCCCCGTGGTGATCCTCATCAGATCTGTATCACCTGTTTTAACTAGTAATGAACCTCTAGAGTTGTTGTTCCCCGTGGTGATCCTCATCAGATCTGTATCACCTGTTTTAACTAGTAATGAACCTCTAGAGTTGTTGTTCCCCTGTGGTGATCCTCGTCAGATCTGTATCCCATGTTTTAACTAGTAATGAACCTCTAGAGTTGTTGTTCCCCTGTGGTGATCCTCATCAGATCTGTATCACCTGTTTTAACAAGTAATGAACCTCTAGAGTTGTTGTTCCCCTGTGGTGATCCTCGTCAGATCTGTATCATCTGTTTTAACTAGTAACAAACCTCTAGAGTTGTTGTTCCCCTGTGGTGATCCTCATCAGATCTGTATCATCTGTTTTAACTAGTAATGAACCTCTAGAGTTGTTGTCCCCCGTGGTGATCCTCATCAGACCTGTATCATCTGTTATTACTAGTAATGCACCTCTAGAGTTGTTGTTCCCTGTGGTGACCCTCATCAGATCTGTATCATCTGTTTTAACTAGTAATGAACCTCTAGAGTTGTTGTTCCCCGTGGTGATCCTCATCAGATCTGTAGCACCTGTTTTAACTAGTAATGAACCTCTAGAGTTGTTGTCCCCGGTGGTGATCCTCATCAGATCTGTATCATCTGCTTTAACTAGTAATGCACCTCTAGAGTTGTTGTCCCCCGTGGTGATCCTCATCAGATCTGTATCATCTGTTTTAACTAGTAATGAACCTCTAGAGTTGTTGTTCCCTGTGGTGATCCTCATCAGATCTGTATCACCTGTTTTAACTAGTAATGAACCTCTAGAGTTGTTGTCCCCCGTGGTGATCCTCATCAGATCTGTATCACCTGTTTTAACTAGTAATGAACCTCTAGAGTTGTTGTTCCCCGTGGTGATCCTCATCAGATCTGTATCACCTGTTTTAACTAGTAATGAACCTCTAGAGTTGTTGTTCCCCTGTGGTGATCCTCGTCAGATCTGTATCCCATGTTTTAACTAGTAATGAACTTCTAGAGTTGTTGTTCCCCTGTGGTGATCCTCATCAGATCTGTATCACCTGTTTTAACAAGTAATGAACCTCTAGAGTTGTTGTTCCCCTGTGGTGATTCTCGTCAGATCTGTATCCCCTGTTTTAACTAGTAATGAACCTCTAGAGTTGTTGTTCCCCTGTGGTGATCCTCATCAGATCTGTATCACCTGTTTTAACTAGTAATGAACCTCTAGAGTTGCTGTTCCCGTGGTGATCCTCATCAGATCTGTATCATGTTTTAACTAGTAATGAACCTCTAGAGTTCTTGTTCCCCGTGGTGATCCTCATCAGATCTGTATCATGTTTTAACTAGTAATGAACATCTAGAGTTGTTGTCCCCCGTGGTGATCCACATCAGATCTGTATCATGTTTTAACTAGTAATGAACCTCTAGAGTTGTTGTCCCACGTGGTGATCCTCGTCAGATCTGTATCATGTTTTAACTAGTAATGAACCTCTAGAGTTGTTGCCCCCTGTGGTGATCCTCATCAGATCTGTATCATCTGTTTTAACTAGTAACGAACATCTAGAGTTGTTGTCCCTTTGGTGATCCTCGTCAGATCTGTATCCCCTGTTTTAACTAGTAATGAACCTCTAGAATTGTTGTCCCCCGTGGTGATCCTCATCAGATCTGTATCATCTGTTTTAACTAGTAATGCACCTCTAGAGTTGTTGTCCCCCGTGGTGATCCTCATCAGATCTGTATCATCTGTTTTAAGTAGTAATGAACCTCTAGAGTTGTTGTCCCTGTGGTGATCCTCATCAGATCTGTATCATCTGTTTTAACTAGTAATGCACCTCTAGAGTTGTTGTTCCCCGTGGTGATCCTCATCAGATCTGTATCACCTGTTTTAACTAGTAATGCACCTCTAGAGTTGTTGTTCCCTGTGGTGATCCTCATCAGATCTGTATCACCTGTTTTAACTAGTAATGAACCTCTAGAGTTGTTGTTCCCCTGTGGTGATCCTCGTCAGATCTGTATCCCCTGTTTTAACTAGTAATGAACCTCTAGAGTTGTTGTTCCCCGTGGTGATCCTCATCAGATCTGTATCATGTTTTAACTAGTAATGAACCTCTAGAGTTGTTGTTCCCCTGTGGTTATCCTCATCAGATCTGTATCACCTGTTTTAACTAGTAATGAACCTCTAGAGTTGTTGTTCCCGTGGTGATCCTCATCAGATCTGTATCATGTTTTAACTAGTAATGAACCTCTAGAGTTCTTGTTCCCCGTGGTGATCCTCATCAGATCTGTATCATGTTTTAACTAGTAATGAACCTCTAGAGTTGTTTTCACTCGTGGTGATCCACATCAGATCTGTATCATGTTTTAAATAGTAATGAACCTCTAGAGTTGTTGTCCCACGTGGTGATCCTCGTCAGATCTGTATCATGTTTTAACTAGTAATGAACCTCTAGAGTTGTTGTCCCCTGTGGTGATCCTCATCAGATCTGTATCATCTGTTTTAAATAGTAATGAACATCTAGAGTTGTTGTCCCTGTGGTGATCCTCGTCAGATCTGTATCCCCTGTTTTAACTAGTAATGAACCTCTAGAATTGTTGTCCCCTGTGGTGATCCTCATCAGATCTGTATCATCTGTTTTAACTAGTAATGCACCACTAGAGTTGTTGTCCCCCGTGGTGATCCTCATCAGATCTGTATCATCTGTTTTAAGTAGTAATGAACATCTAGAGTTGTTGTCCCTGTGGTGATCCTCATCAGATCTGTATCATCTGTTTTAACTAGTAATGCACCTCTAGAGTTGTTGTTCCCCTGTGGTGATCCTCATCAGATCTGTATCCCATGTTTTAACTAGTAATGAACCTCTAGAGTTGTTGTTCCCCTGTGGTGATCCTCATCAGATCTGTATCACCTGTTTTAACTAGTAATGAACCTCTAGAGTTGTTATTCCCCTGTGGTGATCCTCGTCAGATCTGTATCCCCTGTTTTAACTAGTAATGAACCTCTAGAGTTGTTGTTCCCCTGTGGTGATCCTCATCAGATCTGTATCACCTGTTTTAACTAGTAATGAACCTCTAGAGTTGTTGTTCCCGTGGTGATCCTCATCAGATCTGTATCATGTTTTAACTAGTAATGAACCTCTAGAGTTGTTGTGCCCCGTGGTGATCCTCGTCAGACCTGTATCATCTGTTTTAACTAGTAATGAACATCTAGAGTTGTTGTCCCCCGTGGTGATCCTCATCAGACCTGTATCATCTGTTTTAACTAGTAATGAACCTCTAGAGTTGCTGTTCCCTGTGGTGATCCTCATCAGATCTGTATCCCCTGTTTTAACTAGTAATGCACCTCTAGAGTTGTTGTCCCCCGTGGTGATCCTCGTCATATCTGTATCATCTGTTTTAACTAGTAATGAACATCTAGAGTTGTTGTCCCCCGTGGTGATCCTCATCAGACCTGTATCATCTGTTTTAACTAGTAATGAACCTCTAGAGTTGCTGTTCCCCATGGTGATCCTCAACAGATCTGTATCCCCTGTTTTAACTAGTAATGAACCTCTAGTTTGTTATTCCCCGTGGTGATCCTCATCAGACCTGTATCATCTGTTTTAACTAGTAATGAACCTCTAGAGTTGTTGTCCCCCGTGGTGATCCTCATCAGATCTGTATCATCTGCTTTAACTAGTAATGCACCTCTAGAGTTGTTGTCCCCCGTGGTGATCCTCATCAGATCTGTATCATCTGTTTTAACTATTAATTAACCTCTAGAGTTGTTGTTCCCCGTGGTGATCCTCATCAGATCTGTATCACCTGTTTTAACTAGTAATGAACCTCTAGAGTTGTTGTCCCCCGTGGTGATCCTCATCAGATCTGTATCACCTGTTTTAACTAGTAATGCACCTCTAGAGTTGTTGTTCCCTGTGGTGATCCTCATCAGATCTGTATCACCTGTTTTAACTAGTAATGAACCTCTAGAGTTGTTGTTCCCCATGGTGATCCTCATCAGATCTGTATCATCTGTTTTAACTAGTAATGAACCTCTAGAGTTGTTGTCCCCGGTGGTGATCCTCATCAGATCTGTATCATCTGCTTTAACTAGTAATGCACCTCTAGAGTTGTTGTCCCCCGTGGTGATCCTCATCAGATCTGAATCACCTGTTTTAACTAGTAATGAACCTCTAGAGTTGTTGTTCCCTGTGGTGATCCTCATCAGATCTGTATCACCTGTTTTAACTAGTAATGAACCTCTAGAATTGTTGTCCCCCGTGGTGATCCTCATCAGATCTGTATCATCTGTTTTAACTAGTAATGAACCTCTAGAGTTGTTGTTCCCCTGTGGTGATCCTCATCAGATCTGTATCACCTGTTTTAACTAGTAATGAACCTCTAGAGTTGTTGTTCCCCTGTGGTGATCCTCGTCAGATCTGTATCCCATGTTTTAACTAGTAATGAACCTCTAGAGTTGTTGTTCCCCTGTGGTGATCCTCATCAGATCTGTATCACCTGTTTTAACTAGTAATGAACCTCTAGAGTTGTTATTCCCCTGTGGTGATCCTCGTCAGATCTGTATCCCCTGTTTTAACTAGTAATGAACCTCTAGAGTTGTTGTTCCCCTGTGGTGATCCTCATCAGATCTGTATCACCTGTTTTAACTAGTAATGAACCTCTAGAGTTGTTGTTCCCGTGGTGATCCTCATCAGATCTGTATCATGTTTTAACTAGTAATGAACCTCTAGAGTTGTTGTGCCCCGTGGTGATCCTCGTCAGACCTGTATCATCTGTTTTAACTAGTAATGAACATCTAGAGTTGTTGTCCCCCGTGGTGATCCTCATCAGACCTGTATCATCTGTTTTAACTAGTAATGAACCTCTAGAGTTGCTGTTCCCCGTGGTGATCCTCATCAGATCTGTATCCCCTGTTTTAACTAGTAATGCACCTCTAGAGTTGTTGTCCCCCGTGGTGATCCTCGTCAGATCTGTATCATCTGTTTTAACTAGTAATGAACATCTAGAGTTGTTGTCCCCCGTGGTGATCCTCATCAGACCTGTATCATCTGTTTTAACTAGTAATGAACCTCTAGAGTTGCTGTTCCCCATGGTGATCCTCATCAGATCTGTATCCCCTGTTTTAACTAGTAATGAACCTCTAGAGTTGTTGTCCCCCGTGGTGATCCTCATCAGATCTGTATCATCTGCTTTAACTAGTAATGCACCTCTAGAGTTGTTGTCCCCCGTGGTGATCCTCATCAGATCTGTATCATCTGTTTTAACTAGTAATGAACCTCTAGAGTTGTTGTTCCCTGTGGTGATCCTCATCAGATCTGTATCACCTGTTTTAACTAGTAATGAACCTCTAGAGTTGTTGTCCCCCGTGGTGATCCTCATCAGATCTGTATCACCTGTTTTAACTAGTAATGAACCTCTAGAGTTGTTGTTCCCCTGTGGTGATCCTCATCAGATCTGTATCACCTGTTTTAACTAGTAATGAACCTCTGGAGTTGTTGTCCCCCTGTGGTGATCCTCATCAGATCTGTATCACCTGTTTTAACTAGTAATGAACCTCTAGAGTTGTTGTTCCCTGTGGTGATCCTCATCAGATCTGTATCACCTGTTTTAACTAGTAATGAACCTCTAGAGTTGTTGTTCCCCATGGTGATCCTCATCAGATCTGTATCATCTGTTTTAACTAGTAATGAACCTCTAGAGTTGTTGTCCCCGGTGGTGATCCTCATCAGAACTGTATCATCTGCTTTAACTAGTAATGCACCTCTAGAGTTGTTGTCCCCCGTGGTGATCCTCATCAGATCTGAATCACCTGTTTTAACTAGTAATGAACCTCTAGAGTTGTTGTTCCCTGTGGTGATCCTCATCAGATCTGTATCACCTGTTTTAACTAGTAATGAACCTCTAGAATTGTTGTCCCCCGTGGTGATCCTCATCAGATCTGTATCATCTGTTTTAACTAGTAATGAACCTCTAGAGTTGTTGTTCCCCTGTGGTGATCCTCATCAGATCTGTATCACCTGTTTTAACTAGTAATGAACCTCTAGAGTTGTTGTTCCCCTGTGGTGATCCTCGTCAGATCTGTATCCCATGTTTTAACTAGTAATGAACCTCTAGAGTTGTTGTTCCCCTGTGGTGATCCTCATCAGATCTGTATCACCTGTTTTAACTAGTAATGAACCTCTAGAGTTGTTATTCCCCTGTGGTGATCCTCGTCAGATCTGTATCCCCTGTTTTAACTAGTAATGAACCTCTAGAGTTGTTGTTCCCCTGTGGTGATCCTCATCAGATCTGTATCACCTGTTTTAACTAGTAATGAACCTCTAGAGTTGTTGTTCCCGTGGTGATCCTCATCAGATCTGTATCATGTTTTAACTAGTAATGAACCTCTAGAGTTGTTGTGCCCCGTGGTGATCCTCGTCAGACCTGTATCATCTGTTTTAACTAGTAATGAACATCTAGAGTTGTTGTCCCCCGTGGTGATCCTCATCAGACCTGTATCATCTGTTTTAACTAGTAATGAACCTCTAGAGTTGCTGTTCCCCGTGGTGATCCTCATCAGATCTGTATCCCCTGTTTTAACTAGTAATGCACCTCTAGAGTTGTTGTCCCCCGTGGTGATCCTCGTCAGATCTGTATCATCTGTTTTAACTAGTAATGAACATCTAGAGTTGTTGTCCCCCGTGGTGATCCTCATCAGACCTGTATCATCTGTTTTAACTAGTAATGAACCTCTAGAGTTGCTGTTCCCCATGGTGATCCTCATCAGATCTGTATCCCCTGTTTTAACTAGTAATGAACCTCTAGAGTTGTTGTCCCCCGTGGTGATCCTCATCAGATCTGTATCACCTGTTTTAACTAGTAATGAACCTCTAGATTTGTTATTCCCCGTGGTGATCCTCATCAGACCTGTATCATCTGTTTTAACTAGTAATGAACCTCTAGAGTTGTTGTCCCCCGTGGTGATCCTCATCAGATCTGTATCATCTGCTTTAACTAGTAATGCACCTCTAGAGTTGTTGTCCCCCGTGGTGATCCTCATCAGATCTGTATCATCTGTTTTAACTAGTAATGAACCTCTAGAGTTGTTGTTCCCTGTGGTGATCCTCATCAGATCTGTATCACCTGTTTTAACTAGTAATGAACCTCTAGAGTTGTTGTCCCCCGTGGTGATCCTCATCAGATCTGTATCACCTGTTTTAACTAGTAATGAACCTCTAGAGTTGTTGTTCCCCTGTGGTGATCCTCATCAGATCTGTATCACCTGTTTTAACTAGTAATGAACCTCTGGAGTTGTTGTCCCCCTGTGGTGATCCTCATCAGATCTGTATCACCTGTTTTAACTAGTAATGAACCTCTAGAGTTGTTGTTCCCCTGTGGTGATCCTCGTCAGATCTGTATCCCCTGTTTTAACTAGTAATGAACCTCTAGAGTTGTTGTTCCCCTGTGGTGATCCTCATCAGATCTGTATCACCTGTTTTAACTAGTAATGAACCTCTAGAGTTGTTGTTCCCGTGGTGATCCTCATCAGATCTGTATCATGTTTTAACTAGTAATGAACCTCTAGAGTTCTTGTTCCCCGTGGTGATCCTCATCAGATCTGTATCATGTTTTAACTAGTAATGAACCTCTATAGTTGTTGTCCCCCGTGGTGATCCACATCAGATCTGTATCATGTTTTAACTAGTAATGAACCTCTAGAGTTGTTGTCCCCTGTGGTGATCCTCGTCAGATCTGTATCATGTTTTAACTAGTAATGAACCTCTAGAGTTGTTGTCCCCTGTGGTGATCCTCATCAGATCTGTATCATCTGTTTTAACTAGTAATGAACATCTAGAGTTGTTGTCCCTTTGGTGATCCTCGTCAGATCTGTATCCCCTGTTTTAACTAGTAATGAACCTCTAGAATTGTTGTCCCCCGTGGTGATCCTCATCAGATCTGTATCATCTGTTTTAACTAGTAATGAACATCTAGAGTTGTTGTCCCCCGTGGTGATCCTCATCAGACCTGTATCATCTGATTTAACTAGTAATGAACCTCTAGAGTTGCTGTTCCCCATGGTGATCCTCATCAGATCTGTATCCCCTGTTTTAACTAGTAATGAACCTCTAGAGTTGTTGTCCCCCGTGGTGATCCTCATCAGATCTGTATCACCTGTTTTAACTAGTAATGAACCTCTAGATTTGTTATTCCCCGTGGTGATCCTCATCAGACCTGTATCATCTGTTTTAACTAGTAATGCACCTCTAGAGTTGTTGTCCCCCGTGGTGATCCTCATGAGATCTGTATCATCTGTTTTAACTAGTAATGAACCTCTAGAGTTGTTGTTCCCTGTGGTGATCCTCATCAGATCTGTATCACCTGTTTTAACTAGTAATGAACCTCTAGAGTTGTTGTCCCCCGTGGTGATCCTCATCAGATCTGTATCACCTGTTTTAACTAGTAATGAACCTCTAGAGTTGTTGTTCCCCTGTGGTGATCCTCATCAGATCTGTATCACCTGTTTTGACTAGTAATGAACCTCTAGAGTTGTTGTTCCCCTGTGGTGATCCTCGTCAGATCTGTATCCCATGTTTTAACTAGTAATGAACCTCTGGAGTTGTTGTCCCCCTGTGGTGATCCTCATCAGATCTGTATCACCTGTTTTAACTAGTAATGAACCTCTAGAGTTGTTGTTCCCCTGTGGTGATCCTCGTCAGATCTGTATCCCCTGTTTTAACTAGTAATGAACCTCTAGAGTTGTTGTTCCCCTGTGGTGATCCTCATCAGATCTGTATCACCTGTTTTAACTAGTAATGAACCTCTAGAGTTGTTGTTCCCGTGGTGATCCTCATCAGATCTGTATCATGTTTTAACTAGTAATGAACCTCTATAGTTGTTGTCCCCCGTGGTGATCCACATCAGATCTGTATCATGTTTTAACTAGTAATGAACCTCTAGAGTTGTTGTCCCACGTGGTGATCCTCGTCAGATCTGTATCATGTTTTAACTAGTAATGAACCTCTAGAGTTGTTGTCCCCTGTGGTGATCCTCATCAGATCTGTATCACCTGTTTTAACTAGTAATGAACCTCTAGATTTGTTATTCCCCATGGTGATCCTCATCAGACCTGTATCATCTGTTTTAACTAGTAATGAACCTCTAGAGTTGTTGTCCCCCGTGGTGATCCTCATCAGATCTGTATCATCTGCTTTAACTAGTAATGCACCTCTAGAGTTGTTGTCCCCCGTGGTGATCCTCATGAGATCTGTATCATCTGTTTTAACTAGTAATGAACCTCTAGAGTTGTTGTTCCCTGTGGTGATCCTCATCAGATCTGTATCACCTGTTTTAACTAGTAATGAACCTCTAGAGTTGTTGTCCCCCGTGGTGATCCTCATCAGATCTGTATCACCTGTTTTAACTAGTAATGAACCTCTAGAGTTGTTGTTCCCCTGTGGTGATCCTCATCAGATCTGTATCACCTGTTTTAACTAGTAGTGAACCTCTAGAGTTGTTGTTCCCCTGTGGTGATCCTCGTCAGATCTGTATCCCATGTTTTAACTAGTAATGAACCTCTGGAGTTGTTGTCCCCCTGTGGTGATCCTCATCAGATCTGTATCACCTGTTTTAACTAGTAATGAACCTCTAGAGTTGTTGTTCCCCTGTGGTGATCCTCGTCAGATCTGTATCCCCTGTTTTAACTAGTAATGAACCTCTAGAGTTGTTGTTCCCCTGTGGTGATCCTCATCAGATCTGTATCACCTGTTTTAACTAGTAATGAACCTCTAGAGTTGTTGTTCCCGTGGTGATCCTCATCAGATCTGTATCATGTTTTAACTAGTAATGAACCTCTATAGTTGTTGTCCCCCGTGGTGATCCACATCAGATCTGTATCATGTTTTAACTAGTAATGAACCTCTAGAGTTGTTGTCCCACGTGGTGATCCTCGTCAGATCTGTATCATGTTTTAACTAGTAATGAACCTCTAGAGTTGTTGTCCCCTGTGGTGATCCTCATCAGATCTGTATCATCTGTTTTAACTAGTAATGAACATCTAGAGTTGTTGTCCCTTTGGTGATCCTCGTCAGATCTGTATCCCCTGTTTTAACTAGTAATGAACCTCTAGAATTGTTGTCCCCCGTGGTGATCCTCATCAGATCTGTATCATCTGTTTTAACTAGTAATGCACCTCTAGAGTTGTTGTCCCCCGTGGTGATCCTCATCAGATCTGTATCATCTGTTTTAAGTAGTAATGAACCTCTAGAGTTGTTGTCCCTGTGGTGATCCTCATCAGATCTGTATCATCTGTTTTAACTAGTAATGCACCTCTAGAGTTGTTGTTCCCCGTGGTGATCCTCATCAGATCTGTATCACCTGTTTTAACTAGTAATGCACCTCTAGAGTTGTTGTTCCCTGTGGTGATCCTCATCAGATATGTATCACCTGTTTTAACTAGTAATGAACCTCTAGAGTTGTTGTTCCCCATGGTGATCCTCATCAGATCTGTATCATCTGTTTTAACTAGTAATGAACCTCTAGAGTTGTTGTCACCGGTGGTGATCCTCATCAGATCTGTATCATCTGCTTTAACTAGTAATGCACCTCTAGAGTTGTTGTCCCCCGTGGTGATCCTCATCTGATCTGTATCACCTGTTTTAACTAGTAATGAACCTCTAGAGTTGTTGTTCCCTGTGGTGATCCTCATCAGATCTGTATCACCTGTTTTAACTAGTAATGAACCTCTAGAGTTGTTGTCCCCCGTGGTGATCCTCATCAGATTTGTATCATCTGTTTTAACTAGTAATGAACCTCTAGAGTTGTTGTTCCCCTGTGGTGATCCTCATCAGATCTGTATCATGTTTTAACTAGTAATGAACCTCTAGAGTTGTTGTCCCCTGTGGTGATCCTCATCAGATCTGTATCATCTGTTTTAACTAGTAATGAACATCTAGAGTTGTTGTCCCTTTGGTGATCCTCGTCAGATCTGTATCCCCTGTTTTAACTAGTAATGAACCTCTAGAATTGTTGTCCCCCGTGGTGATCCTCATCAGATCTGTATCATCTGTTTTAACTAGTAATGCACCTCTAGAGTTGTTGTCCCCCGTGGTGATCCTCATCAGATCTGTATCATCTGTTTTAAGTAGTAATGAACCTCTAGAGTTGTTGTCCCCCGTGGTGATCCTCATCAGATCTGTATCATCTGCTTTAACTAGTAATGAACCTCTAGTGTTGTTGTCCCCCGTGGTGATCCTCATCAGATCTGTATCACCTGTTTTAACTAGTAATGAACCTCTAGAGTTGTTGTTCCCCTGTGGTGATCCTCGTCAGATCTGTATCCCATGTTTTAACTAGTAATGAACCTCTGGAGTTGTTGTCCCCCTGTGGTGATCCTCATCAGATCTGTATCACCTGTTTTAACTAGTAATGAACCTCTAGAGTTGTTGTTCCCCTGTGGTGTTCCTCGTCAGATCTGTATCCCCTGTTTTAACTAGTAATGAACCTCTAGAGTTGTTGTTCCCCTGTGGTGATCCTCATCAGATCTGTATCACCTGTTTTAACTAGTAATGAACCTCTAGAGTTGTTGTTCCCGTGGTGATCCTCATCAAATCTGTATCATGTTTTAACTAGTAATGAACCTCTAGAGTTCTTGTTCCCCGTGGTGATCCTCATCAGATCTGTATCATGTTTTAACTAGTAATGAACCTCTATAGTTGTTGTCCCCCGTGGTGATCCACATCAGATCTGTATCATGTTTTAACTAGTAATGAACCTCTAGAGTTGTTGTCCCACGTGGTGATCCTCGTCAGATCTGTATCATGTTTTAACTAGTAATGAACCTCTAGAGTTGTTGTCCCCCGTGGTGATCCACATCAGATCTGTATCATGTTTTAACTAGTAATGAACCTCTAGAGTTGTTGTCCCACGTGGTGATCCTCGTCAGATCTGTATCATGTTTTAACTAGTAATGAACCTCTAGAGTTGTTGTCCCCTGTGGTGATCCTCATCAGATCTGTATCACCTGTTTTAACTAGTAATGAACCTCTAGAATTGTTGTCCCCCGTGGTGATCCTCATCAGATCTGTATCATGTTTTAACTAGTAATGAACCTCTAGAGTTGTTGTCCCCTGTGGTGATCCTCATCAGATCTGTATCATCTGTTTTAAGTAGTAATGAACCTCTAGAGTTGTTGTCCCTGTGGTGATCCTCATCAGATCTGTATCATCTGTTTTAACTAGTAATGCACCTCTAGAGTTGTTGTTCCCTGTGGTGATCCTCATCAGATCTGTATCACCTGTTTTAACTAGTAATGCACCTCTAGAGTTGTTGTTCCCTGTGGTGATCCTCATCAGATATGTATCACCTGTTTTAACTAGTAATGAACCTCTAGAGTTGTTGTTCCCCATGGTGATCCTCATCAGATCTGTATCATCTGTTTTAACTAGTAATGAACCTCTAGAGTTGTTGTCCCCGGTGGTGATCCTCATCAGATCTGTATCATCTGTTTTAACTAGTAATGCACCTCTAGAGTTGTTGTCCCCCGTGGTGATCCTCATCTGATCTGTATCACCTGTTTTAACTAGTAATGAACCTCTAGAGTTGTTGTTCCCTGTGGTGATCCTCATCAGATCTGTATCACCTGTTTTAACTAGTAATGAACCTCTAGAGTTGTTGTCCCCCGTGGTGATCCTCATCAGATTTGTATCATCTGTTTTAACTAGTAATGAACCTCTAGAGTTGTTGTTCCCCTGTGGTGATCCTCATCAGATCTGTATCATGTTTTAACTAGTAATGAACCTCTAGAGTTGTTGTCCCCTGTGGTGATCCTCATCAGATCTGTATCATCTGTTTTAACTAGTAATGAACCTCTAGAGTTGTTGTCCCTTTGGTGATCCTCGTCAGATCTGTATCCCCTGTTTTAACTAGTAATGAACCTCTAGAATTGTTGTCCCCCGTGGTGATCCTCATCAGATCTGTATCATCTGTTTTAACTAGTAATGCACCTCTAGAGTTGTTGTCCCCCGTGGTGATCCTCATCAGATCTGTATCATCTGTTTTAAGTAGTAATGAACCTCTAGAGTTGTTGTCCCCCGTGGTGATCCTCATCAGATCTGTATCATCTGCTTTAACTAGTAATGAACCTCTAGTGTTGTTGTCCCCCGTGGTGATCCTCATCAGATCTGTATCACCTGTTTTAACTAGTAATGAACCTCTAGAGTTGTTGTTCCCTGTGGTGATCCTCATCAGATCTGTATCACCTGTTTTAACTAGTAATGAACCTCTAGAGTTGTTGTCCCCCGTGGTGATCCTCATCAGATCTGTATCACCTGTTTTAACTAGTAATGAACCTGTAGAGTTGTTGTTCCCCTGTGGTGATCCTCATCAGATCTGTATCACCTGTTTTAACTAGTAATGAACCTCTAGAGTTGTTGTTCCCCTGTGGTGATCCTCGTTAGATCTGTATCCCCTGTTTTAACTAGTAATGAACCTCTAGAGTTGTTGTTCCCCTGTGGTGATCCTCATCAGATCTGTATCACCTGTTTTAGCTAGTAATGAACCTCTAGAGTTGTTGTTCCCCTGTGGTGATCCTCATCAGATCTGTATTACCTGTTTTAACTAGTAATGAACCTCTAGAGTTGTTGTCCCCCGTGGTGATCCTCGTCAGATCTGTATCATCTGTTTTAACTAGTAATGAACCTCTAGAGTTGTTGTCCCTGTGGTGATCCTCGTCAGACCTGTATCACCTGTTTTAACTAGTAATGAACCTCTAGAGTTGTTGTCCCTGTGGTGATCCTCGTCAGATCTGTATCACCTGTTTTAACAAGTAATGAACATCTAGAGTTGTTGTCCCTGTGGTGATCCTCGTCAGATCTGTATCATCTGTTTTAACTAGTAATGAACCTCTAGAGTTGCTGTTCCCCATGGTGATCCTCAGATCTGTATCCCCTGTTTTAACTAGTAATGAACCTCTAGAGTTGTTGTCCCCCGTGGTGATCCTCATCAGATCTGTATCACCTGTTTTAACTAGTAATGAACCTCTAGATTTGTTATTCCCCGTGGTGATCCTCATCAGACCTGTATCATCTGTTTTAACTAGTAATGAACCTCTAGAGTTGTTGTCCCCCGTGGTGATCCTCATCAGATCTGTATCATCTGCTTTAACTAGTAATGCACCTCTAGAGTTGTTGTCCCCCGTGGTGATCCTCATCAGATCTGTATCATCTGTTTTAACTAGTAATGAACCTCTAGAGTTGTTGTTCCCTGTGGTGATCCTCATCAGATCTGTATCACCTGTTTTAACTAGTAATGAACCTCTAGAGTTGTTGTCCCCCGTGGTGATCCTCATCAGATCTGTATCACCTGTTTTAACTAGTAATGAACCTCTAGAGTTGTTGTTCCCCTGTGGTGATCCTCATCAGATCTGTATCACCTGTTTTAACTAGTAATGAACCTCTAGAGTTGTTGTTCCCCTGTGGTGATCCTCGTCAGATCTGTATCCCATGTTTTAACTAGTAATGAACCTCTGGAGTTGTTGTCCCCCTGTGGTGATCCTCATCAGATCTGTATCACCTGTTTTAACTAGTAATGAACCTCTAGAGTTGTTGTTCCCCTGTGGTGATCCTCGTCAGATCTGTATCCCCTGTTTTAACTAGTAATGAACCTCTAGAGTTGTTGTTCCCCTGTGGTGATCCTCATCAGATCTGTATCACCTGTTTTAACTAGTAATGAACCTCTAGAGTTGTTGTTCCCGTGGTGATCCTCATCAGATCTGTATCATGTTTTAACTAGTAATGAACCTCTAGAGTTCTTGTTCCCCGTGGTGATCCTCATCAGATCTGTATCATGTTTTAACTAGTAATGAACCTCTATAGTTGTTGTCCCCCGTGGTGATCCACATCAGATCTGTATCATGTTTTAACTAGTAATGAACCTCTAGAGTTGTTGTCCCCTGTGGTGATCCTCGTCAGATCTGTATCATGTTTTAACTAGTAATGAACCTCTAGAGTTGTTGTCCCCTGTGGTGATCCTCATCAGATCTGTATCATCTGTTTTAACTAGTAATGAACATCTAGAGTTGTTGTCCCTTTGGTGATCCTCGTCAGATCTGTATCCCCTGTTTTAACTAGTAATGAACCTCTAGAATTGTTGTCCCCCGTGGTGATCCTCATCAGATCTGTATCATCTGTTTTAACTAGTAATGCACCTCTAGAGTTGTTGTCCCCCGTGGTGATCCTCATCAGATCTGTATCATCTGTTTTAAGTAGTAATGAACCTCTAGAGTTGTTGTCCCTGTGGTGATCCTCATCAGATCTGTATCATCTGTTTTAACTAGTAATGCACCTCTAGAGTTGTTGTTCCCCGTGGTGATCCTCATCAGATCTGTATCACCTGTTTTAACTAGTAATGCACCTCTAGAGTTGTTGTTCCCTGTGGTGATCCTCATCAGATATGTATCACCTGTTTTAACTAGTAATGAACCTCTAGAGTTGTTGTTCCCCATGGTGATCCTCATCAGATCTGTATCATCTGTTTTAACTAGTAATGAACCTCTAGAGTTGTTGTCCCCGGTGGTGATCCTCATCAGATCTGTATCATCTGCTTTAACTAGTAATGCACCTCTAGAGTTGTTGTCCCCCGTGGTGATCCTCATCTGATCTGTATCACCTGTTTTAACTAGTAATGAACCTCTAGAGTTGTTGTTCCCTGTGGTGATCCTCATCAGATCTGTATCACCTGTTTTAACTAGTAATGAACCTCTAGAGTTGTTGTCCCCCGTGGTGATCCTCATCAGATCTGTATCATCTGTTTTAACTAGTAATGAACCTCTAGAGTTGTTGTTCCCCTGTGGTGATCCTCATCAGATCTGTATCATGTTTTAACTAGTAATGAACCTCTAGAGTTGTTGTCCCCTGTGGTGATCCTCATCAGATCTGTATCATCTGTTTTAACTAGTAATGAACATCTAGAGTTGTTGTCCCTTTGGTGATCCTCGTCAGATCTGTATCCCCTGTTTTAACTAGTAATGAACCTCTAGAATTGTTGTCCCCCGTGGTGATCCTCATCAGATCTGTATCATCTGTTTTAACTAGTAATGCACCTCTAGAGTTGTTGTCCCCTGTGGTGATCCTCATCAGATCTGTATCATCTGTTTTAACTAGTAATGAACATCTAGAGTTGTTGTCCCCTGTGGTGATCCTCGTCAGATCTGTATCCCCTGTTTTAACTAGTAATGAACCTCTAGAATTGTTGTCCCCCGTGGTGATCCTCATCAGATCTGTATCATCTGTTTTAACTAGTAATGCACCTCTAGAGTTGTTGTCCCCCGTGGTGATCCTCATCAGATCTGTATCATCTGTTTTAAGTAGTAATGAACCTCTAGAGTTGTTGTCCCCCGTGGTGATCCTCATCAGATCTGTATCATCTGCTTTAACTAGTAATGAACCTCTAGTGTTGTTGTCCCCCGTGGTGATCCTCATCAGATCTGTATCACCTGTTTTAACTAGTAATGAACCTCTAGAGTTGTTGTTCCCTGTGGTGATCCTCATCAGATCTGTATCACCTGTTTTAACTAGTAATGAACCTCTAGAGTTGTTGTCCCCCGTGGTGATCCTCATCAGATCTGTATCACCTGTTTTAACTAGTAATGAACCTGTAGAGTTGTTGTTCCCCTGTGGTGATCCTCATCAAATCTGTATCACCTGTTTTAACTAGTAATGAACCTCTAGAGTTGTTGTTCCCCTGTGGTGATCCTCGTTAGATCTGTATCCCCTGTTTTAACTAGTAATGAACCTCTAGAGTTGTTGTTCCCCTGTGGTGATCCTCATCAGATCTGTATCACCTGTTTTAGCTAGTAATGAACCTCTAGAGTTGTTGTTCCCCTGTGGTGATCCTCATCAGATCTGTATTACCTGTTTTAACTAGTAATGAACCTCTAGAGTTGTTGTCCCCCGTGGTGATCCTCGTCAGATCTGTATCATCTGTTTTAACTAGTAATGAACCTCTAGAGTTGTTGTCCCTGTGGTGATCCTCGTCAGACCTGTATCACCTGTTTTAACTAGTAATGAACATCTAGAGTTGTTGTCCCTGTGGTGATCCTCGTCAGACCTGTATCCCCTGTTTTAACTAGTAATGAACCTCTAGAGTTGTTGTCCCTGTGGTGATCCTCGTCAGATCTGTATCCCCTGTTTTAACTAGTAATGAACCTCTAGAGTTGTTGTCCCTGTGGTGATCCTCGTCAGATCTGTATCACCTGTTTTAACTAGTAATGAACATCTAGAGTTGTTGTCCCTGTGGTGATCCTCGTCAGATCTGTATCATCTGTTTTAACTAGTAATGAACATCTAGAGTTGTTGTCCCTGTGGTGATCCTCGTCAGATCTGTATCACCTGTTTTAACTAGTAATGAACATCTAGAGTTGTTGTACCTCATGGTGATCCTCGTCAGATCAGTATCATCTGTTTTAACTAGTAATGAACCTCTAGAGTTGTTTTTCCCCATGGTGATCCTGGTCAGATCTGTATCCCCTGTTTTAACTAGTAATGAACATCTAGAGTTGTTGTCCCTCATGGTGATCCTCATCAGATCTGTATTACCTGTTTTAACTAGTAATGAACATCTAGAGTTGTTGTCCCCGTGGTGATCCTCGTCAGATCTGTATCATCTGTTTTAACTAGTAATGAACCGCTAGAGTTTTTGTCCCCCGTGGTGATCCTTGTCATATCTGTAATGAACCTCTCACGCCCATGTCACCGTGATGATCCTCGTCAGATCTGCATCACCTTCCAACATCGAGAGTTTGTGTTCCTGTGGTGATCCTCATCTGATCTTTATCACCTGCTACAACTAGTGATGAACCTCTCGAGTTCGTGTCCCTGTGGTGATCCTCTCAGATTTGTATCACCTGTCCATGGATTCCAGATAAAATCAATACTGTTATGATTAGCTACTAACTGATCATTTTTGTCTAACTTAAATGGCCCTTGTGATAACCTTAATTACTGTCTAGTATAATTAACCTTTATTGTAATACTACACTGTAATCAAAGCTTTAATGTTCAAATATTTTTTCTTGATATTTTTCCTAATTAAAGGTCTACTTGATGGCCAATTTGAAAGTATTAATCTATTGATCTTTTTTTTCTGTGGATGATGATAGAATGAATGGCATGTAATAAAGGTTGAAAATATTTAATACAAAAAAATATATATATCGTAAAATGATAAATGTTAACATACGATTTCTAATTATTTAATCACTAACAACATTATCCTTGAAATTACAAAAAAAATGCACAAACAAGATTTTGAATAACAGATTAACCGAATAATTTCATTATATTTAGTAAACAATCAACAAACTATATAGCTAGGGGCCGACCATTAAACTTTTAGGGGAGGGCTTTGGTTCCCCCCCTGAGGACAGAATTTGTTTTCTCTCGAAACAAAATCAGATTTTGTTTTTGACATGAAAAATTAGTAATTTTTTCATTATTTTCCCAAAAATGTCTCGTTGAAAATTGCAAAGTAAGATTATCTATTTAATGAATCTTTCAGGTAAAGATATTTTTTTTCTGTAAAATTTGGCAAGAGAAACTTAAAAGAAAAAAAAATCCCCTTCTCCCCCCCCCCCTTTTTTTTTACTGACAGACTGTCTCCAGATTTGGTTTATCAAATTTAGATAATCAATTAAAAGTACACTGTAATTAAATCATGCATTAACATGAACTGGTGATACTTTACTTGAGAAATTTTGAAATAAAAACAACCATATGATTTCATTGGAACGTAAAAATAATAAAAACCTTCAAAATTCAGTGGCCTTTCAATGTTTTATCCTTCCTGACATACAAACACTTCCATGCAAACATTTAGGATACTGAGATCAAGATATTTAAAGACACGGAAAAAAAAAAAATTAACTAAAGATTATTATTTTTTTGGTCTATAGTAATAAAAAGAACCACAACTCTGGATAGACCTGTCAAAGTCAAATTCAAGCGGTGTTTAGCCATTCCTAACAAAGTGTATAAATTGGGACGGATTTTGTTCAGCGATAATTGACGGAAATGAAACAGGCGGATGGCCAACAGTAAATAAACTGTCACTGATAGGATTATTCATTGTATCAATATTTAATTAATAATCTAAACACAATATGCTGAAGATAGAAATGATGGAGAAGAGCACTTTATATAAAATTAATGTTGGAGGTTTATGGTATTTAATGCCTTTTTCAACAATATTTCAGTTATATCTTGGCGTTCAATTTTATTGGTGGAGAAAACCGGAATACCCAGAGAAAACGACAGACTGCTACAAGTCACTGACAAACTTTATCTTCAAGTACACCTCGCCATGAGTGGGGTTCGAACTCAGAACGTTGATGGTGATAGGCACTAATTCAGGGGTTAAAAAATCCCCTAGCCCGACGCCCGGGGCTAGTAATTTCCACATTTGGGCTAACTGAAATAATCAGCTAAATGCTCGACAGGCTAGTAAAAATATATATCGGATATTGACAAACGTGTCGATATTCGCGTATCTACTTATATTCATATATGTTATTTAATCAGCAGCAATGTTTTATTTATTCAACCGCTAGCTTTTTGTCGAAATTGAGAGCAAAGAAGGTAGAAAAACTGTGTATTCTCGTCATAAAACAGCTTCAACAAACGACGGCTTACCAGAAATTTCGAAAATGAAATACCGGAATCGGATTCCGGAACCGGGAACGACTATTTCCGGTTTTGCCGATAGTAAAAAAAAAAAAAAAAATTAATGCCGACCGACCCTAGATTTTTTTGACATGTGACCATAAACACACATATTTTTTTTTTGGCCTTACAGTGACCTGAACTGTGGAAAATAAGTGAAAATAAAAGCAATATCAGATCTGAAAAGAAAGATAGTTAAACTAATTTACATTGTACAAGGGTTCAAGTGTGCAAGTCGGATTCATGAAATCACGGTATTGACCAGGACTAGTGGTTCATAGATTCGGGCTAGTAATATTTGGGAGTATGCTAGCCCTGGGCTAGTGAGGTGGTCCAAGATTTTTTAACCCCTGTAATTGCATAGGAAGTTGTAAATCCAACTACCATACGATCACATCCACGACTGCCCGTCAATTAAAATAAGTAAATATTTGTTAATTATGTTATGGATAATGTTTATTATTATTGATTTAGATCTCCATCAAAACAATATGTCGTCTATTGTACAGGTCAAGGTACATTAATCAGTTCATTAAGGGTAAGAAAAAGTACTTTTCCTACATCAAGTCCATAAAATATAAATCCTGAAAAGTAAACACTTTTGCAGAGGTACAGTAAGTGGTCATACTGTTCATCATTTTTTATTTAATTCATGCAAAACCATGCGTGTTTCAAAATTTATACAGAGGTAATTTCTTGTGAAATTTTCCTGAAATTTTCGCTCTGAAACTCAAATTGCTTATGGTTAGGAGGAGGGGGTAAGGTTATGGCATTTAACGCCACATAATGTTGTATCGAGAACACATCGCCTAAACAGGATTCAAACTCACAATGTTAGTGGTGATAGGCACTGATTGCATAGGTAGTTGTAAATCCAACTACCATGCATTCACGACCACGATGACCCCCCAATTTCAATGCCATTTAAGGCTTTATATGCATTGAATATTTATAAAATCATAAACAACCCCCTCTCCACCCCCCCCAAAAAAAGCTAAGAAATGATAAATATCCAAAAATATTATGAATGTTACAAGAATGCACGACCAGGTTATGGAGTAAGTATGTGAGTGATTGTTGTGAGATGATAATAATGAATGCCTGTTTAAGAATGTACCAAACTGCTGAACTTGACTTTTATAGTGAAACAAAAAAAGTTTGAAGCCTAAATTGAAGGACAGACAATATCATGGCCAAAAAAACTAGAGACTTAGTGGGCTGAGCCTGTGTCGCTCACCTTTCATTCTGCTTTGGGGAAACTTAATACAGAACCTTCCATAGGTGCTTCCCACCAAATTTCGATTCATTTGGCAAAGCAGTTTCAGAGAAGAAGATTTTTTGAAATTGACCAATCTGAAACAAGAATTGCCTGTGGCAGCCATCTTTGTTAATGGATCAAAACGAAATGAGCAATCTCTATAGATGACCTTCCATAGATGCTTCCTACCAAGTTTCATATCATTTGGCCAAGTGGTTTCAGAGCCAGACGAAGAGCTGTTTTAGAAATCGACCAATCAGAAACAACAATTGCCTATGGCAGCCATGTTTGTTAACTGATCAAAACGGAATGAGCAATTCCTATAGAGGACCTTCCATAGATGCTGCCTACCACGTTTCGGTCCATTTGGCCAAGCTGTTTCAGAGTAGAAGACTTTTTAGAAATTGACCAATCAGAAGCAAGAATTGCCTATAGCGGCCATGTTTGTTAATGGATTGGGACAAAATGAGCATTCTATATAGAGGAACTTCCATAGATGTTTCCTACCAAGTTTCGGTTCATTTAGCAAAGCGGTTTCAGAGGAGAAGATTTTTTAGAAATCAACCAATCAGAAACAAGAATTGTCTCTGGTGGCCATGTTTGTTAACGGATCGGGAATAAATGAGCAATCTTAAAAGAGGACCTTCCATAGATGTTTCCTACCAAGTTTCGGTTCATTTGGACAAATGGTTTTAGAGGAGAAGAATTTAAAAAATCAGCCAATCAGAAAGAAGAATTGCCTGTGGTGGCCATGTTTGTTAACGGATCGGGACTAAATGAGCAATCCATATAGAGGACCTTCCATAGATGCTTTCTACCAAGTTTCGGATCATTTGGCCAAGCGGTTTCAGAGGAGAAGATTTTTAGAAATTGGCCAATCAGAAACAAGAATTGCCTGTGGTGGCCATGTTTGCTAATGGATCGGGACGAAATTAGCAATCTTTATAGAGGACCTTCCATAGATGCTTCCTACCAAGTTTCAGTTCATTTGGCTGAGGGGTTTCAGAGGAGAAGATTAAAATGTGAAAAGTTAACGGACGACGGACGCCAAATGATGGCAAAAGCTCATATTGCCTTTGGCAAGGTGAGCTAAAAAGGACAAAAAGACAAACAATGGTCGAGAAAATACTACACTGAAAATAAAAGATTGAGAAATATGGACAACATTCACCTTGGTAATATTACTCCTAGAACAATAATCCTGCATGACTAGCTGCGTAAGAGTGAGTGAGTGATTGTTGCTTAACGCCAACTCAGCAATATTTCAGTTGAATCATGATGAGAACAAGTTAATTTTCAATGAGATGATGTGATCCCCTTTGTACTAGACCAACACGCTTAATTGGATTTTTATAGTGCTAGCACACTGAAAAAACAGTCTGCGGATGATAGACATGTCCCCCCACTCAGACACATTATCCTGATTCCGAGCCAACCAGTCAGCTGCGTAAGAATCAGCAAAACAATTTTACAGTTCTCTATTTGACCTGACAGACTCACGGTACTGGTGATTGTCCCCAGGGCTCTAACCAACAACTCCACAACCACGTCCATGGGTGGTGGGCAGGAGTTGCCCTCTCAATGGGGACATGTATGTCAGGTTATAATATGCAATGCCTGACCATGGACATAGTGGGCAATGCTTTTGGAGAGGCCCATGCTCTCTCCAAAATTGTAGACTTCGAAAAAGAGCAGGCACAGTGTAGCCACCGTGACAAAAGACGAACTTATTTGTGTCAGTCAAAAGTCATTGGCCCATCCGTCCCTGCTTTCTGTAAAGTTTTTATATGCTGCTGAACTTGTTCTTGTCCTGATAATAGCTGCAATACTGCTCACTGGACGTTAAGCAATAATTATTTAATCAATCAATTGACCTGACCGAGGATTGGAGCCACGATCTTACTTAATTCAAGCGAACATACTTAAACCATTACAACACAACAGGAAATAGATAATATGTACCCAGTAGCCCTAGCGATGCATTAAATAAAATTACAATTTCATCTATGATCTATACCAGATTTTATATCTGTATTGTGCATGCTAGTTAGTACAATAATTACAAAATCTTATTAAAGATTTTTTTTTCTAATCTCCTCCATAAAAATCTGTTTGATACTTTACACTGAAATCATTTTCCTTTTTCAAAACACATTTTCTAATCAGACTAGAAATATACCTATGTTATTTAGCATAGGCCTAAACAAATTTTCTTTCAATCAATATGTTCAAAAGATAGTTTTAAAATCTAATTTATTTTTACATTACTCAAAAGAAGAAAAAAATAACCGACAATTGGTACAAATTGTCTTTGAAGAAAATGTTGAATTTTATCAACGATATATACATGTATTTACTTGTCAAACCTGCCCATGTGGTCACCTTTATTAAGCAGTCACCTGTATTGAAAGGTCACTATTTTTTTTTACCTGTCATATAAATTTTCATATGATTGAACTGAACTTCTTTCAAGAGGTCACCTGTCTTATATATATCATTTGTCCTCTTGATACAAGTTTGACTGTATATAAATACCTGTCAGATGGGTACAGGTAATTACAGGTAATTATATTCAATATTTGATCTCTTGTAATCTGAGAGTACCATCTTTTAATGTAAAATTTCATTTTCCTTGAATAGCAGTTTTTAAGTTAAAGATAAATATCTCGTATCACAGGGAATTTTGTATATAAACAATCTAATTAAGAAATAGTTCATGGAAGCCATACTGTGTTGGGAGATTTTTAACATGGATTGGTGGATATTAGTATTTTATCCCGAGCCAGAAGCGAGGGATAAAATATACTAATATCCGCCAATCCATGTTAAAACTCAAAACACATTCTTGCTTCCATGATTTATTTTGATTCTGATATGTCTAAGAGTACAAATACGGTAGTATACTTTGATTGGAAGACGGTAATTTATATTCACGCTTGCGGAAAATGTTGCACACAATTTATGTAACTCTAATAATACTGTGCCCTCTATCAGCATTATTCGGGTTACAATTTATGCTGCCAATGGAAAAGTCAGTCACATTCACCGGCGCATGTGCTAATGAGATTATACCGAATGGATAACTCACTCGTTTGTTAACAAAGCAAAAGAAGGAGGTCATGTTAGAATTAAGAAATAATTCATGGAAGCCATACTGTGTTGTGAGTTTTAACATTGATTCATAAGATATTAGCATTTTATCCGAGCGGTAGCGAAGGGATTAAATTTACTAATATCCTAACGGTTACTCTAAAGTTTTAATTGACATCTGAGAAGCATTATAAATCAGTTTCTTGTTCTGTAGGTACACCAGTAATGTATGTAAAGTTCTGCCTACCTACCTACCCAATTTTTTTCCAGGAGGTTAACAGCAACACAGTTATTTGTTTGTCCATGGCCTAATAGCAGCTTGAACCAATATTTATGATTTTATTTCTAACTGTGTATTACTTTTCAATATCCAGTATTATAAAAGAAACAATATATATCAAATTCTTCTTTTGATCAAAACCTGAAACATTGGCAATATATTGTCATCTAAGATATAAAAAATTGTATGACACTTAGTAAAATTAAAATTTGCCTGATAAATAAATAAAAACATATACATTAAGCCCCTGTTACACGGTAAAGCAAGTATCATGATACTTGTATCATAAACCAAAAAATACAGTATAAACAGTGCTATTACTCTGTATCATGCAACTTTTAGAAGTTGCATGATACCCACTTTGGGATAGAACATGTTCTATTCTGTACAGCAAGGATCACGATACATTTTATCTCTGACCAATCAGAGATCTTGGTTTGAGGTCAGGAGGTTACAACATCATCAACAAATAAAAGTACATGGTCAGCACATGGTAAATAAAACATGACTGGAAAGGGGAAAAAAGTAGTGATGTTATTTGGTCAATTTCTATGATAATGTCTTGTCAGGATTCTCCATTTTGGCCGGAACAATTTGTAAACAAACTCTGCATGAAACATGCTACTTGATTTAGTGTGTAAACTGACAGGGATCATGATACAAGTATCGCGATACTTGCTTTACCGTGTAACAGGCCCTTTACTGCCTAGTTTTCTGTACCTACCAAATTATATACAGCTAACAGGAGTGCTTCAACAGCACCACAACTCTGAAATAATAATAAGAAAAAAAGGTAATGTACTATTAAAGTGTTGAGAAAATTCTTTACACAACACTGAAAAAAAAAAAAAAAAAATCATAATGTACTTTTAAAGCGTTGTTAAAATTTGAAAATAAAATGCTTTTACTTCCTAAGTTCCAATATAACATTAAAGTTTTTGTTGAGAATCATTTGTCAGTCCTGTGTGGGTATATCGATACAAGAAATCTAAAATTAAGAAAGTAAATGTGAACCAATGTCTGGGTTAGGGGTTAGGGTTATGGTGTTTAACGC
The DNA here is from genome assembly GCA_963680875.1 of Bathymodiolus brooksi. Taxonomy (NCBI): domain Eukaryota; kingdom Metazoa; phylum Mollusca; class Bivalvia; order Mytilida; family Modiolidae; genus Bathymodiolus; species Bathymodiolus brooksi. The sequence continues at coordinate 23,833,491 of OY804589.1, read as the reverse complement.
CACTTTCAACAATATTTCAGTTATATTGTGGAGGTCAGATTGGTGGAGGAAACCACAGACCAGCCGCAAGTCACCTGGTATTAGAATCCCTGAAGTGGATACCTTCCACAAGGTGTGCAGGGTTGTTTATATTAATGCATAAATGTAGAAAATACAGTCAGACCTGTCTTATGTGAACTTCCATGGGGGCAATGAAATAGGGTCACTAAATACAGGTAAAATTAATATGAAATGCACTGAATGAATGGCAATTGAACTTTGAACTTTCAGTATCTAAGACTCTGTCATCATAATAAACATTGTGAAAAAAAAAAAATCCCTGAAATACAAATTCAGGAACGTTTAGACTTGACATCATAATGACTTGAAATGATTTACATATCACATGATGTTCAGTTCTCGAAATGAAAATTTGAATTTACTGGTCTGAATCAAATTCTTGAATTAATTTTTTATATAGTTCTAAATAAAAAACTGAAAAATTTACTGGTCTTGGGCCAGAGGACATGTACAGGTGCTCTTACTTGGTGAGGACTGGATGTCCATGTCATTTAATCGTAATATGACGGGCGCCACTAGTGGAGGAACTGCCTTAACCCATCTGGAGCACCTGAGTTAACCCCCAGTTTTTAGTGGGTCCCTGCTATTGGATCTTTAGGTTTCTGTGTAGTGTTTTGTAGATCATTGTTAATCCTTTGTGTCATTTTTCTTTTGGCCATTGTATTGTCTGTGCAAGGCTAAATTTGATTTACGCCTTCTGATTACCCCCCTTTGATATCTTCTTACTTTTCTTGATGTCATTAAAAAGAAATACATGAATGAAAATTATAGCCTGTAATATTGTCATTATAAATATTATTACATAATGATTTTATTTAAGCAATTTTATTGGCTATCATGCTGTCACCTAACATTCCGTAAAATTTGATATTGTTTGATTAAAACTCGTATTGACTTGGTTTCACTTTCGTTTTCCATTGCATTATGTATGACGTCATAATGAAGTGCTTAATTTCATATTGACTTAGTTTCACTTTCACTTTTCATTTTAATGTAATAAAACAATTACAGTCTTTTGTATCGGTAAATACAAGTTTTTATGGACCTTAGAAATCAATATTCACCTCAGCCTAAAGGCCTCGCTGAATATCGTTTTAAGGTCCATAAAAAGTCGTATTGACCTCAACAAAAAACTATAATTGTATAAAAACAAAAAACATCTTCATTATAATCAGAACAATATCACCAACAATAATTTTCAAATCTTAAAGGTAAACATGTCTATTGAAAAAAATAATTTGAAAGTAGCATCAAAGGGATGAATACACATAACAATTTGCTTATGATGTCTTGAAATAAACAGTAAATAACTACTAAAGTGAATCCTGTTTAAACTGATCTCTGAATAAACCAATATCCTGTCTAAACCAAACCCTGAATAAACCGATATCCTGTCTAAACCAAACCCCGAAAAAAGCGATATCCTGTCTAAACCAAACCCTGAATAAACCGATATCCTGTCTAAACCAAACCCTGAATAAACCGATATCCTGTCTAAACCAAACCCTGAATAAACCAATATCCTGTCTAAACCAAACCCTGAATAAACCGATATTCTGTCTAAACCAAACCCTGAAAAAAGCGATATCCTGTCTAAACCAAACCCTGAATAAACCGATATCCTGTCTAAACCAAACCCTGAATAAACCGATATCCTGTCTAAACCAAACCCTGAATAAACCAATATCCTGTCTAAACCAAACCCTGAATAAACAGATATCCTGTCTAAACCAAACCCTGAATAAACTGATATCCTGTCTAAACCGAACCCTTAATAAACCGATATCCTGTCTAATCCGAACCCTGAATAAACCAATATCCTGTCTAAACCAGGCCTCGACAATAACGTTTGTCCGATACCAGTGAAAACTGACGTCGGACAAGTAGATCTTCGTTGTCCGACGGGACAAGTGAATAAATCAGAGATTCCCAAACATGCCGGTACGACGGACAAATCTATTTCCACTGGTATAAAATACTCAGTTTGTTGTATAAAAGAGCCCTGTTTGATCTCCAATTTGTCCATAATTTATCTTGATTAAAACTGAAACGCCAGATCAAAACTCTTTTATTGTATCATTTATCATTCCTCCATGCTTTGATGAAGTTCAAGGACATTGACAAAATTAAATTCGCAATCTCAGAATGAATGGAAATATCAATATTTGAAATATAAGAACAAGAATCACTCCGGAACGGACACGTAAAAATTATCGGATATCAATTTGGCGCCAAATTTAAACTTGTCTTTTGTGCAAAATACGATAGAGGACTTGATTTAGGCTTTTGGGAAATATTGAAACCTTTGAAATGGACAAATATTACAAGCTTTTTCCTGATCTGGTTGAAAAGATCCACTAAAATTTTTATTTCTCTGTGAATTTAAATAAAATACTTTGCTTTATTTATATCACAGGCACTTGTTTCTGGTAAAAAAAAATACCTAGATACTGGTATATATAGTGTCTAGGTATATTTTTTTTTTTTTACCAGAAACAAGGATTTATTTAACACAACTATGAGTTATTACAATTTGTGTGGTATTGGATCATAACACAGTACTATTTCAAAAGGAAAAAGGGGGGGGAGGGGGTACTTATATAAAAATCACTGGTATGCAAGACTCCAATCAAGGTAGACAGAAATAAAAATGTGACATTGAATATATGTCCTTAAGGTAGTTATGAATAAAAAAAACCCAGAACAAATCAGTTCAGGCAGCTTTAACTATTTACTAAATTTGGGCAGGGTAACGTCAGAGGGGGTCACGAAAAATGTTTCGATTAATCACAATTGACTTCTCCCAGAAGTCTCCCCACCTCTCTCTGTTGTCTCCCACTTCTCCCTGTGAGCTCTCTGAAAGAGAAGTCACTTCTCCCTCTAATTTGAAAGTAGTGGGAGCCCTTGATAATTATTCTCTAGTTTTTGTAATTTTTATTAATTTTTTTGGACAACTAAAAGATTGAGTCGGACAAGTACTTTTTTAGTTAGTTTTCCGAAGGGACAAGTTGAAAAATATGTTAATGTAGAGGCCTGTAAACCAAACCCTGAATAAACTGATATGTCTAAAACGAACCCTGAATAAACTGATATGTCTAAAACGAACCCTGAATAAACTGATATGTCTAAAACGAACCCTGAATAAACCGATATGTCTAATACGAACCCTGAATAAACCGATATGTCTAAAACGAACCCTGAATAAACTGATATGTCTAAAACGAACCCTGAATAAACTGATGTCTAAAACGAACCCTGAATAAACTGATATGTCTAAAACGAACCCTGAATAAACTGATATGTCTAAAACGAACCCTGAATAAACTGATATGTCTAAAATGAACCCTGAATAAACTGATATGTCTAAAATGAACCCTGAATAAACTGATATGTCTGAAATGAACCCGAATAAACCGATATGTCTAATACGAACCCTGAATAAACCGATATGTCTAAAACGAACCCTGAATAAACTGATATGTCTAAAACGAACCCTGAATAAACTGATATGTCTAAAACGAACCCTGAATAAACTGATATGTCTAAAATGAACCCTGAATAAACTGATATGTCTAAAACGAACCCTGAATAAACTGATATGTCTAAAACGAACCCTGAATAAACTGATATGTCTAAAACGAACCCTGAATAAACTGATATGTCTAAAACGAACCCTGAATAAACTGATATGTCTAAAACGAACCCTGAATAAACTGATATGTCTAAAATGAACCCTGAATAAACTGATATGTCTAAAATGAACCCTGAATAAACTGATATGTCTAAAATGAACCCAAATAAACCGATATGTCTAATACGAACCCTGAATAAACCGATATGTCTAAAACGAACCCTGAATAAACTGATATGTCTAAAACGAACCCTGAATAAACTGATATGTCTAAAACGAACCCTGAATAAACTGATATGTCTAAAACGAACCCTGAATAAACTGATATGTCTAAAATGAACCCTGAATAAACTGATATGTCTAAAACGAACCCTGAATAAACTGATATGTCTAAAACGAACCCTGAATAAACTGATATGTCTAAAACGAACCTCAAATAAAACAGAATCATGTATAAACCAAACATTTAATAAAGTTCTAATGTAGGACATTTTTTTTTAATTAAACCTTTAAAAACTGAACACCTGTCTACACCGAACATAAAAGCCGGTCCCAGGAAGGATCGGTTTAATCAGCTTTCACTGCAATAAATAGTGATTTTAAGCAATTATATTACTCCCATGATATAAAAGTGCATAGTCAGCAGGTAAATATTATACTAAATTTCTTGAGGGCAAGAACTTTATGACTTCAAAACACAGGTGTATAATATAATATACTGACATTTCATTTAGCATAAAGTTATATACTATACTTAATGTTAATAGAAACATGTACTTATATCAAAGCGAACATTGGTTTCTCGTCATATCAAAAAGTACTTCCAGCGATTATAAGACGGAATAAAATTTGTAACACTGTAGATAAACGGCATATTTGCTACGATTTGCTTTCATTAAATCAAAACTTTTATTTCTTGCCGAAAGCAAAAATATTTGTTAAAAAATATTACTAATTTCCCTTGATAGAAGGTTAAAATGTGATATAGACTACTGTTTTCTAATACATGTAATGGATCAGAGGTTTCCAGGAAGAAGGTCACTATTTTGCTGAAACGGCTAACAATTGGTTGATTAGTCTAATAGAGAGGATACAGATTAATTCAGATAACGTGATAAAACTGAAAGTAAAGAGAAAATAAATAAATACAGAATTACATGCGGAATGGAAAATTACAGATTCAGGAAGACAAAAGCTTACTACTTTCCCCCCTCCCCCCAAAAAATAAAATAAAAAACAAAACAAAATACAAAAAAAAAGAAAAAAAAAGGTAAATCAGAAGTAAAAGTGATTACATATGGAGAAATAGGATTCCCAAAATCTTAAATTTTCTAAGAGGAGACCACCTATACAGATCCCCAAAATCTTAAATTTTCTAAGAGGAGACCACCTATACAGATCCCCAAAATCTTAAATTTTCTAAGAGGAGACCACCTATACAGATCCCCAAAATCTTAAATTTTCTAAGAGGAGACCACCTATACAGATCCCCAAAATCTTAAATTTTCTAAGAGGAGACCCCCTATACATCCCCAAAATCTTAAATTTTCGAAGAGGAAACCCTCTACTCAGATCCCCAAAATCTTAAGCTTTCAAAGAGGAAAGCCCCTTTACAGATCCTCAAAGTGAAAATCATATTTTTTCAAACAGGAAACCCCCTATATAGATTCCCAAAATCTTAAATTTTCAGAGGAAACCCCCTGTACAGATCCCCAAAATCTTAATTTTTCAAAGAGGAAACCCCCAATACAGAATCCCAAAATCTTAATTTTTCAAAGAGGAACCCCCAATACAGATCCCCAAAATCTTAATTTTTCAAAGAGGAACCCCCTATACAGATCCCCAAAATCTTAATTTTTCAAAGAGGAACCCCCTATACAGATCCCCAAAATCTTAATTTTTCAAAGAGGAAATCCCTTTACAGATCCCTAAACATCTTAAAAGTTAGTTCAAATAGGTACAAATGTTGAATTAAATGTACAGTATAAATAGGTATGCAATAAACCTGACTGCAACGATATAACTGAAATATTGTTGAAAATGTGTTAAACACCATAAACAGTATGGGAAACGTTTTTTTCTCTCTTATCTCACCATTTTGGCTAGTTGCTTCAAAATTGTACTCGCCAAATTAGAATTGCACTTGTCAATTTTGGCCAGTGGGTAGATATGTCTACTCGCCAATGATCTAATGCAAATATTTTACATGAGAAATAATAACAAAGATTTATAACATCTTTATTCATTCTGCATACAAATCAGTTACTTTTTCAATTAACATCATAACTCGATTATAAGCAGTATTTAATTGTTTAGAACATCAAAATTAATTGCTGCAAAATCCGACCCTGACTCGAAAATTACGATTTTTTAACATTTATTACATAAAATCCACCCAAACCCAATTTTATTTGATATCATCAAGTTTTACTCTACTGAATCCGTATTTAAGATAATCTGAATCGCTTGCATTGAACTTTGGGAGGTATATATTAATTTAATTTGATCCCGGTTCGGAATAGGATGCCATCTTTTAACGTTATCTATCAATAAGAGAAATCAATATGGCGTGAAACATTGCGGCGCTAGTCCTATCAACAATTTTGAAGGATTTCTTCACATCTTTTATTGTCGAATCAAAATTTTTACGGAATCATTGACTGTGAAACTACTTCATCAAGTTGGTTGACAGGGGAGAGTGCAAAATAATCGGAACTCGCCTCATGATGTTCGGTCGCCGGATTGCCGAGTTCTTACACAAACGTACTCGCCGAATTTGTTCTCTTCTCGCTTTTGGCGAGTTGGCGAGCGGTGTTTTCTTTCACTGCATAAACCAACTAAATAGGTACAAATATTGAATTTTGAATTAATGAATGTCCAAATATATCAACAAAATACTGTCAACTTGGTCAACACACACAAGAAACGATATGCTTAACAAATTAATACCCGAAAAATTAGAATTAATTAAAACAGTAACCTATAATCTGATAAGGCGCAAATGTCTCGCATCGCCAGATGTTGAGGTCCTATATGTTTTCTTTTAACTTTGTCTGTCCGTCAAAAGTTGTTTTGAGATGTTAAGCATGATTACTCCAAAAGTATACAACCTGCATCAATGAAATTTAATGCAGTTTGTTCACCAACATATGAAAATAAGCATATCTTATTTTCAGAAATTTCCAAATCCAATAATTCGGTTAAATCTTTATTTTTAACTGAAAACACAACTTTTGAGAATTAAAGTTTGTAAGCGATGATTTTTCCAAATTATATACCTACGTTTACACTTAGCCAAGGTGATGTGGAAGACAGACTACCAGAGCCAATCACCCTGCAAACACGCCAAAACAGTATTGGAAAGTTTCTTTGTACTATGCGTTTATAGACCAGATGATAATGGAATTGGAGTCGCGTCTGATAAAATCAGAAAATCGCTTCTATGTACAGTATCTGGTTCCTCGTGTTATAGGAAATATTACGAACGAACAAATCGCGACATTGTATGAGACATACCAGACTGACCCGACATGTGATTTAGACGAATTCAAGAGGGAGGTCGCTCGATGGCGAACACGCTGGAGTATAACACCTTGCGATCAGATGCCAACTTCACTTTGTGAGACACTTGATGCGGTAAACCCGGTGCTATATCCTTCTATAGATACCATCTTGTGTATCATGTTGACAATGCCGGTAACAAGTGCTACCGCAGAGCGATCGTTCAGTGTACTATGTCGGTTGAAGACATATGTACGATCAACAATGAATAACGATAGGTTGTCATCGCTAGCATTAATGCATATCCATCGCGATTTCAGTGTGGATTTAGACAAAGTTATGGAGAAGTTCGTGTCTGCTAAGACACGAAGAACAGATTTTGGGAAATTCTAAGTAAATTCTGTCTAACAAAATCATGAAATCAATGTGTTGCTTTTATGTATTCAATTTACCCATGAAAACACCTCAGAATGCACCATTTTGAATCTAGTCAAAAAAAAAAAAATTGTTTTAATTTCATTATTCCATATGGCTTTATGTAAAAACTGTATAGGTATTGCAAAGGTGGTATCTTTGCTGGCCAATCTTAGATTTCCAAATGAAAACGAAGAACAGACATTTGTAAAAGGCAACCCAAGGAACACTCCAACTAATTAAGCTTGCTGTCAAATGGTGCAATGGTTTCAGAGCACACTTTTCTAAATTAAATGACAAACTTTATATAAAGTTTTGGCAAGGTCTGGCACAAGCAGGAGTAAAACTCAAAAACTTTCACAAAATTTATATACAGTTTGGTTTTAATCTAATTTCTAGTTTCTGAGAACAAATGTTTTCATTATTCCTTATGGTTATATGTAAAAATTAGTGGTGATAATGGCTACAGAACCGTTTTCTTTTTTTTTTCTTTTTTTTTTGTAACCATAAAAAAGACCACAGTTCCATACCTTAAGTGATACTGATTCCATAGGCACATGTTAATCAGCCTAACAAACGACTATGACCAATTAGGCAGCCCCTCTATTCTAAATAAACGTTAGAGAATACCGAAGGGGCAATCAAAAATGGACAATCCAGAGATCCTGGCAACACTGGGCACACAATACGAAGAAAAACACAACACAATATGTGTTGGACATCACCATATGCAAAACACACACAAACGACATAAATAAGATATGAGCCTTCCTATAAACAACTGGAGGCAAAGACAAACTGAACATCGTTTTTATACAGAAGTTGTAACGGACATCACAACACAGAACTCAGGTTTCTAAAATAATCAGTCCTTAGATTTCAACATTGTGAAATAAAATTACTAAATTAAAAAAAAAAAATTCTAAAAATTTAATAAGGTTGATGAATGTGTAGTAAACATGTTTTATTTGTTCAGTGTAGAATTACAGCAAAACAATCATTGAGAATCTACAGACAGGCTTAAACAATAAACTGTCAGCACATTCCAGGGACACTAAAAAATATAACATTAACATTAGCCATAGACAGGTCAACTGTCAGTTTTAGATGTTTATAGAGCTTATAGCTAGCTAGCACTTGTAAGGTACAATATAAAGAGCAACGAAACAGATCATTTGCTTCAATATTTCCATATTTAAAAGAAAAAAAAATCATGACAAATACACTTGACACTTTTAAGGGGTTGTTGGGGTCATGATTGTATGGCAGTTGGATTTACAACTAACTGTGCAATCAGTACCTATCACCACTAAAGTTGTAAGATCGAATCCCATTCATCGCAAGGTGTACTTGATACAACATTATGTGATAAAAGTTTGTCAGTGACTTGCGACAGGTCGGTGATTTTCTCTGAGTACTCTGGTTTCCTCCACCAATAACACTGACCTCCATAACATAACTGAAATATTGGTGAAAGTGGTGTCAAACACCATCAACTAACCAACCAATCAAATAACAAAGAGGTAATAAAATTATCCACTAGGCAGGAGGATATCTCTATTTCCAAATTACCTCCATAATTTAACTTAGCATTCACTGATCCTGATATTTTACTGTCCATGTTTGTGATGTCATTCATTTTTGTGATAGTATGTGGTCTTTTTGAACTGAAGATGTGCAAGCTTTTTCTTTATTGCTTTTTTGTTTCTATATTGTCATTGTATTCCGATTTATCAAGTGGAAGATGGCTGGGATCTCATCAAGTGGAGGATGGCTGGGATCTCATCAAGTGGAAGATGGCTGGGATCTCATCAAGTGGAAGATGGCTGGGATCTCATCAAGTGGAGGATGGCTGGGATCTCATCAAGTGGAGGATGGCTGGGATCTCATCAAGTGGAGGATGGCTGGGATCTCATCAAGTGGAGGATGGCTGGGATCTCATCAAGTGGAGGATGGCTGGGATCTCATCAAGTGGAGGATGGCTGGGATCTCATCAAGTGGAAGATGGCTGGGATCTCATCAAGTGGAGGATGGCTGGGATCTCATCAAGTGGAGGATGGCTGGGATCTCATCAAGTGGAGGATGGCTGGGATCTCATCAAGTGGAGGATGGCTGGGATCTCATCAAGTGGAGGATGGCTGGGATCTCATCAAGTGGAGGATGGCTGGGATCTCATCAAGTGGAGGATGGCTGGGATCTCATCAAGCGGAGGATGGCTGGGATCTCATCAAGCGGAGGATGGCTGGGATCTCATCAAGTGGAGGATGGCTGGGATCTCATCAAGCGGAGGATGGCTGGGATCTCATCAAGCGGAGGATGGCTGGGATCTCATCAAGCGGAGGATGGCTGGGATCTCATCAAGCGGAGGATGGCTGGGATCTCATCAAGTGGAGGATGGCTGGGATCTCATCAAGTGGAGGATGGCTGGGATCTCATCAAGCGGAGGATGGCTGGGATCTCATCAAGCGGAGGATGGCTGGGATCTCATCAAGCGGAGGATGGCTGGGATCTCATCAAGTGGAGGATGGCTGGGATCTCATCAAGTGGAGGATGGCTGGGATCTCATCAAGTGGAGGATGGCTGGGATTTCATCAAGTGGAGGATGGCTGGGATCTCATCAAGTGGAGGATGGCTGGGATCTCATCAAGTGGAGGATGGCTGGGATCTCATCAAGTGGAGGATGGCTGGGATCTCATCAAGTGGAGGATGGCTGGGATCTCATCAAGTGGAGGATGGCTGGGATCTCATCAAGTGGAGGATGGCTGGGATCTCATCAAGTGGAGGATGGCTGGGATCTCATCAAGTGGAGGATGGCTGGGATCTCATCAAGTGGAGGATGGCTGGGATCTCATCAAGTGGAGGATGGCTGGGATCTCATCAAGTGGAGGATGGCTGGGATCTCATCAAGTGGAAGATGGCTGGGATCTCATCAAGTGGAGGATGGCTGGGATCTCATCAAGTGGAGGATGGCTGGGATCTCATCAAGTGGAGGATGGCTGGGATCTCATCAAGTGGAGGATGGCTGGGATCTCATCAAGTGGAGGATGGCTGGGATCTCATCAAGTGGAGGATGGTTGGGATCTCATCAAGTTGTTTAACCCTGCCACATATTGGTGCCTGTCCCAATCCAACACCAGGATTCCATTGACATTATGTTGTTGAGTTGGGAGGTAGTTATTCATTTTGCTGATATTGGTAGAATTAGAGACCACAGAATCACTGTTTTAAAATATCTTTTCATTAAAAGTGTCGAGGGTAAGGGCTAGGGTTATGGTGTTTAACGCTACTTTCAACAATATTTTAGAAAAATCGTGGTTGTCAGTTTTATTGGTGGAGGAAACTGGAGTATCCGGAGAAAACCACTGACCTGTCGCAAGTCACTGACAAACTTTATCACATAATGTTGTATGGAGTACACCTCGCCGCGACATCCCCTTAAAATTACCAAGTATAGATGTTTTGCAACATAATATAGATATTACATTTGGGTATAAGAAGAGTTTGAAGATACCAAAGGGTTAATCAGATACTGTAAATCGAAGAAAAACAGACAACATAATGGCCAAAAAAAGGACAAAAGGACAAACAACGATCTACAAAACATACACATTAAATTACAGATCAAGTAACACAAATCCCACTGAAAACCGTGGGTGAACTCACGTGCTCCTGTTCCTGCTCTACTAGTGGCACCTGTCATGTTACTCTAGTCATAGATCAAATAATCTGTCTCTTGTGTGTCTATATTTGTCATTATATATTTCCTTTTTATTATTTGGACATTTTTTTTTTTTTTCTTTTTTAAGAGACAGATTATTCGGTCTACTCTAGTTACAAACCCGTTAATAAAAAATATATCGACTATAGAAGATGAAGGACAATACAAAGTTCATCTTGTGACATTCATCATCACGTTCATGTTTATATTATTCCTGTATAAACCAGTAAAATAGACATTCTGTCAATAGTCAGTATTTTATACCTCCAATTAAAGAGTTTTTTACTTAACAAATAAATTGAAACTCACTAATTACTGGTAAATGTAAGACCATGATTAGCCTTCTTTTTTTCTATTCAACATCTGGCATGTATCACCTCAACACCAATTGTCCATTTGATCAAACAATTTTATTAATAGTCTCTCAGAATTTATTCCAAGTGGAAAATCCTTTCTATAAGACCAAACAGCGAGTGCAAATTATGTTACAGATTTAGACAATACTTTAATATTAAGTGATTAACGATGTTTTTTAAAACGAGATGACTGAGAAACGTCCTCGAGTTTTAAAAAACATCTTTAATCATCTAATTATCGCTATTTTGTATTCATAATTAAATATTTTTTGTTGAGATACTGACATTTTTTTAAACACAATTAATATTTTATATTGTTAATCACTTAATTATCAAGAATTTGGTAATGTGACGTCATTATAACGTCATATTAGAAAACAAGATAATACTACGTGCGTCCTTGACAACGCTTAGCGATTAGCGATAATTTGAATCGTCTCATGCGCTTACGTGATATGAAATATATCGGTTTTAAACATCAAAGGGAAAATAAACAAAATAGCGATAATAAGTTCTATTGGACTTGCTGTGATAATGCATGTCTCGACCTTCATAACTGCCGTTATTCTGTATTTATTATTGGACTTTTGCCAAAGTCTTTAACTTAAGTTATGGAATGGCTATGAAAACATATCTAATGTTGTACTTCTTCTTGATTATTATGCAATTGTGAATGAACTGCTAAATATGCTAAAATTGACACCTATTGTTTAAAAAAAACAACTTTGATTACGGTAACAGGGTTGAACTATATATAGTCAAACCTGTATTAAGAGGACACAATTGAGACAAAGAAAAAGTGGCCACATAAAACAGGTGATCTCTCAAAAGAAGGTATTAAGAGGACACAATTGAGACAAAGAAAAAGTGGCCGCATAAGAAAGGTGACCTCTTAAAAGAAGTTCAACTCATATGAAATTTTCTATGACAGGACAAGAAAAAAGTGACCTTTTAATACAGGTGACTGCTTAATAGAGGTGACCTCATGGGCAAGTTTGACTGTATATATATATTTTATGGTATTATAGCTATTAGCTTGTTGCATACTGCCCCACAATATGTAGCAAGGATTTTAAAAATCATTGAAAAAGAAATCACGTAGTTTTCATTACAGGTTGTTCTTGTCCAGTCTCATCGAAGAATACATTTCAATAAATCATTATATGCTTACTTCATTATAACAAAAACACAACATATGAATTCCCAATAAAAATGACAATATCGTTGGATTTTTTTTTTTTTAATTTTTTTTTACAAATTAATGGATAATCAAAAAAACATATCATGAGAATTGTAAATTTATGTGTTGTCATTAAAAGTCCATCTCTAATTAAAACTCATAAATGTCCTTGTACTTTAATCCCTAGGAAGGAAGGGGAAATTAATAATCAGCCGACAGCCTGCTGAAGTCAACTAGAATTTTACAATAGAATTTGTAGAGCCAATTGAGGCCATCAGATCTCTTTAATAGAACTAATATTATACATATGAAAACTTCTGTGTCACAATGATTTATTATATTATATATAATGTTCAAGATTATAGTATTCTTTATAATAAAGATATTCGCCCGGTTATACGAGGGTAGGCATTAGGCCCACAAAATTAGTTTAACCCCCTTTTTCTATTGGATTTTGAAACTATTCTGACTGTGTGGTATTTTTTTTCCATATCTTACTGGTATAACATCGGATTTACACGATACATCAATTAATAAAAATTTGCATATTCTGGCCAATATGGGGTGGGGTTGGTTGTGAGTTATGGTGTTTAATGCCACTTTCAACAATATTTCAGTTATATTATGGTGGTCAGTTTTATTGGTGGAGGAAACCGAAGTACAGAGAGAAAACCATTGACCTGCCACAAGTCACTGACAAACTTCATCACATAATGTTATTTCGAGTACACCTTGACATGAGTGTGATTCGAACTTGCAGCTTTAATGGTGATAGATACTAATTTGATAGGTAGTTTTAGATCAGACTATCATTGATTACGACCAAGATGGCCCCTCAAGTATTAGGTGGTGTTGAACTTCAATGTTCAAGTCCAGTATTCTGATTGAACGATTTTGGAATATTATATCGATTTTGAGGTAAACTAGTTTACTAAGTAATTCCGTTAAACTAGGTATAAAGGAAAGTAACTAGGTTTAAAAGACTGCCATTTTTGCTAAACCAGTTTTAAAAGAGTAACTAGGTTTTAAAAAAAACTGTCATTTTCGATAAACTAGGTTTAAAAGACTGTCATTGTTGCTAAACCAGTTTTAAAAGACGTTTAAAAGACTGCCATTTTCGTTAAACCAGGTTTAAAACTAACTAGGTTTAAAAGACTGCCATTTTTGCTAAGCCAGTTTTAAAAGAGTAACTAGGTTTTTAAAAAAACTGTCATTTTCGATAAACTAGGTTTAAAAGACTGTCATTGTTGCTAAACCAGTTTTAAAAGACTAACTAGGTTTTAAAAAAAATATGTCATTTTCGATAAACTAGGTTTAAAAAATTGTCATTTTTGATAAACTCGGTTTAAAAACTGTAATTTTAAAAACCAGAATTTTCAGTATCATTGGAATAATCAACTCAATGAACTTGGATCCCTAGTCAGCAAATTGCTTGCTAATGACTTATTTTTTTTACTACTATCATTTTTCAAAAGCAGAAAAAAACATGTCATGAATTCACAGTACAATTCGGATAATTATTAAATATGAAATATAGGCTTAAATTAAATCCTTTAATAACATGATAGACTGGGGGGAAAATATACTATCATAAAATGAGAGATGTTATCGTATTCTACTGATAGTACATATCATTGCATGCATGTACTAGTGTATGTCATCACTGTGAAACTTGATAAATCTAGAATTCATGTATTGAATATTAGAATATACTCTTAATAAGAACGTAAATATCAATTTTAGTGTGCACGATGACACGTTTCTGATAAAACCATCATCAGGTATGATATCAAATTTAGTGCGCACGATGACACGTTTCTGGAAAAACTATCATCAGGTATGCTCATTATCGAAATATCAGAATATACACTAATAAAAACACAGATATCAAATTTGGTAGAAAAAACCTTCATCATTTATGCTCAAAATCGAAAGAATGGAAAGCCAAATAATTTATTATTAAGAAGTACATAGAGGTCATGAATTGCGAAATAATACATACCGGTATATGCTCATTGAAATATTTTTTTACTGTGATCACTATAAAAAGATGTCGTAGTGGAGCGAGTGAGCGATTTATTGTTATTCAACGTCAAGTGAGCTATATTAAGATTAAACAGCAATTATACACGAGAAACATTAAATTTGAAAAGGACAAACAAATGACTATTCATGTAGTTTATGGATTCCACCACTGTAACAATGATTGCTGTCATCTTGGCAGTTTGATCAGCACCAAAATACACAAACTTTTGTACAGGTTCATAATGATCATTATTTAATGTACAGTTGGGATTTAATCAGATTTTTTGTTTCTAAAAAGAAGTTATTTTTTACATTTTTGCATAGTAGTTGTTAAAATATACCCTGAGGTGGTGGCCATCTAGGATTTCTGAACAGTACCAAAAACAGAACATAATTTGTAGAGATTCTCCTCCAATGAATATTCATGGCAAATCTGGGTTGGTCCAAAAAGAAACCTTTGTTTCCACTAATCCGTCAGACCTTACTTTTTAGTGCCTACCCTACAGGTTTTACTGCCATTTTTGTACACACACTGTTAAAAACCATATCTTTGTACTGTATAGGGCTATGATTAGGGTTATGGTGATTATCGCCACTTTCAACAATATTTCAGTTATATCTCGGCAGTCAGTTTTATTGATGGAGGAAATCGGGAGTACCCACAGAAAACTACTGACCAGGGGCAAGTCACATTTGGGTCAGGTTAACACAACACTACCCAATAATAAATACAGTAGTCCCCCTAGCAGAAGGTCCCCCATTCTGCAATGAAAGAATGGCCTTATAAGAGGGGTGGCCTCTCTTCAGGGTGACAATTTAGTAGTAATAATACAACATTCCCCTCTTATATGACAGGGCTCTACAATGCGACCAAAACACTCGCATTTGCGAGTTACTTTTGTAAAATGCGAGTAAAAATTCTGTATTGATAGCCAGACGGCGAGTTTATATATCCGGAAAATTTTCATTCCCTCACCAATCATATTTTTCAATTTAAATTCCGACTTTGATTATCCGGTCCTTTAAACCGCACAATTGACTCAAGACATGAATGTTTTAAATCACGTACTTTTAACACTTGCAAGCGACCACGATGATCAAAAAACAAAACCTTCTTACAAACTTCTTCGCTAAATATAAATCGGTGAATCAATTGATAATGAAACTGACCTGCCCGATGCAGCATCGCCAGAAGTATCAATCGACAATACTGATGAAGGTTCTAAAGCTGAAAGCGTAAGTTTCAAGATGTCTGGAAGCCGAAGTTTTCGTGTTCGTTTATGATTCCAGTAAAGACGTTATGTATTGTGATTTTTGCAGAAAGGCAGGCCCAGATATTTAGACTTTATTATTCAAAATTTGGATTAAAAAGACATTAACTCTTTTAATTATTTTATGTTTCTTTATTTACAAGTTTTATTAAATAAAAAGACAAGCACAAAGACAAAAAAAACAAAACAAGTTGCAACACAGACCTACAAAAAGTGGGATTGAGTTCAAGTTCAAGAGAGTAAACATCTTCTGAATTCATTCAGGGCATTAATAATTATGCACAAATAAATACATATTGGAGCTATATAGTATGAATTGGTATCAATACATATTATTGGAGTTATATGGTACAAATTGGCTGGCAAGTAACTTTCTTTTGTTGGTGAGTAAAAAATGTTTCCTTAGTAGCCAAGGGCTAGTGGGAGCTGGTATGAATTGTAGAGCCCTGTATGACCACACCCCTTCTGCAATGAAAACCAGACGCTCCCAGGAGCCTGTAATCGCTCACCTGGATCAAAGCTGCTTTCAATAGCAACATAACTGCACTGTGGTGGCCATCTTGGTGGGAGAGCGCGACTGCCGGACACAATTTTGGAAGAAGACCATCCAATGACTATTCCATCAAAGTTTGGTTCTAATTGAGCTACTGGTTCCAGACAAGATGGTTTTTATGTGAATTTCCCATAGAGTCCTATGTTAAACTAAGTCCAGTTGTGCAGCCATCTTGGTCAGAGGGCGGGACCACCAGACACAATTTTGGCAGAGGACCATCCAATGACTATTTCATCAAAGTTTGGTTCCAATTGAGCTACTGGTTCCAGACAAGAAGATTTTTATGTGAATTTCCCATAGGGTTCTATGTTAAGCTAAGTTCGGCTGTGGGAGCCATCTTGGTCGAACAGCCGAACCGCTGAACACATTTTTGGAAGAGAACCATCCAATGACTATTTCATCAACATATAGTTCTTATTGAGCAAATGGTTTCAGACAAGAAGATTTTTATGGGAATTTCCCATAGGGTCCTATATTAAATTAAGTTCGGCTGTGGCGGCAATCTTGGTCGGAGGTATGAAATGCCGGACACAGTTTTGGAAGGGGGCCACCCAAGGATCATTTCAGCAAAGTTTGGTTGAGATTGGCTCAGTAGTTTCAAAGGAGAAGAATTTATTTTTTAATTTCATCCCCCTTTTTTTCTATTTTTAGCTTGGCAGCCATCTTGGTTGGAAATCGGGATCACCGGACAACTTTTGGAAGGTGGCCATCCAAGGATCATTCCACCAAAGTTTGGTTGCAATTGGCCCAGTGGATTCTGGAGAGAAGATTTTTATGTGAATTTCCCATAGGGTCCTATGTTAAGCTAAGTTCCGCTGTGGGGGCCATCTTGGTCGAAGGGCCGAACCACCGGACACATTTTTGGAAGAGAACCATCCAATGTCTATTTCATCAAAATTTAGTTCTTATTGAGCAAATGGTTTCAGACAAGAAGATTTTTATGGGAATTTCCCATAGGGTCCTATGTTATATTAAGTTCGCCTGTGGTGGCCATCTTGGTCGGAGGTCTGAAATGCTGGACACAATTTTGGAAGAAGACCACCCAAGAACTATTTCAGCAAAGTTTGGTTGAGATT
Organism: Bathymodiolus brooksi; assembly: GCA_963680875.1. Lineage (NCBI taxonomy): Eukaryota > Metazoa > Mollusca > Bivalvia > Mytilida > Modiolidae > Bathymodiolus > Bathymodiolus brooksi. The sequence continues at coordinate 23,815,706 of OY804589.1, read as the reverse complement.
GGCTCAGTAGTTTCAGAGGAGAAGATTTTTTTTAAATTTCATCCCCTCTTTTTTCTAATTTGCATAATCAGTCAAAATCGGCAAAAGTTCAAAGTTCATAAAAAAAAAACCATAATAAATGTTAAAAAGGTCATCATTATGCTTATACAGTTCAAATTTGGGTACATTCTGGTTTAAAATAGAGCAATTTTGGTCATTTGAAAAATTTTCTATTTTTAGTAATGGCGGCCATACTGGATACAGGACGGCGCTGACGGACACCATTTTGAAAGGGGACCACCTAAGGATCATTCAGACAAAGTTTGGTTGAAATTGGCCAAACAAGAAGATTTTTAAATGATTTTTTGCTTCTTTATGACTAATTTGCATAATCTGTCAAAATCGGCAAAAGTGCAAAGTTCATAAAAAATCCCACAATATATGTTAAAAAACTCATCATTATGCTTATACAGTTCAAATTTGGGCACATTCTGGCTTAAAATAAAGCAGTTTTGGCCATTTGAAGAAATTTCTATTTTTAGTAATGGTGGCCATCTTGGATGGAGGGCATGTCTATCGGACATAATTTTGAAAGGGACCCACCCTGCCAGGTTTGGTTTAATAGGAGAAGATTTAAATGTGATCTTTTATCAAAATATGCCTAATTTGCATAATCGGTATAAATCGGCTGAAAGAAAAATTTCACACAATAACCCAGTACATATGTTAAACTACTCCTTGCCATGTAGCTGCAGTTAAAATTTGAGCTCATTTTGACTTATACTAAAGCAGCAATGGACAATTGAAGATATTTCTATTTTTTGTAACAACAGCCATCTTGAATGGAGGGCGGGGCTGTCGGACACAATTATGAAAGGGACCCACCCAGGGACCATCCCTGCCAGGTTTGGTTTAATTTGGTTCAGCGGTTTCAGAGGAGAAGATTTAAATGCGATCTTTTATCAAAATATGCCTAATTTACATAATCGGTATAAATCGGCTGAAAGAAAAATTTCACACAAAAACCCAGAACATATGTTAAACTACTCCTTACCATGTAGCTGCAGTTAAAATTTGAGCTCATTTTGACTTATACTAAAGCAGCAATGGACAATTAAAATTTCATTCCTGCTTTTTTCTATTTTTAGCTTGGCAACCATCTTGGTTGGAAGTCGGGATCACCGGACACAATTTTGGAAGGGGGCCATCCAAGGACCATTCCACCAAAGTTTGGTTGCAATTGGTCCAGTGGTTTCTGAGGAGAAGATTAAAATGTGAAATGTTGACGGACGGACGAAAAGTGATGGCAATAGCTCACATGGCCTAAAGGCCAGGTGAGCTAAAAATTGACCAGATAAGAAAGGAGTCCTCTCTTGAGGGCGACAATTTATTAGTAATAATATTACAGATGTCTGCTTATTATAAGGCCACATCTTCTACAATGAAAAAGTGACCTCATATGAAGGGTGACCTCTCTTAAGGGTGACAAAATTAGTAGTAATTTTACAAAAGTTTCCCTCTTACAAGGTAACACCTTGAAAAATTGACCTTTGGTGAGAGGGACTAAAAAATCAGTACATACTCCATAAGATGTTGAATAAATTATCAGAACCTCTATGTGAACCTCGAGGAAATCCTCTTTCCAACTAGAGGCTCATTGTGCTGAGCCTGTGTCGCTCACCTTTCATTCTGTTTTGAGGAAACTTTATACAGAACCTTCCATTGGTGCTTCCTACCAAATTTCAATAAATTTGACCAAATGGTTTTGGAGAAGATTTTTTTCATACGGCCAATCACAAACAAGAATGCCTATGCGGCCATGGAAATTTTGTAAATGCGAAGCGGTTTTAGAGGAAAAGATTAAAATGTGAAAAGTTAACAAATGCCAAGAGATGGCAAAAGCTCAAGTTGCCTTAGGCAAAGTGAGCTAAAAATATATTCAGAAGGTCATTCACAGTCCAACCTTGATTTTTTTTCTTCAAAATAATGTAAAGTTAAATATATACTTAATTTTTTAATGTTTTTGTTGTTGTAATAAAGCTACATGTTCAGGATTACGTTACAATAACAATGCATGGAGAAAAAATAACGATTTTCTATATTAAATTTTTTTTTTACCTTTAAGAAAATTACCTGGTGAATTGCCATTTAAAATTAATTACATCGGTGGTGTAATGGTTAGCATGCTCGTCTCGAGTGTGGTAGATCGTGTGTTTGATCCCCGATCTGGTCAAACCAAAGACTAGAAAATTGGTATTTGTTGCTTCTCCGCTAAGCAAGCAGCTTTAAGAAGAAAGAGCAAAGACTGGTTGGCTCAGAATCAGGATAGCGTGTACAAGTGGTGCGCCACATCTATCTGAGATGTTGTGCATTCAAACTTTAAATTAACAAAGATTTCCTACATTGAAACTTATTTAAAGGGGCATTAGCTACGATTTTGACCAACAAAATTATGTGTTTTGAAAATTGGTAAATAGCTTTAAAAGGATGAAATAAAGATAAATATTTCACATTAAACAACTTATCGAACCACTTTTCGCCTTTTGAGAATGAAAATTACCATCGATTTATTATTTCCTTGCAAGCAAATAATTTGACCTCGCTTTCTCCGTATGCAACTGACCTTAATAGTGCCAGGTAAAAACGAATAATTTGTATTTTGTCGCTTATTAACTACAAACTTTCATGGTTCTTTGTTCTTAATTAACACAGACTAAAAGTAGATTCACAAAAGATAAGAAATATCTGCATTGTTGTACTGATTTAATGACGATTCGACAAACTCCGTAAACAATGTCGATAATTAATAAGATGGCATCCATTTCTTGATCGATCTCAAAACACGAGCAGTTGCACGATTTTTCCCCGATGCGCATACATTTCATAACATTTATAAGTTACAGAAACATGTTTTATTATGGCATCAATCATATCTGATAGTTTTTATGGGTAACAAAAATTTACGATTTGGCAGATAATGCCCCTTTAATGTTTGGTTTATACAGGATTCTGGTTTAGTCAAGGTTGGTTTCAACTGGTTTCAATGAGCGAGTGAGTGATTGTTGTTTAACACCAACTCAGCAATTTTTCAGCTATATTATGGTGAGAACAAGTTAATTTTCAACGAGATGATGATGAGGTCTGCTTTGTACTCGACCAACACGCTTAGTTGGACTTTTTAATGGTGCTAACTCACTAAAATACAGTCCACAGATAGACATGTCACTCCACTCTGACACATCATCCTGATTCCTAGCCAACCAGTTTGTGTTCTTTCTCCTTAATGCTGCATGCTTAGTGGAGAAGCAACAAATACCAATTTTATAGTGCTTGGTTTGACCTGATCGGGGTTCGAACCCAAGATCTACTGCACTCGAGGCGAGCACGCTAACCAATTACACCACCGATGCGTTTGGTTTCAACTGGTTTCAGTGTATTATGATGTCTTGAAGTAATTTATTAACAGTCAATGCATTTCTGGACGTCTCAAGAGAAATGTACAGATCACATGAAAATTGTATTTTTTATGATGTCTATACAATTTCGTTTCTTACAAGATTGTTTTATAGAAGGCAATTTATTCTATTACCAGCTGATCCTGTGTCCAAGGTTAATTGATCATTAATAATGAATTGAATGAAAAAAAAATGTCCTCCCCGCTCTCGGCACATTCAATCAAACTACATGCTCGAACTGTCATGTGTCATATTTTACCCAGACAGTCATTCAAGGATATAAAAAATTAAAAAATCGTAAATTTTTTAAATTCTATCTTCTAAAAAAGAAGATAGAATTTAAAAATTTTACGATTTTTTTTAATCGTAATTAACATGGCAAATCAATTTCGAAAGAATCATACTTCGTTCAAATGTATTGATAGTGATTGTTGTTTAATCCTCAGGGCCGCCGTGGTCGTGATCGTATGGTAGTTGGATTTACGATTACCTGTGCAATCAGAGCCTATCACCACTAAGATGTGAGTTCGAATCCCATTCATGGTGAGGCGTTCAACATTATGTGATAAAGTTTGTAAAAGACTTACGACAGGCAAGTGGTTTTCTCCGGGTACTTCGGTTTCCTCTATCAATAAAATTGACCGCCATGATATAACTGAAATATTGTTAAAAGTGGCGTTAAACACCATAAACCAACCAATCAACCTGTATAATCCTCAGAGTATAATGCAAGGACAAAACTTAGCATATTTGCTGCAGTTGCTAACTGGGCTCCCTAAAATAACAAATTTTAAACTAGCCCAGCAAAAAATCTTGACGTCCAGCAACTTCCATTGCATATGAAATATTCAAAAATTCAGTAGCCAGCTGGACTACTATCTAAAAAGTTTCAGGGGTCCAGGTCAAATTTCAGTAGTCTTGGGCCGTTTGGGCCCTGTTTAATTGGCCTACAGCTATCAGATTCTAATTAAAGGTGATGGGAGTTGAATGCCAGTTTCAACAATATTTCAGTTGTATCGTATTTAATGTGACCCTAACCTTTCAACTCTAACCCTAACACTTCAAATCTGTAAAACTAGTTTCACAGTCTTAAACAAGGGCAATGCAAAACGTGGCATATCCCCTGGCCTAAAAATTTGACCCAGTGACCTTGACCTTTGACCTTGAAAATCAATAAGGTTCCAGATTTTCTTAAGGACTAAGTATGTACCAAGTTTGGTCAAAATCCATTGAAGGATGTTGATTCTAGAGTGTTCACAAGGATGTTACGGAAGGACAGACGGACAATAGCGTTACTTTATTCCTTCGCAACTTCGTTGGCGAGGGTATAATAAATGATAGCTATAAAACAAATTATACAGTACAGCAGCCCCCTTCTTATAAGGTCACTTTCAGCAAAGGCCAAATTTAGTGAGAGTAAAATATTATTAAATTGTCCTCTCTAGAGTCAGGTCACCCTCTTATAAGGCCACTGAATCAGTACAGAAGGGGTGACTGTATAAGAGGGAGACTAATGACAATACACTACATTTCCCTCCTTAAGAGAGGCCACTCCTCATATTATGCCACTTATTCATTACAGAAGGAGTGGCCTTATAAGACGAGCACTACTGTATTAAAATACAAGGGGTTTGAATTGGTTTATGGTGTTTAACGCCACTTTCAACAATATTTCAGTTATATCGTGGCAGTCAGTTTTATTGGTGGAGGAAACCGGAGTTCCTTGAGAAAACCATCGACCTGTAGCAAGTCACTGACAAACTTTATCACTTAATGTTATATCGAGTACACCTCTCCATGAGCGGGATCCGAACTCACAACTTTAGTGGTGATAGGCACTGATTGCATTGGCAGTTGTAAATCCAACTACCATACAATTACGACCACAATAGCCCCTCAAAATACAAGGATATGTACATGAACAGGGATGTGTAAAGAGTACCAGTGTTCACAACTGTAATTTGCTTGCTATATATTATTCCATTTAAAATTTTCAAAAAAATTATTCCAAAACCAATTCTTCTTAGATTTTGATTATAAACAAAAACAGAATTAAATACAGTTTTATCCTACAATTTCAGAATACAGTCAAACTGCCGTAACGGTCACCTTTGTATAATGGTCACCTGCTCATAACGGTCACTTTTGTGCTCTCCCGGTGCATTTTACTATATATTTTAATTCGATATAGTAGTCACCTGTTCAATGTGGACAGCGGCCATCATTTATTAGTAATTTTCAGCATAAATCCTTTGAATAACGGTTAATTAATTGTTTTAAATAACACTGGAAGTGATTTCGGAAGACCTGTATTTTTCTCAAATGTACTAAAAATGCTAAGGTGTTACAAAATATATTGATTAATTTTATTAATTAAATAAACAAACGTAGGATCTACAGTATACATTTCCTGAATAGTAAATTACTAATAGGATAGTATATACCCGGGGGTTATTTGAGATTTTTATTCATTACAATGAGAGTAGAAATTCACTCACCAAAAATATCGAAAACATCGTATTATGTATCTAGTGCATCATGTCAAAAATCATCAACATCCGTAATTAGGAAAGTTTCGAAATTAGACCACAAAGTGAAAGCGATAAATCTTTGTGATGGTGGGAAAAATTGTTAGGCTGTGGCCGAGGAGATGGGTGTTGGTCATACCCAGATAATGAACATTCTTAAAAGAAAACGTGAGATTTTGAAAATAATGTTCCCAGTTGAAGAAAACGTCAACGTTGTGTTATATCATATTAAGAACATTTCATCAACAATAAATGTAAACAAGAGCAACATAATACAGGAACAAAATAAAAAGCAAAACATAACATGCAATTAAAAAAAAATTATTTACAATATTTCGTCGAATAATTAAACCCTTATACATAACGGTCACCTGTATATATAGTGGTCATTTTGTCAATCTCCCCCAGGTGACCACTATAGACAGGTTTGACTGTAGTATTATGATAGAAGAAATTTAGATTCTCACGAGTTAAACACAAAAATTTGAATTTTGAAAGTCAAGTAAAAACACAAAAATTTGAATTTTGAAAGTTAAAAACACAAAAATTTGAATTTTCAATGTCAAAAACACAATATAGTGATAGTAATTTGTGTTCAAATCTTGAATATTTAAAAACTGTGCTTTAAAAAAAATTATTGAAATTTCTAAATTACTACCGGTACATAAAACGACATTTAATTCTGTTTTTATTAATACTGTACAAATTTTATCAAAATCTGACAATAACTGACGTCAAGATAATTGTTTTGTTGTAAAAGCGTGATTTTATATGAGACATTTACAAAAACAAACAAAAATAGTGTGACAAATATTTTTTTGGTTCAGGATAATTTTTTGTTGTACAAGCATGATTTTATATGAGATATTAAAAAAAAATGAAAGGAATATTTTTTTGGCATCAGGATAAAACAATTTTGCTGTAAAAACACGATTTTATACGAAACATTAATTAAAAAAAAAAATACTATAAATAGTGTTATGAATATTTTTTTTGCGTCAGGATAATTTTTGTTGTTGTAAAAGAGTGATTTATATGAGAAATTTATAAAATAAAATAAAAAATAATGTGACGAATAGTTTTTTGCATCAGTATAATTTTTTTTGCTGTAAACGCATGATTTTATATGAGAAATTTATACATAAAAAAAAAAAATAATAATAGTGCGACGAATATTTTTTTGCGTCAATTTAATTTTTGTTGTTGTAAAAGCATGATTTTATATGAGACATTAATAAAAAAAAAAACTTTAAAAAAAATAGTGCGACAAATATTTTTTTACGTCAGTTAAATATTTTTTTCTGTAAAAAAAGTGATTTTATATGAGAAATTTATAAAAAAAAAAAATTAAGTGTAACGATTTTTTTTTGCATGTCTCTCTTCCTACATGTACCTTACCTAAAATCAATATATTTTACAGTTAATTGAAGATAACTAGAGACAGGTGAGAAGAGTATGTAAACTGATTAGGTAACTCATATATTACAGCCAAACTATTAATCAGGCAGGTGCTTCCCACTCTTTAAAGCAAATGGCAAAATCATCTAAGTCACGATTTCACAGGTTTGTGTAACAAAACACTACAAAGACCAGCATTACATAAAATTTTGATCTATTTATTTTATTTTTTTTTTTTTTTTTCAAAACCAGTAAAAAACCAGTAAAACTAACAGATGTTTCCCCAGATTTGTAAGTCAAGTACCTTAATCCAACATTAATTTTCTTCTCATCGTGAGATCCACTGTCAATCTTTGTTATGTTAAGTTTTTATGTTTGCTTGATGGTGCTTAACGCTACTTTCAACAATATTTCAGTTGGCGGTCAGTTTTATTGATGGTGGAAACCGGAGAACCCGGCGAAAACCACAGTGTACTTCTTTCCAAAACTAATAAGGTTAGGGTTAGGGTTATGGTGTTTAATGCCACTTTCAACAATATTTCAATTGCATCATGGCGGTCAGTTTTATTGGAGGAGGAAACAGGAGTACCCGGGGAAAACCTCTGACCTGTCGCAAGGCACTGACAAACTTTATCACATAATGTTGTACACCTCGCCCTGATAGAGATTCGAACTCACAACATCAGTGGTGATAGGCACTGATTGCATAGGTAGTTGTAAATCCAACTACCATACGATCACGACCAAGACGGCCCCAGTAGAACTAACAGATGTTCCCCCATATTTGTAAGTCATGTATCGTAATCTAACATTAATTTTCTGCTCATCGTGACATCCACTGTCAATCTTTGTTATGTTGAGTTTTTAACTCTAGAGTACGCCATTTTCAGTTAGATCTCAGGGCATTCCACAGCAACCAGACACCGGGCAAATTGCCTGTCTAATTGTATTTTCCCCCCCTACTTTGTTTTCCAAAATGAAAATGTCAAAGTGAAAGTATAATATGGCTTTGCTTTGCATACTGGTATTGCAGGATCCCCCTTCTACTTTAGAATTATCACCTCCCACTTGAAAATGAGATCTGTAGGAAAATCTAAAATAAACAGCTGCGCCAAGAGCGCATGATACGCCCGTCGTCAACATTCATACAATATTTGTAAAGACTTTCTTTCCCATAACTCTGGAATGAAAAATCGAAATTTCACCAAAAAGTATACAGACCGTAGGACTCAATTCCAATGACTGTGCGAAGTTTGAAGTGAATTGGCCAAGAGATTCTCAATTTACAGCGCGACATACGAAAAATCGCCTATAATTTGATGAATAAAGTCCCATAACTCTGGAATGAAAAATTGAAATTTCACCAAAAAGTATACAGACCATAAGACTATCAATTCCAATAACTATGCGAAGTTTGAAGTGAATTGGCCAAGGGGTTCTCAATTTACAGCACGACATACGAAAAATCACCTACAATTTGATGAATAAGTCCCATAACTCTGGAATGAAAATTCGAAATTTCACCATAAAGTATAGAGACCGTAAAACCATCAATTCCAATAACTCTGTGAAATTTGAAGTGAATTGGCCAAGAGGTTCTTAAGTTAGAGCGTGATAAGTCAGCCTCTCTATATAGTATTGCTACATACTTCTTTCCAAAACCAATAGGGTTAGGGCTTTCAACAATATTTCAGCTATATTTGTCAGTTTTATTGGTGGAGGAAACCAGAGTACACCGAGGAAACCACCAACCTGCAACAAGTCACTGACAAAACTTTATCAAATAATGTTGTATCAAATACACCTTGCCTGAGCGGGGTTCGAATTCACAACGTTAGTGGTGATTGGCACTGACTGCACAGGTAGTTGTAAATCAAATTATCATACGATCACGATCATGACGGCCCTAAAACAAATAGGTCTTCCAGGATATTTACCAAAGGTGGAATTTCATTATATTGTATTTAGAAATCTAATTGTTTCATGTATCAGCTGTTAACAGAATTTTAGTATGGCTGCAAGGTACGTACTATCAAAAACATTAAGAAGTCTGTGACTATTGACATTTTGTACATTTTGAAGAGGCATAACTCCAGAACAGTTAACACATTGTTCAAAATAAAAAAATGACATATGTTTTGTTATTATAAGTAATCATATCATATATTTATACATACATAAATTATTAATAATATGTAAATTATACATAACATAAGATATGGCTGCAAGGTACTTTTTAAAACATTAATAGAGGCTGTCGTGGTTATGATCATATGGTAGATGGATATATAACTACCTATGCAATCAAGTGTCTATCACCACCAACATTGTGAGTTCGAATCCAGCTCAGGCGAGGTGTACTCGATACAACATTATGTGCTAAAAATTGTCAGTGACTTGTGACAGGTTGGTCGTTTTCTCCTGGTACTTCGGTTTCCTCCACCAATAAAACTGACTGCTATGATATATAACTGAAATATTGTTGAAAGTGGTGTTAAACACCATAACCCTAACCCTAACACTAAAACTTTAATAAGTCTGAGAATTAAAGAACATTTTGTACATATTTAAGAGGCATAACTCCAAAACATCATCCTCGTCAAAATCCAATTTGACCTTAATTTGATTGTTATTCGTAAATTTTTACATAAAAGAATAAACATTTGTGTCAAATGAAACTAATAAAATTCTCGTAAATCAATATTTTAGAAATTTTGCATATTTTCAAATGGCATAACTCCATAACTGTAAAAATTATCATAGTTCAAAATAAAAATTGATCTTTATTTTGTAACTATGTAATCACACCATACCCCAAGAGAAAATGAAAACGGGATCCCATCGGGATGAAATCCCAGTGAAATTGGTGGGATAAGCCGGGATAAGCGTTTGAAGTCAGGATCCTGTTCGGGATAAATATCTGAAACTGGGATCCCATTCAGGATAACTGTCTGAAGCCGGGATCCCATTCCGGTTGAAACAGGAAAACATAAACCAGAATTCTGTGGAATTTAATTTTTTTTAAATCCCGAAATATAAAATATATCCTGGATATCGAGTATTGAATTTGCTCGGTATTTTCGTTGTCCTTGTACTTCTCCTTGTTGGAACGTCCGGTTTAGCACTTTGTTTATGCGATGGTGAACTAACAGTCTCTTTGTTTGTTTCAATAGTTGGCTCATGAGTGTCCATATCCGACTGATCATCCTCAAATGATGGTTCACATAAGTCTTTTTGAATTTGTTCCTTTGTCTTACGTAAGTCTCTGCGATTACGGCGGTACAACGTCCCATTAACATCAACAATGTAGGATCTCGAATTTACAATGTCAATAGTCTCTCCCAGTTTCCATTTTTCTGATCTGATTATTGGTCTCGCGCGCACGTCTCCAATGTCTAATTTCTGAAGTTCCTTGCCGGTCTTGTCGTAGTAATATTTCGCTTTCTGTCTTTTGTGTTCGATTTTCTCTTTGACATTGTCGGCAACACGTGATGTAAGATGTGATTTGGTTGTCGGCAACAGAGTTCTAGTTCTTCGCGACATTAGCCTTTGTACGGGACTACTGTTCATGTCCACGGTTGGTGTATTTCTCCAGTCAAGAATAGCTTTCCAATTATCCTTTCCGTCTCGGTTTGCTTTCTTCAAGATTTTCTTAGCGATTTTAACGGCTGACTCTGCTTTTCCATTTGATTGACTGTAGTGTGGTGAGCTTGTAATATGTTCAAATTCCCACTCATTAGCGAAATGTTCAAATGACTTGATATCGAACTGAGGACCATTGTCCGTAAGACAAATATCTGGTATTCCATGACGACTGAAATGCTTCTTCAAGCACTTAATCACAGTTTCTGAAGATGTAGAAGTTCGAAGTTCGTCCAGTTCCCAAAAGTCAGAGTAGAAATCGACTGTTATTTGATAGTTCTTGTCCTTGATCGATAATAGGTCAATTGCAACTTTGCTCCATGGTAGATTTGGAATCGGATGTAGTCATCAGCATTTTTTTTCTGTTGTTTAGCTTGATATTCATTGCAGGTGCTACATTGTTGGATGTAGTCTTTAATTTCACTGTTCATACAAGGCCAGTAAAGTGTATCCCTAGCCTTTCATAAACAAGATTCGACCCCTAAGTGACTAGAATGAACCCTCGTCTTCATTTTGTGACGTAGCGATTTCGGTATGACGATACGATTTCCTTTGAACAAAACTCCATTTTGTGCACTAAGCTCGTCACGATATGGCCAATATTGCTTAATTACTGTTGGTACACGGTCTTTTTCTTCTGGCCACCCATTTAGAATATTTGTCCTTAATGTTTGTAGCGATTCATCAGTTGTTGTGTGTTCCCTAATGGCTTGTAAGCTTTTGTCCGATATGTTGACAGAATCTGCAAAGTTTATGTTGTCAAGGTCATCGAATACTCTCGTTTCATGCTGTATTTTAAAGATCTCATGTTGTGGCGTAACAGCTGTAATTTGTATGTTCGGTAAAGCCGCTCTAGATAGAAAGTCGGCAATGTGCAGGTCTCTTCCTTTCTTGTAGATGACATCAATGTTGTACTTTTGTAGTCTTAATAACATACGTTGTAGTCTCTTTGGCGCGGATAGTAGTGGTTTCTTAAAAATGGCTTCAAGTGGTTTATAATCAGAATGAATTGTAATATTGTCTCCTCCGTAAATGTATTGGTCGAATCTTTCACAGGCAAATACGATAGCAAGACACTCTTTTTCAATTTGCGCATAACGTTGTTGACTTTCCGTCATCATTTTCGATGCATAGCACACCGGCTGACCATTCTGGAGTAATGCTGCGCCTTGTCCTTTCTCGCTAGCATCACGCTGGATAGTTACTTCCTCATTGACATCATAGTACTTAAGAATTGGGAAATTTGTGACAAGTTCCTTGATGTTCTGTAACGTGTCTTCTTGTTGTGACTGCCATGACCAGATGTTGTTCTGTTCGATCACTAGACGTCATAGAGGTTCAGATACCTCCGATATTTTCGGTAGAAACTTTGACAGGTAATTGACAAATCCAAGGAATCGTACTGATTGTACATCGGTAGGTCTCGGCATATCTTGGATGGCTCTGTCTTTTTTGGGGTCTGGATTGAGTCCATCCTTCGTAAGCAGATGTCCAATGTAAGGCACTTCTTTGCATCTAAGATTGAGCTTGTTCTTGTTGAGCTTGAGATTTACTTTTCTAGCTCTATCCAGTAAGTTTCGAAGTTTTCATCGTGGTCTTGCGTAGCTTCTTCTTCTGTCTCTCCACTTCCGAAGACCAGAATATCATCGATGATTACATCAACTCCATTTAATCCACTTAACGCTTTGTGTTGTCTCTTTTAAAACTCTTCTGGAGCTGTGTTGATACCAAATGGCATACAGAGCCATCTGTATCTTCCAAACGGTGTCCAAAACTTAGAGAGCATACAACTTTCTTTGTCAAGCTTAATTTGCCAAAATCCGTCTTTAGCATCGAGAACGGAGAACACTTTAGCATTTGAGAGGTATGGCAATATCTCATCAATTGTCGGCATTGGGTAATACGAGCGTTTCAATGCTTTGTTGAGATCTTTAGGATCTAAGCATATCCTAAGTTTGTTTGGTTTCTTCACCACAACCATGCTGCTGATCCATTCCGTTGGTTCAGTTACTTTTGTAATTATGCCCATCTTTTCGAGGTCGCTTATTTTCTGCTTTACTGCTTGTTTCATAGGGGCTGCTACCCTATGCGGTTGATGCTGTATGGGTTTTACTGACTTATCTATTTCAAGATGATATTCTCCTGGTAAGCATCCTAGGCCTGTGAATACGTCGTTGTATTCTCTCAGAATCTGCTCACGAGTCAGTGTTTTGTTACTCATCATATGCACTGAGTCATCAGTAAGCTTAATAATGTTTATCTTTTCACATGTTTCTGCTGAAAGTAACGGATGTGCTCAACATCGACAATTTGAAATTCTAAGTCGTAGGTTTTCCCATTCCTTGTGCACGATATCGTTGCCTTTCCAATAGATTCTAATTTGACTCATCGTACAGTTTTAGCTTTGCGTTGCTCATCTTCATTTTCGGATTCCCATTCTGGGCAATGCTGCAAAGTTCACAAAAGCTCATGAGATTGCATGTTGATCCTGTATTTTATATCGTTTTGGTACCTTCCCATTCTCATATTCAAGTGAATAAACCATTGCTTTCCTTTTGTTTTCACGGCTCCGATGCAGTGAGTAATCTGACAAACTGATTCATCAGTAGACGAGTCAAATTCCTCGGTATATGAGTCATCGTCAACAAAATGTGCGCGTGGCTTCTGCTTTGCCCTGTAGTGAGATGTATGCGGTTTCCTTGCGTTTTTTTTGCAAACTCTTGCAAAGTGATTCATCTTTCCGCAATTTTGTTGATATGCTGGGCATGCAGATTTCTCCCTGGCATGACTGCCTCCACAATATTTGCATTTCTGCCTATCACTTCCTTGCGTTTGCTTAGCTTCCTGCGTTTTCTTTTTAGCTTCTGTGCCTAGCCTTGCACTGAAATGAACGTCTTTCGACTCATCAGTTCCTATTTTCTTATGTTGCTTCTCCGCTGTTTCGCTAGATCTGCACATATTTATTGCTTTCTTTAGATCTAATTTTGGCTCTCGCAACATCCTCGCTCTTGCTGCACTGTCCTTTGTACCAAGTACAATCCTATCCCTTATTAGTTCGTCATTAAGAGTTCTGAAGTCACACGATTCTGCTAGTTGTCTTAATTTTGTGACGTATTGGTCTACGCCCTCTGTTGATTCCTGATCGGTTGTATTAAAAATGTATCTCTCGTAAATAACGTTGACTTGCGGCTCAAAATGTTTCTTCATTGCTTCTAAGATAGTTTTAGTTTTCTTTCTATCTTCTTTTGTAATATCTAAATGTTTATAAATTCTGAAGCATTCCTTTCCCATAATTGATAATAGCGATGCAACTCTTATCGTGTCATCTTTCTCATTCAATTGTGTTGCTATTTCGTAGTTCTCCCATTGTGATTGAAAAAAGTTCCAATTTACTCTGAGATTGCCCCTTATTTCCATCTTATCAGGCATCGGAAAGTTACTGGTCGCTATTTTTAGATCATGTGACTAGTAACACGTGTGTGGTCTTGTGTGTAGTAAGCCTTATCGGCTAAGTTAATGAGGTACGGTAAGGGTCTCTTATAGCTATGTTGCTGATATCACATAAAAGTTAATTAACGATGCAAATGTAGTGTGAACTAATTGAAAGTTAGTTCGCTGTGTTCTTTGCAATAAAAGAGTTAAGGCCAAAAAAAAAATGTGTGTTTCTGATTGCATGGTCTTCAAAATTAGGGTCGGTAGGTCGGGTTTTTATTTTTTATTTTTTTTTTATTTGAAACCTACAAGTATGCTCCTTCCTCTAAAATCACACAAACTTGTTTGTTTCTTTCTTACTACAGCTTATAATTAATTATTTGACATACAGTACAATGTGTTTGGTTCCAACCATCGATCAAATGTACAAGGAAATGAAGAAAATTGTTGAAGTCAGAAACAAACACGGAAACGGAGACGAATTTCCAGATTTTGCCAATCTATTTTTTTTTTAGCATAAAAAATGTTAGGGTCGGCGGTAAAATTTTAGGGTCGGTCAGTCGATCGTAAAACACACCTATTTCTTTTTTTTGGCCTAATATAATATTCGTCCTACCGCTGGTGAATGCTTAATAACCCACAGTTTATAAATCCTTTGTTCTCGTAATCCACGTTGTTTACACGTGTGCTATTTCTGTTCATTAAGTGCATTTAGGATTACAAACGGGAATGTTCATCAACGTATTTCCTCAGTTGGCTTACTAAATGTCACTGCTAAATAATTTTCGATTTTTATACCCTTCAGAATGTCACTTTGTCACATTTTGGTGTAGGCTCGCCAAGTCTGACACCATGTTTCTAGATCTACATTTATTAACTACCGAGATATATTTAGATACATGAATGCTGTACAACAGGGATAATCTCAAAACATTGAATGATATCCTAACAAAACATCAGTGGTGATAAGAGTAATAACAAAATTACCGAACTCCCTGTATGCACTGATTGCATATAGGTAATTGTAAATCCAACTATCATAAGATCACGACCATGACGACCCCTTATGTCTGTCCCAAGTCAGGAGCAGATAACTTTTATCATGTTGGTGGAATTGTTGATCATCCCGAATTTAAACTGTCATTACATAACAGGGATAAAACATAACTATTTTTTACCAGGGGCTAGCTGGGCTGCTGACTTAATTTCTATGGGCCCAACAAAATGTTTAGGGAAACCCATTTATTTGAAGGTAATACAGGGTTTTTAGATACTTATGGCTGTATTTTGCCTTGTCGGTTTTCCTTATTTGTGGAGGATTTATGCCTCTGATAAACTTCCACATTTTCTAAGCACACATTAACTACCTACTTATGATTTTTAACTCTTGAATGTATCATTATCCTGCCATTTAAATGCTTCCAAGATTGATTTTACAGAGGCAGGTATGCCAATTTTTATCATGTAATACCAGGGTACTAAACTAACAACATTTTATTTTATACAGTACTTCTTTAAAATGTCTTCATGAAATAATAATAATTTCAGGACCAATCCACACAATAAGAGATATGAAGTAAGTAGGAGAAAACGGTACAATTATATAAAAAAAAGAAAAAAAAAAAAGAAAAAAAAAACTTTTTCACTTTCTTCTTAGTTTGAAAAAAACAACATACACAACTTTAATGACTCATCGTAAATTCATAACAGAAAGTTGATATTTAGTCAATTTTTTTTTACAATTCATATAGTTTGGCAAATGCATAAAAATAATTGCACTTGATCAAAAGATTGCATGATGTTGCACACCACAGAAAGTTAAAATTATCAGAATCATGTTAGATGCACAGATTTAAAGTATTAAATAAGTTAATAGGAAAAGACAATAAAATCCGACAGTAAAAAAAAAATTCCAATTATAAATAATAACCTATTCATAGTTTTGAAGTTTATCAAGTCATGTTTCTTTTGCTTTGAATTATGCCGAGCAAAAAGAAATTAAAATTTCAAAATGATATTTTACTTCCTGGATTTATTTGAAGTATAATTTATATAATGAAGGTCTTAACAGTAATTTTTACTTCTCTAGTAATAAAATCCCGGAACCTGAAAAATGTAGATTAGGTTACAGCTGTTAGGTGTATAACTCCAATACTTTCACCAATATTTCACATTAAAATATGCTATTCTATAGAAATATGGGATTTTAACCATTAGATAAGATACAACTCATCAGACCTTGTACAATATAGTCAAACTGTCTATAAAGGGCACTGAATTGAACCTGAAAATGTGCCATGTTTGTTAACGTATCGGGTCAAAATTAACATTCTTTATGCAGGACCTTTCATAGATGTTTCTTACCAGGTTTCGGTTCATTTGGTTAAGCAGTTTTAGAGTAGAAGATTCTTAGAAATTGACCAACCAGAAACAAGACTTGCCTATGTTTGTAAACGGATCTGGACGAAATGAGCAATATTAATAAAGGTACTTCAATAGAAGCTTGCTACCAAGTTTCAGTTCATTTGGCTTAGCAGTTTCAGAGGGAAAGATTAAAATGCAAAAAGTAAACAGACAATGGATGCCAAGTGATGGCAAAAGCTCACATGGCCTTTTGGCCAGGTGAGCCAGGGCTTTCAATATTGTTTTGAGAGTACCAGTACTTCACTATTTACAGGCGGTACTTTTATTTAAATTTGAACATTTTTCATGAATATCTTATACAACACTCTTTAAAATCAGGAGATACCAAACACCATATTACAGACTTTTTGAGAAAAAAAATTTCAATATGCAGGACATAGGTCCTGCACCCAATAATTTTCTGCAGGACCTACTGAAATTGTGCAGGATCGGAATTTACAAAATTCTAAGATTTAAACGGAATCAGTGATGGGAACAATATTTTTCAAATATAAACACACGAAATGGTCGCGTTGATGCATCACAGCCAGTTTAAACTATAAAAATACAATGATTAATAGAATTACCATGGAAACAGTTGCATGTTTAAGAAGTAAATGTCATTTGAAGCAGAATCTAATTCAGAGTTGACCGTGATTGTTCCGGCATACCAGTTGCATTTCCGATTTCCGGTGCAAAACAAAATAAACAAACAAAAAATTTTGTCGGACACCCGGACCAGCATACTTGGCAGTATTGCCGGTCCTTGTGATTTTCTGCCTGCTCGGTCCGACGAATTTCAAAAAGTCTGATATTAGGCGGGTAAAAGTACCTGGTACCACCCCTTATTGAAAGGCCTGGGTGAGTTAAAAATTAAGTACTTCAATTTTTTTTCAGATTTTCTTCCTTGTTATAATTATTTACAAAAGTGTAAATTATAAAAGAAAGACTGCTAATTTGCTTATTTCAGATAAATGTGTGAAATGTTATAAATACAAAAATTGTGCTAGACGTTACTTACACATCATTGACAAAACAAAGTCATTTAATGAACTTTGAAATATCGCTTAACCTGTGTTGTTGAACTTTAAAATGAGTAAATTATGGCCTTTTTTGTTGTCAATGATATGGGGTGAGGTGTGTTTGATTGCTTTGTTCATATATTTTTTTGGATTGATGACCATCCCTGTCTAAGCTTTCTCTTCATAATCATCGTATAAATTGACTTACTTGTTTGTCTCTGTATTGAAAGTATAATTGTAAACTTTTATCTTCATTGTTAATTTCTAAATGAGACAATTTGAAAAATGGTATTCAAATGGGTTATGATGTTCAACAATATTTCAATTATATCATGGCTGTCAGTTTTATTGGTGAAGGCCACCCGAGTACCCGAAGAAAACCACTGATCTGCTGCAAGTCACTGACAAACTTTATCACATAATGTTCCATCGAGTACACATTGCCATGAAGGAGGTTCGAACTCACAACTTCAGTGGTGATAGGCACTGATTGCACATGTAGTTGTAAATCCAACTACCATACGATCACGACCACGACGAAAAAATAAGAGATTTATTTATAAATACCGTACCTTTTTTCCATTAACACTAAGTGATGACAGGTACAGCCACAGGAGTGAAGGCACAAACTCTAATGAAAACAATCTTAATTCTTCTTTGTCTGATCTATAAAACTCAAACAGCTGGTGGCATACAGGGTCTAACTTCTGAAATGAAAAGAATTTTTATTTTAATATATTCATACAGTTTTATTGAGACAAAATTGAAAAAAATACTTGTATCATACTAAGTATGATTCGATCTTCAGCTGATTCCACTAAACATATATTTTATTGTCTGAATATGACAGAAATCTGGGACATTACAGCATTATTACAGCCTTATACCCTTCTTGAATCAGTGTATTACAAACAAATTCTAATAATCTTTTTTTCTCAGAAAATTCAAACTAAATAATAGAGACTCCATAGAAATGAGCTGTCTTAAATGTGTAGACTTTCAAACAAAATATGTATTTAAATCATTGAAATTCCATAAATAGTTCAGAGAACAACACTGTCTCAGGCCATGGAAATATCTAAGGCCAAGAAAACTGTCTTAGGTGGCAGGCCAAGGGAAAAAATACTTGTACTTTAGTATGAATGATCTTCAATTGATTTCATTAAACATAAATTTACCTCAGAAATCTGGGACACTACAGTATTACTATCGCCTTATCTCCTTTCTTGTATAACAATAAAATACATGACATGATGACAACAAAAATCTATATTTATTTTTCTATAGACACCATAGAAATGAGCTGTCTCAAATGTGTAGAAATATGTATTTAAATCATTGAAATGTCATATATAGCTCAGTCAAGACTTTCAAAACAAAATGTGAATTTAAATCATTGAAATTCCATAAATAGTTGAGTGAAGAAAACAGTCTACGGCCAAGGAAATTGTCTAAGGCCAATGGAAAAAAAATACTTGTACCTTAGTATGAATCGATTGTTAACTGATCCCACTAATTATATATTTTATTGTTTTAATACGACAGAAATCTGGGACATTACAGCCTTATACCCTTCTTGAATCAGTGGATTACATGGTGACAACAAAAATCTATATATTTTTTTCTCAGAAAATTCAAACTAAATATAGTGACGCCATAGAAATGAGCTGTCTCAGATGTGCAGACTAGACTTGCAAACAAAATATGCATTTAAATCATTGAAATACCATTAATAGCTAAGTGAAGAAAACTGTTTAAGGCCAAGAGAAAACAATACAGTCCAAATGATACAAAAACTGACATCTTGTAAAGGATCACCTAAGCAGGGGTTAAAAAATTGTCCAAAAGTGCACTGGTCCAGGAATCTACTGGTCCTGAAAAATTTTCTACTGGTCCTGAATATTGGAATGGAGGAAATAAAATTTGTTGAACACAAAATTAACTTACCCCCTCTCCCAGTAGTAGTAACCCAGTGACATAATTATATTATTTATAATGACTATTTTAGGTTGGCAACTTAATATCTGATCAGATGCTGTTTTTCATTTCATTTTGGGCTATCAAATAGTTAATTTTCGCATATTGGTTGTACCTTTTAATAAAGCACTGGTTTTTTGTTGCTGCAAATTGTGGATATTTTACAGTATTTACTCCACATATTTACTTCATAATTCTCATTTACATAATCGCCGGTAATCTCGTTGAGATTAGACTTCCAAAGATACAGAGCAGAAAATGTCTTCGGAAGTCTAATCTCTGGAGATACAGCAGAAAATGTCTTCGGAAGTTTAATTCCAACGAGATTAGATCACCGGAGTTATCAGCCTACCACTTGCCTCAACCCAAGGAATTTTTTCCTTCCACAATGTTCGAAATATTCTCTTCCGTTTTAGCCTATCGACATCGTATCTTTGACCTTTTGTTGGTTGTGGTGTTTTTTTCATTATGTAATTTATTGTTGTCAGTATCACGAGCCACTTCGTTAACTTTAGGAAACAAACTGGTTAATGACTCGGCCATTTTTATGCTTGAACTGCTTCACTAATACGCTTGAGTATTATCGAAAGAATTACCACTTCTGTAAAGCGCAAAACTGATCTTAAGCTATTCTGTAACAACCATCCTGGGTGTGTGTGCTCCATTAATTACCAGAGGTTCATACAGAACAAAACACACTTTGTAAAGCACTAAAACGATCTTGAATTAATCCAATGTTAACAATATTAAAAGAGGCAATCAATGTTTGGATTAAAATTATGCAGTCACTCGGACTTTTAACCACCCATTTAATTCAAGTCCGTAATTGGACAGTTTCAAGTCCGTCGGTCTTTAATGGAATAGAAAATGTTAGGTTCGAACCCACGAATCGCTGGTCCCGGACCTCGGACCAGCAGATTTTTTAACCCCTGCTAAGGAACATTCCAGCAACGTTTACGTTCAAATGGATCATCCTATTATATGGATGTCCATTAAAATTTAGTCCTGCAGTGGTGGCAATATTAGATTTCAGATGACAAAAAAGCAGAATATTTCAAAGAGTCATATAATATGGAAAATTCCATCACACGTGCATTTCTGAGAAGAGGATTTTTGAAATTTCAGCCAATCAGGAAGCATAAATGGCCTTCCAGCCATCTTGAATTTACATATGAAATGAAAATCATATAAATTGTTGAGGATCACCAAAGTACATTGCACCAAGGTTAGTTTCAATTAGTATGAAAAAGATTGAAATGCGATAAAGCTAACAGAAGCTAAGATGATGACAATGATTCAAATGAAGACGGTCATAATGTGACGACCATTAGACGCACTGAAAACCCAGTCTGACACAGAACACAGTAGGTTTATGGTATTTAATGCCACTTTCAACAATATTTCAGCTATATCGTGGCTGTCAGTTTTATTGGTGGAGGAAACTGGAGTACCAGGAGAAAACCACAGACCTGCCACAAGTCACGAACAATCTTTATCACATAATGTTGTATCGAGTACATCTCCCCATGAAACAGAATGGGATTTGAACTCACAACTTTAGTGGTGATAGGCACTGATTGCATAGGTAGCTACAAATCCAGCTACCATACGACAGGACATAGTATATTGATGCAAAAAATCCATATTTTATAATAAATTGCATATTATCTAATTTTTAATCATTCAGTCATAATTTTTTTCTTTTCTTTTTATACGAAAAAAATAATTGCTTAATCTCAATCTTAAATCGTTTTCATTCATTTTTAAATCAATCATAATTTACTTCTTAAAAATCCTTTTTTCTAACAAAAAGGAAATTCCTTAATCTGCTTTAATCTCCTTAATTAAATCAATTTGCACATGAATCACATTTTTTCCCCCATAAAATCTATTTGATCTTCCAATCTCATTCCTGATTACTTATACAGAGTATATCCATAAACAACCAAATAAACAATATTGATGCAGACTCTGCATGTCAACAACAATTATCTGATATTGATTTAGATCGACTTTCCTCGACTTTCCCCATTGTAATGACATGCCATACCTTGTATAATTAATTATTTAATGTCTTCTGAGCGGAAATCCAATCACCGAACACATCTTTTAAATATATCATAAGATCGGGAAGGAACAAATCTTTATTTTAATATATATTTTTTTCTTTTAACTATATCATAAGATAGGGAGGAACAATTGTGAGATTAACGATCTTTAAGAAGAATTTGAGGATACCAACGATCTACAAAACATACATATAAAACTAAAGATTGAGGAATACGAACCCCACCAAGACGCGGGGGTGAACTCAGGTGCTCCGGAAGGGTAGGCAGTTCCTGCTCCACTAGAGAAACAACTTTGAGATATTAATAATCTTTAACTATATTATATGATCGGGAGGAACAAATCCTTATTTTAATATATTTTGATATTTAACGATTTTGGTGAATTTTATTTTTAAAGTTTATATCATAATTAATTCTATTTAAGTTTCAAATTCAGTTACAGTTGCTAAGTTTTACTAGAAAGGATTGTTAATGTATTCATGATCAGAAAAATGGATTATAATTTGCAACAGTAAAATCTACGATTTACTTTAGAAAAGTATTCTATACCTTATTTAATGAAAAAAATTGATTACCCTTTTAAAGTGAAACCTGTTTAAACTGGAATCATATT
The DNA here is from genome assembly GCA_963680875.1 of Bathymodiolus brooksi. Lineage (NCBI taxonomy): Eukaryota > Metazoa > Mollusca > Bivalvia > Mytilida > Modiolidae > Bathymodiolus > Bathymodiolus brooksi. The sequence goes on along the minus strand of OY804589.1, from coordinate 23,793,188 downwards.
TAAGACCCAATGTAGGAAATATTTAATTAAGGTGGGACCATACACTTCAGGTAAAATTTGATCTGCTCGTTTAATTTTCTTATTTTTTTGGCAGTGTGTTTGCATATATCCACTCTAATAAATATCAAAATTTTAACAAATTCCAACCAACAGAGAGCTATAAATTCTCTAGCCACATAGCAGCTTTTCTCTCTGTGGTTTTGATCACCGAGATGCTTGAAATCTTCATACAAATATCATATGATCAAAACGTTCAACTGATTTTAAAGAGTTATCTCCCTGTAGTGTATGGTACCCCCTTAAATTGACTTTTAGAAGCTGTGTTCAGCTGTCTATTCCGACCACAAAAGTGGCACCAAGAAAGTTTGGTTTAGACAGGTTTCACTGTAATAATTTTTTTTAATTAATCAGAAATGTTGTTTTTGATTGGGTAAAACAATGTAATTTATGCGGGATGTTATCCAATCGAATTTGTTGTTACACCAGGTGTTGAATTTGAATTTGCATAAAAATATTTATATCTATTTGATTTTATATTCTTTTTTTTTCTTCAAATAGCCGTAACGCCACGATATAGCTGAAATACTGCTAAAGTAGCAAATAGTCAGAAAATTAAAAACAACAAACCAGAGGCATACATGAGCCAGTATAATCTCTCACATGATAAGAAGACTTAAGGAACCATTGCCTATCTGCAGACAGATGTCACTATTTGAAATTATTTGTTAACTATTTTCTACTGAGACCTGGTAATCATCCATAACCACAAGGATTGTTTGTTTATCCACTGAAGGAAAATTAATTTGATGATAATTATTCAAGAAATGATGCAGAGTGGATATCGTGTGGCCATTGTATTGTGCATGTTGCTTGTTGATGTCATAATCAGCATGATTCCAGAACTACTGATTCAGCTTGTATGAGGAAGAAGAGAGAATCAAATGACCAATAAATGATGCAGAGTGGATAATCGCGCTGCCATTGTATTGTGCATGTTGCTCGATGATATCATCAGCATGATTCCAGAACTACTAGTTGTAAAGCATCCTGCTGATCATGATGTCAAACCACATGTATGTAAAATACAATGGCTGAACTAAAGTGCCCAAGATTTCACAGAATTAATTTTGTTTATTTAAAAATAACAAAAGTCATACAAATTTGGTGTTCCACCTCTACTATCATAGAACATGTTAAACTTTGATGTTGCAAGCTTTAACCCTTTTAGGCAATAGGCCTGTTTTTTAATTCTTAACCATTAACCTGGTTTTAAACACTTTTATGATTGAGTGTTTTTTTACGGTGTGGTTTTAACCATGCGGTTAAATGGTTAAAGAACATCTTAACCGGGATCGAAGCATGGTTGAATATGTTTGAACCTTGTTAATTACCAGTATATGTTTGTAATAGGAACATCTGTGTTATATTATAGACCCATTTCCAAGTTGTTTATTGACATTCTGCATTGTTGTATTTGTTTATAAAGAATTAAATTATTGTATTTGTTGTTTTTTGTGTTGTTTTTGTGTTTAAGAGTTGAATTGTTTTAGTTGTTAATGAAGAATTAATTTTACTTTGTTAAAAAATAATCAATGAACTAGAACATTTCTCTTAAATATTGTTCTTTAACCATTGCATTTTTTATCTATCTTAAACATGTTTATTGGTTCATGATTTAAACATGTTTCATGTTGTTTTCAACCATAAACAAGTTTGAGAATAAGAAAACAGGCCTTAAGTCAGGTTTGGGTTAAGACATTGAACGCCACTTTCAACAATATTTATATTATATCGTGGCGGTCAAAATTTTCTTAGCAGGAAATACAGGTATTTTTTTAAGTCTTATTCATGCAATTCTTTACATTTACTCCATTGCAGTTTATTAAACTTGAACCAGAATATAGAATATAACATAAGTATATCATAAAAAAAAGTGTCGACAATTCCCAAAACAAAATAAAAACATAACAAGATAATCAAATTAATTGATTAATCAAATTTAAATTCAACTGAAGCCAGGACCATCTTAACAGCATTATAGGCCCCCTGCTAAAGCAGTGCATGGAAGTCCCTACCGGCACAACCACTCACTGGAATAAAAATGTAAATGTCGATAAAATTAAACATACATACAGGTAAATGTATATTTATCACATTGGTACTAATACTTTCCAACAAAATCAGTGTTAATACATTAAAAAACATGCCGTACACAACATACATAGATTAGCATGAAGCCCCTATGCTCATGGGGCCCCAGGGCAACTGTCCAGCATGCCAATACATTAAGACGGCACTGAGTGCAACCATAGGAATATACAGCATAGTGATACCTACAATATTTGTACCCATCTTTCATTACAATTTTTGTAATTAAATTGTAAGAGTCTTATGGGTGTGTAAATACTGAGGTTTATCCCTAATAGATCGTATTCTGTCATCTTATAGGTAATAAAGAGCTTATAAGTATCAAACCCTTACATATATATATCATAAAAAAAAGAAAGTCAAGTCTGATATACAGTGTAGTCCAGAGGGAAAACGCAAAATCCGTGATACCATCATGGACAAAATCGACAGTTTGCGGACCGTCGCGGTGATTCAACGGGGACCATGATCATGGACAAATTCTATCATTTTCATCACCATCGCGGAATCACGTTGAACGAGGATCCGTCGTGATGTCGCGCACAATGAACAACTACATTTTTGCACAATGAGCAAATGTACTTTATAAACCTACGTGTACAAAGTATCTCGATCATATAAAGTTTGCCTTAAAAAATAAATGCAAATGTGCTCATTTTTATTGCATGTGGATCTGATAAGAAATTATGCTTATCTCTGAAGTGATAAGGTCGTAAAATAAGGTCATATCCTGTCATTAATTTCAAGTGCAGTGTTGTCTTATTTGATATTACACAAAGTATCTTAATGCTGAGTAAGCACCACCTGGAGATTATCCTCGCCTGTCAATCAACACTAAACAGTAACACACACCTGTCTGAAATGTAGAAAAGCAATTTAATGACGAGCATACCTTTTAATGGGTTATAATCCACATGCAAATGTTTGTGAATGATTTGATTTTGAATGCATGCGTAAAAACGACAGAAATGTTTATCTGTGAAAAGATTTTAACAGCTTCCGGTAAAAAAATTACTTCCAACCCATACACTAACGGTGACACACTTTTAAGTGCTGAATAAACATTTCTCTTTTAAATTTCAATAGTATAAGTTAACTGTACATTTGCCCTGGGGTCGGGATTAATTTTGTGAGACAATTACGAGTGGTTTCAATCTGAGACAAGGGTAATGAAAGATCGAACATGTTGAAGTACAATCTGTCATTGGAATCAAAATAATGAGAAAAAACAAACTTTATTGTTCTTTTTTTAGTTGTGAAAAACAAAAATTGAAAATAAAATGGAGATTAAATATTTGTAAAACAATTTATATTGATGGAAATTACTAATGTACGTGCTCGTAAAGTAATTTCAGATGCTTTTTTTTATTTACAAATTATGACTGAAATTCAAAAGCTGATTTTGCTCCATGATTCTATGTAAAAAAAAATGAGAAAATTAACACGTTAATATCCACGTTCCACTTCTGATTACATAATTCTACGGCTCATTTGTCTTAATGTATTGAAGTTTTCTCGAAGTTTTGAAACCCAGTGACACTTGATATGTTCAAAATATAAAATCAACAAATTTTATTTTGGTACAAACACAAAATCCATGAATTTAGGAATCCATGAACTTGTAATTTTTAACAAAACCATGAAAATTGATACCCACGAAGAAAAGTACTTTCATAGCGGTACCCCTTTCATAGTATTATAAAAAATACCCACGTTCATGTTAAGAAAAGAAATCTAATTTGTTTTTTATGAAAAAAAATGGCTTGGGAAGATAAAACATACAAAAGTTAAATGGTTGGTTCCTTCCTTAGTGAGTGGAGGAAAATAATCATCATGTACTGATTGTCATAAACAGACTTATGACAGATAACATTTATTATTACTCTCAGCTAACACATCTTACTATTTCTTTTTCAGATGTTGCGTGTACATAAAAGAAATCTAATTTGTTTTTTATGAAAAAAAATGGCTTGGGAAGATAAAACATACAAAAGTTAAATGGTTGGTTCCTTCCTTAGTGAGTGGAGGAAAATAATCATCATGTACTGATTGTCATAAACAGACTTATGACAGATAACATTTATTATTACTCTCAGCTAACACATCTTACTATTTCTTTTTCAGATGCTGCTGTACATTTAAATACTATTATACATGTGTAGTATACTCTCAAAGATTTAGAAATAAATCATGTACATTTATACTATTATATATTTCAAAGACACAAAGATTGCACAAAATATCAAAAAAGTATACTAAATTGTTATTGTTACTACCGGCCCTTTTTTAGGACCACACAAATTATCAAAAAAGTATACTAAATTGTTATTGTTACTACCGGTCCTTTTTTAGGACCACACAAATTATCAAAAAAGTATACTAAATTGTTATTGTTGCAATTCACAACGGTCCTTTTCAGGATCATCACTTTCAAAAAGTATCAAATTTGTTATACATATATGACTAGTTTCTTGCACCATAACAGGCCAATTTGCATGATTTTCATTCCTGTCCATTATTTTCAATCTTAAAATAATGTTGGGATTAGATAATATGCAAAACATGAAGTGCTTGGTGGTGATCTGCAACATACTGTGAATGGAAATTCTATATATAACATAAAATTCAGAATTTAAAATACATAAATATATTTCTAAACAAATTTTATAAACAGATATCTTGGAAACTTTTGAAAATGGTAGACAGGAAATTGTTTAAGATAAGATAAGATAAGATAAAATTTTATTGTCCAATCAAGGTCCCAGCAAGGTGCAGAGTCATTGTAAATGTAAAGAAAAAAACACGGTCAAAATCTGACTCAAAAATTAAGTAAAAATTTTGGGTGCTGGTCCCATATTGACCCTCCATACATGTATGTCTTGCAAAATAATGACTTGTCAGTTTCATTCGATGTTTTTTGGTCGATGTTTTTTGGTCGTAAGGGTAGATAAAAAATATTTTAGTTTCTCATCAATCTACGCACTTGCTCCCCCCCTTTTTGTTGGTTGCTGCGTGGTATTAATTAGATTGGTTTCTCATCGATCTAATTATATAAAAACTGTGTTAATAAATGCCCAATTTTTATTTCATTTTATTTTTAAAGAGGCTAGATGCAGATGAGAAACTACAATTTTTCAATTACCTTACATTCCTTGTCGTATGGTATCAGGTAATGAAATAAAGCTATGTTTAAAATATTTTTGCTTACCAATTTAATTTGTACACTGAATGAAATTACATTAACTTTTATATCACCCAAGCTGAGCCCCAAGACTTTGGATGTTCAATTACTGTCAACTCGGCACGTGACTAAAGTTCACCTGTTATAAAAGTTTCAAGATTCCCAAAAGCACGCTTTGATCGATAATATATTACCAACATGTAGAAACCTTTCTAGATTCTCATTCACGTGAAAAATGTGTGTCCAAGTGGAAATGTGTATCCACTTTTGCTAAAGGTAAAACGACATGTGGCTTGCAAGGGGATTAACGACATACAATGTACAAATACGAAAACGAAATAGCACGCTTAGATAAAAATTTACATCGATTTTTTTTTTTCAATCCTTCTCGGTTTGTTTTTAAATCAATCCCTCGGCCTCAGGTAACTGTATTTGACCTTTTAGTGACTGAGTTCAATGTGTGCACTACATAAAAATAGACACAGCTGTACATAGATAAAAATACAGGTGATTATCAACTCGTGAGAGAGAAAAATAACACCTATGTAAACCAATCGAAATGTTGGGTTTACATAATATGCAAAACAAGATGGGTGCTCATATATCCAATAAATAAAATATATGTATGCCATCCCTGAAAAAAACCGGAATCAAATGATCAACTGCACAAATAAATTTCAATGTGCATATTAAGATTACGAAGCATTGTGATGACAAGGAATAAACGATTACAGGTACAATCACGTGTAGTATTCATTATGAATGAACATTTCAATAATTACAATCCATGATGGCCTCGTGACGACATCGCATTCTGTCCGTCATGTCCATGTTGTTTCACGGATCGTCCACGTATACACATGGACTTCTCGTTAATTCCGCGTTGCGATAATCCTTGAAAAGACACGGACTTTGCGTTTTCCGTCTGGGCTGTACTGTATATCCTCATTTTCGTCAACAATTCTCAGCAAGGAAGAAATTGAGAGCGAAATTGAAAATCGACACTTTCATACGAGCCTACTTTCCAACAGTGGTCCCTATACAGTTGGAGTTCAGGTATAGGTTGAGGCTTAGGTCAAGTGTTTAACGCTACTTTCAACAATATTTCAGTTATATTGTGGCAGTCAGTTTTATTGGTGGAGGAAACCCGAGTACCCAGAAAAAATCACTGACCTGTCACAAGTCACTGACAAACTTTATCATATTAAGTACACCTCGCCATGAACGGGGTTCAAATTCACATCTTTAGTGGTGATAGGCTCTGATTGCACAGGTAGTTGTAAATCCAACTACCATACGATCACAAGCACGATGGCCCCCTTCAGGTATAGGAAATGAGTTACTTTTCACCTAGTATTGAATTGACAGTAATTTAACCTTCTTATTATATATATTGGTGATCGATACCTATTGTCTAACCTCAATTGTCCAGCGCTATATAATATACATGTAATATAATCTCCTGTCCAGCGCTATATAATATACATGTAATATAATTTCCTGTCCAGCGCTATATAATATATAAGCGTAATATAATCTACTGTCCAGCGCTATATAATCTCCTGTCCATCACTATATAATATACACGTAATATAATCTCCCGTCCATCACTATATAATATACACGTAATATAATCTCCTGTCCAGCATTATATATATACGTAATATAATCTCCTGTCCAGCGCTATATAATATCCTGTCCAGCGCTATATAATATACACGTAATATACTCCCCCGTCCAGTACTATATAATATACACGTAATATAATCTCCTGTTCAGTGCTATATAATATAAGCGTAATGCAATCTCTTAATCCTTAATTATATAAATCAGTTGTTTATATAAAAGTGATCGATTACGTCGTCTCATTTGATTTGTAGGATTTAACTGTTTTGACCTTCTGAGGTGCAAAAAAAAAACTAATTTCTGCTATCCCTACTGGACAAGACTGTGTCTACAGACAATAGACAACACTTTGAAACTAGTATACCCCCCAAACTTTGTTGTGGTGGGGGGGGGGGGGGGGGTGATAAAAATTGTATTTTCGCTAACTCTACCATCCCTAATTTTTAGTACCTACACAAAAGTTTGTATTGCCATTTTTGGACAAGTGATGTTAAAGTCAGATCCTTGTCCTGTATAAGTTACATGTAGGTAAAAATACCAAAACTAGAGGCTCAGGTCAGCCTGTATTGCTCACCGGACATAAATAAGCCCTCTTAAGAATGTCTGCATGCCGAATACATCTAAGTTACTATTCAAATCTCATAGGGTTCTATGTTAAAACTATGTCTGCTCATGGTCAGCCATCTTGGATGGAGGTCGTGGTCACCGGACACAATTTTGAAAATATACTACCCAAGGACCATCCATGCCATGCTTGCTTTAAATTGGCTGACTGGTTTCAGAGGAGAAGACTTTTAAACGATTTTCCCATTAGGGTCCTATGATAAAACTATGTCCGCTGACGGTGGCCATTTTTGGCCGAGATCGGGGTCACTGAACACAATTTTGGAAGTTGATCACTTAAGGACCATCGATGACATGTTTGCTATATTGGCTTATTGGTTTCAGAGGAGAAGATTTTAAAACATTTTTTCCCATAGGGTCCTATGTTAAAACTATGTCTGCTGAAGGTGGCCATCTTGGATGGAGGTCAGGGTCACCGGACACAATTTGGAAAATTAACCACTTAAGTTAAGGACCATCCATGCCATGTTTGCTTTAAATTGGCTTACTGGTTTCAGAGGAGAAGATTTTTAAACATATTTCCCATAGGGTCCTATGTTAAAACTATGTCCACTGATGGTGGCCATCTTGGATGGGGGTCTGGGTCACTGGATATAATTTTGAAAGTTGACCATTTAAGGATCATTCATGCCATGTTTGCTTAAATTGGCTTACTGGTTTCAGAGGAAAAAATATTTAAACATTTTTCCCATAGGGTCCTATGTTAAAACTATGTCCGCTGACGGTGGCCATCTTGGATGAAGGTCGGGGTCGCAGGACATAATTTTGAAAGTTGACCACCTAAGGACCATTCATGCCATGTTTGCTTTAAATTGACTTACTGGTTTCAGAGGAGAAGACTTTTAAAAAAAAATTTCATAGGGTCCTATGTTGAAACTAAGTCGAGTCATGGTGACCATCTTGAATTTCCGGTCGGCAAACGATTCACAAGTTTAGCACAGGACCAACCAATGATCATTCCCGCAAAGTAACAATTCAATTGGCTTGGTGGTTTCTGACAAGAAGATTTTTTAACGGATGGACGACAACGACGGACACCTAGCCATGACAAAAGCTCACATGGCCTATGGCCAGGTGAGCTAAAAATAAATAGCTATGCCTACATATTTACCCTTGTTTTTTTTTGTTCATGAATATTATCAGAAACACAGATTTTTTTTTTTTGATTTTAGCCTCGCATAATTTCACATTTCTAAATACCTTTTCAAACTCTTTCATTTCAATGTTTACATGAGCAGAATTTGGTCCCAGAAACCCTAATTAAAACATTTCCCAAAGTTAGAATTCAAATGTTTTAAAATCCAATTGTTCTATTTTACAGCTGTTATTTTCTTCCAGTTTTAGAAATTAACATTTGCTAGGGACTTTTCCAAAAATAATAGGTCTGAAATTCTTCTAAGATATTTACAAAAGTTGGAATCCAAAATCTTTGAAATCCAATTGTTCCATGTTCCTCTGGTGTCAGAAATGTATGGTTGCAAAGATTTTGAAGAAAAAAATAATAATGTAAGATTCTTCCAGGATATATACATTTATTATAACTATATTTATTTGCTGAATAAAATTCCAATTATAAAGGGGAAATATTTTAGCAAGGAAATAGTGTCTTGGAATTCCCATTTCCCATCACCCGTGGCAAGTGAAGTTTGGTCAGGAGAAGGAGGATATTCAAAACTTAGTTGACCGTAAAGTTTGGTCAGGAGAAGGAGGATATTCAAAACTTAGTTGACCGTGGGCAAGTAAATTTCAACTACTAGATTGAAAAATAAATTTCAAAACTTTTTTTTTGCATAATTGTACAAATGAAGAATCAAACTTTTAATTAAAATCATGTTTTTCATAGATACGAGATCGTCATCAGTAATCTGAGGGGACTGTCTATTACTGCATATATCAGGGATGATTCTGGTTAGAAAATAAAAATCTCTAATCAATGAAAAATAGCTGAAACCATCTACACTGACATCCTTACAAATTGGTCATTTTTTACGAGAAAAAAAAAATTCAGAGGAAAATAGCTGAAATCAGTTAAATAACATCCCTGAAATAATAGAGTAAATATGTGCTTAATACCAGCCTGAGAATAAGCCTTCCCACGTAGGGATAAGATGAACACACCTAACCCATTATACAATATATAATCCTACAGTTAGCTATAGGTAAGACATAATCGGAGGTGACCTACACTCGGAGTTGGATTTAGATAGTGCTAGCTCTCTGAAACAGCAGACTATGGGTAGATATGTCACTCTATTCAGGCACATTCTGATTCTGAGCCAATCGGTCTTTGCTCTTTCTCTTTAATGCAGCATGTTAAAGCGGTGAAGAAGGGAATATCAATTATAGCCTTTAGTTTGACTCGACCGGTCCTCAAATATATGATCTACCGCACTCGAAACGAGCAGGCTGACCATTACACCACTGATGCGGTTTGAAGTGTGTAAAAACTCATCATTTTAGAATCAAATCTGGAATGTGCAAAAGATCTATTATACAAAATTTTACAGACTGAGCCCAAGTAGCCTCAAGTCATGGATGGTAAGGCCATTGACTTATGACCATGAATCTAACAGTTATACCACAGATGCACCTTGATATCTATCCAGGGTTCTCAATTTTTTTTTTAAGTAGTTGGAGAATTTTTGGAAGTAGGCGGAGACTGGACATGCCACAGGCATGTCCCTGAATGCCGAAGGTGTGAGCAGGAGGTGAGTCCGAGAGGGGGATGTCCCCACTCTTGGTTGGCGGGGGAACCAGGTCCTCAACCGGAAAATTTTGAAATTCTAGATGGCAGGAGATGCAATCTGGGCATATATTTGAAAGTTTTTAATTGGTCTCAAAAATGCAGGTTTTTTAGGGTGAATTTTTTTCCTCTGAAAGTGTAATTGAAGAAATCCAAGCTGCAGTTAAAATGCCACAAAATTAGAACCGACTGACATTGCTATGGCAAACACTGAACACACCTGTAGATGTTAGAATAACATCTTGGCATCATGGTTTTTTATTCATTACCGGAAATCAGTAATTTCTAATACATTCCAATTTCGTGATGACTCCGAATCAAAATCCGCAATCAACAAAACGTTTTGCGGTCATAGGTTACACTGGTTCAAAAAGATCAAGAGCGATCTGTTGTTTTCTAATATGGAATGAAATTATAACAGAGAACAAGAAAAAAGTAAATATCTTGATAACATTTCAGTTTTACAAACTTCTATTTTTATTTTGGACAAATTTGTAGACGGCGCTCAACCAGAAATTTCGCCGGTCGCTGGCACATTTTGAGAACCCTGCTATCGTTAGTGTTAATGGTCACCTGCAATTTGTTTACCCATCCCATGGAAAAAAATACTTTGGTTTTCTAAAGTTAATGATCTTGTATTTTAAGTGAAAAAGTAAACAAGTGATAATTAAAATCACTTTCTTTGACGAAAATCCATTGGTTTTTAAAGGTTAGAGGCCTTGTGTAAATGACAATGCAAAAGAGAGAAAATGGACGTCATTTTGTTTGATGAACATAAAAAAAAAAAGCATTGGTTTTAAAGGTTAGAGATCATGTATATCATTAAATGACTATCATAAAGCGTGAAAACGAACATCATTGTGTTTGACAAACTTTCTAAATCAGGTCAGGTTATACTCCTTTAAAAATTTCATCTTTTTACTTTGACAAAAATGTCACGAAAGTCCAGCGCACACTGATAAAAGGGGAACTAACTCTGTGTGCATAAACAATGAGACAAGGGATCAGACTTTCACTAGACTTAAATTAGCAGAAGGCATAGCTAAAACATAAGCAACTTTTTAACAATTTAATTTCGCTTGACCTGACCGGGACTCGAACCCATGATCTATCTCACTTGAGGTGAGCATGCTAACCATTACACCACACGGGATACAGTTCCGAATTATAGCGAGCATCGCAAGATGCGAGCTAAACAGCACATGTGTGTAAGGAGATCAACCAATATATACAGGGGCGGTCAGAGACGATCAATACCAACCGGAAGTGGATTCTAAGTTTCAGCATAGAATGAACAATCAGAGTGATTCAACGGAAATAGCCTATTAATTTGAATAAAAAATAACTATCCAGTTTAAAAATAACCCCCCAAAAATTAGAAAGGAACCTGTACAGCTTCTTTACACGAAACGATTAATTTATTCAAAAAATGGACAATCGTTAGACCTTCTTGTTTCGCCCCTAAAGAAAAGTCGTCCCCGATATATCTCGGCCCAACAAATCTCCTTTGCAATGGAATTAACTGAATAAGTCGAAATGAAGAACAAAGAAAAATAATCAAGAATAATGAAGAAAAGAACCCAAAACTACAATTTGTACATGTACATGTCTATGTGTAGATGCGATGCTTGCCTGTAAGCTGTGCCTAATCCATATTATCGAAATGACAAAGATACATAGATGTAGCGTTCATCAACAGAGTTAAAGAATACCGCTAGGCTGTAGTCTAGGGATCGTCTAGATGTAGCGTTCATCAACAGAGGTAAAGAATACCAATAGGCTGTAGTCTAGGGATCGTCTAGATGTAGCGTTCATCAACAGAGGTAAAGAATACCGCTAGGCTGTAGTCTAGGGATCGTCTAGATGTAGCGTTCATCAACAGAGGTAAAGAATACCAATAGGCTGTAGTCTAGGGATCGTCTAGATGTAGCGTTCATCAACAGAGGTAAAGAATACCAATAGGCTGTAGTCTAGGGATCGTCTAGATGTAGCGTTCATCAACAGAGTTAAAGAATACCGCTAGGCTGTAGTCTAGGGATCGTCTAGATGTAGCGTTCATCAACAGAGGTAAAGAATATCGCTAAGCTGTAGTCTAGGGATCGTCTAGATGTAGCGTTCATCAACAGAGGTAAAGAATACTGCTAGGCTGTAGTCTAGGGATCGTCTAGATGTAGCGTTCATCAACAGAGGTAAAGAATACCGCTAGGCTGTAGTCTAGGGATCGTCTAGATGTAGCGTTCATCAACAGAGGTAAAGAATACCGCTAGGCTGTAGTCTAGGGATCGTCTAGATGTAGCGTTCATCAACAGAGGTAAAGAATACCGCTAGGCTGTAGTCTAGGGATCGTCTAGATGTAGCGTTCATCAACAGAGGTAAAGAATACCGCTAGGCTGTAGTCTAGGGATCGTCTAGATGTAGCGTTCATCATCAGAGTTAAAGAATACCGCTAGGCTGTAGTCTAGGGATCGTCTAGATGTAGCGTTCATCAACAGAGGTAAAGAATACCGCTAGGCTGTAGTCTAGGGATCGTCTAGATGTAGTGTTCATCAACAGAGGTAAAGAATATCGCTAAGCTGTAGTCTAGGGATCGTCTAGATGTAGCGTTCATCAACAGAGGTAAAGAATACCGCTAGGCTGTAGTCTAGGGATCGTCTAGATGTAGCGTTCATCAACAGAGTTCAAGAATACCGCTAGGCTGTAGTCTAGGGATCGTCTAGATGTAGCGTTCATCAACAGAGGTAAAGAATACCGCTAGGCTGTAGTCTAGGGATCGTCTAGATGTAGCGTTCATCAACAGAGGTAAAGAATACCGCTAGGCTGTAGTCTAGGGATCGTCTAGATGTAGCGTTCATCAACAGAGGTAAAGAATACCGCTAGGCTGTAGTCTAGGGATCGTCTAGATGTAGCGTTCATCAACAGAGGTAAAGAATACCGCTAGGCTGTAGTCTAGGGATCGTCTAGATGTAGCGTTCATCAACAGAGGTAAAGAATACCGCTAGGCTGTAGTCTAGGGATCGTCTAGATGTAGCGTTCATCAACAGAGGTAAAGAATACCGCTAGGCTGTAGTCAAGGGGTCATTTCACACTAAGCTTAGGGTATATACTATATGCTCATTGTTGAAAATCCTACTGTGACTGTGAAATTTTGTGTCTAAGTGTAAAATTGGATAGTGTCTCATGTTAATTTATATCTATATCCTATCTTACCAATAGCACTTACAAATACCACATGAAACAAGGTCTTCAATGGAATTTGACAGAATAATAGTTTCATTTGTGTTCATAAAATTTGTTTTAGAAAAATATTTCAATATTAAACGAGACATTATTTAAATAAATTTAACTTGAAAATGAAGAATACAAATGTAGCTATTTAATTTAGCATGCAGGACGGGCTTCTGGAATATTCTTCATCACTTACGTTCAAAATTGAGATGATTTTTGAAGACATTTGATTTTCATTGCACGACATAGCAAGGCTTAACCGTTTTGTTTTACATTTCCAGTTTAAGCTCATTTACATTCTTATACAGAACTATTCTGTAATTCTGTAAATTCTAGTTTGTACATATAAATCAATAATCACCTGAGAAATCGCTAATTATGGTAATTTACCTGATGACACCTGTAATTAATCATTTCAACCATCTTAATGGCATGTTTAAAGAAATGATATATAACCTCTACCTGGCTAATTAGGTCGACTTATCTTTTTTTTAAATTACGATAGGATTTGTTTGACTCAACTGAATGACAGGAAAGCGATCATGGCAGGGATCAGATCTAAAGAGCTGGTTTTAATAGTCAAGGAGTGCAATTTTTTTTTTTTTTTTTTTTCTCGCATATAACACTGCAATAGTGGGTAGTGGGTGTTGAATTATATGCAATAAAAAGGTACCGATTATTGCTTCAGATTAAAGCTTAAATTTAATATTAACTAGGGGATGTCGTGTTGTGGTTGTGATCATATGGTAGTTGCAATTTTTCTCCATTTTTTTTTTGCATATAAAACTGCAATTGTGGGTGTTGAATTATATGCAATAAAAGGTACTGATTATTGCTTCAGATCAAGGTTTTAATTAAGAATTGAATGCATTGTTTTGTAGGTTTATTGGCGTGTCAAAGTGTGGACCGAAACACATTTTGCATGAAGTGCGCTAATTCAATTCTTATAATTACATTTAAATCATAGCAGAATGTTTCGTTGTGAATTTCATTTATGTTAGATTATTTGCTGTTGGAAATTACTACGCCATTGATTGTTTACATCTGACGTCGTCATGGAGGCACGTGCAAGTTTGGGTTTGAGTTTTATTGGGATGTTAAACATCTCTTTTATAATCATGTGACCACTTCATAACCAATCATATTGTAACATTTCAATGAAAAACGGAAGTAATGTAATTATTTTAATATCAACTATCCACAGCTTTCAAGACTCTTCTCACAAACAAATATTAAAGAAGATAAGATAGGGTTGGTAGGAAGGCAAAATATTTAATTTTTTTTTCTTCAAATTTTTACCCAGGGGGTGGGGTCTATTACGTTTAATGCCTCTTTCAACAATATTTCAGCTATATTGTGGAAGTCAGTTTTATTGGTGGAGGAAACCGGAGTACGCGGATAAACCCACCAACCTGCGGCAAGTCACTCACAAACTTTATCACATAATGTTGTATCAAGTACACCTTGCCATGAACAGGATTCAAATTCACAACTTTAATGGCGATAGGCAGTGATTGCACAGGGTAGTTGTAAATCCAACTATCATAGGATTAGGATCATGACCATGAGAGCCCCTTATACCTATGAAATCTGACTAGAACAGTACTTGTTCAAAATGGTAACTAGCTGGGAGCCTGTATAGCTCACCTGGGTATAATATCAACATCAGTCAATAAAACTTGATAACTTCGGTCAAAAAATAACAAATGTAGCACTCGTCATTGCAGACCCCCTCTCCAAAATAAATTTGGGCAGGGGTTCCCCCCTTTAATGTAAGTTATCAACATTGCTGTAAAAAAACATAAATGTCAATGATTCTCAAAATTTTGCTTTTGCTACTTCACATTTTGTAATATAGTTGTTTCCCTTTGATTATTTGAGTAACCAAAAGCAGTCAATGTCAACAAAAAAAAATGCATTTCAAGAGGAATAACTCTTCACACAGTTGTCGGACATTTTCAACTGTGGAACTTTTTTCGTAGATCTTGACATGCTGAACATTTTTGCAGTTTAAACTTAACATCTATCTCTTATAGTTTTTGAAATAAAGGACGAAAAGTATTAAAATTTTGAAAATTTGATGAAACCAGAGGCTCCCAGGAGCCTGTAATCGCTCACCTGGATCAAAACTGCTTTCAATAACAACGCAACTGCACTGTGGCGGCCATCTTGGCGGGAGAGTGCAACTGCCGGACACCATTTTGGAAGAGGACCATCCAATGACTATTCCATCAAAGTTTGGTTTTAATTGAGCTACTGGTTCCAGACAAGATGGTTTTTATGTGAATTTCCCATAGGGTCCTATGTTAAACTAAGTACAGTTGTGCAGCCATCTTGGTCAGAGGGCGGGACCACCAGACACAAATTTGGTTCAGCGGTTTCAGAGGAGAAGATTTAAATGTGATCTTTTATCAAAATATGCCTAATTTGAATAATCGGTATAAATCGGCTGAAAGAAAAATTAAAAAAAAACAAACCCGAACATATGCTAAACTACTCCTTGCCATGTAGCTGCAGTTCAAATTTGAGCTCATTTTGACTTATACTAAAGCAGCAATGGACAATTGAAGAAATTTCTATTTTTAGTAACAGCAGCCATCTTGAATGGACACAATTTTGAAAGGGAACCACCCAGGGACCATCCCTGCCAGGTTTGGTTTAATTTGGTTCAGCGGTTTCAGAGGAGAAGATTTAAATGCGATCTTTTATCAAAATATGCCTAATTTGCATAATCGGTATATATCGGCTGAAAGAAACCCGGAATATATGCTAAACTACTTCTTGCCATGTAGCTGCAGTTAAAATTTGAGCTCATTTTGACTTACACTAAAGCAGCAATGGACAATTAAAAGTTCATCCCCCCTTTTTTCTATTTTGAGCTTGGCGGCCATCTTGGTTGGAAGTCGGGATCACCGGACACAATTTTGGAAGGGGGCCATCCAAGAATCATTTCAGCAAAGTTTGGTTGAGATTGGCTCAGTAGTTTCAGAGGAGAAGATTTTTTTTAAATTTCATCCCCCCTTTTTTCTAATTTGCATAATCGGTCAAAATCGGCAAAAGTTCAAAGTTCATAAAAAATCCTGTCATACATGCTGAAAAGCTCATCATTATGCTTATACAGTTCAAATTTGGGCACATTCTGGCTTAAAATAGAGCAGTTTTGGCCATTTGAAGAAATGTCTATTTTTAGAAACAGCGGCCATCTTGAATGGAGGGCGGGGCTGTCGAACACAATTTTGAAAGGGACCCACCCAGGGACCATCCCTGCCAGGTTTGGTTTAATTTGGTTCAGCGGTTTCAGAGGAGAAGATTTAAATGTGATCTTTTATCAAAATATGCCTAATTTGCATAATCGGTATATATCGGCTGAAAGAAAAATTTCACACAAAAACCCGGAATATATGTTAAACTACTCCTTGCCATGTAGCTGCAGTTAAAATTTGAGCTCATTTTGACTTACACTAAAGCAGCAATGGACAATTAAAATTTCATCCCCCCTTTTTTCTATTTTTAGCTTGGTGGCCATCTTGGTTGGAAGTCGGGATCACCGGACACAATTTTGAAAGGGGGCCATCCAAGGACCATTCCACCAAAGTTTGGTTGCAATTGGTCCAGTGGTTTCTGAGGAGAAGATTAAAATGTGAAATGTTGACGGACGGACGAAAAGTGATGACAATAGCTCACAGGCCTAAAGGCCAGGTGAGCTAAAAAGGACAATAACTCCAAAATGGGTAATGGGATTTACTTCAAAATTGCAGGGTAGGTAGATCTTGACATGCTGCACATTTGATGAAAAAAGGGCAATAACTCCAAGATGGGTAGTCAGATTTACTTCAAAAGTGCAGGGTAGGTAGATCTTAACATGCTGAACATGTTTGCAGTTTAAACTTAACATCTATCTCTTATAATTTTTGAAATAAAGGACAAAAAGTATTAACATTTTGAAAATTTGATGAAAAAAGGGAAATAACTCCAAAATGGGTAATGGGATTTACTTAAAAATTGCAGGGTATGTAGATCTTGACATGCTGCACATTTTTGCAATTTAAACTTAACCTTTATCTCTTATAGTTTTTGAAATATAAGATGAAAAGTATTAACATTTTAAAAATTTGATGAAAAAAGGGCAATAACTCCAAGATTTACTTCAAAATTGCAGGGTAGGTAGATAGATCTTGCTGTGCTGATCATTTTTACCCCATGTCAGATTTCTGATATTAATATGAAACAGGCATGGCCATGAATGGTCGCGAATCTGAAAATTATCTGGCAATTTCAAGCTCATCCAGTGCATCAAAAACTGTCAAGATTTTTTGGGCCGAGATATATCGAGGACGACTTTTTTTAGGGCCAAATCTAGTCTCATTCAATCGAACTATCGTTCCTTACGAAAACTTCCGCGTAGAAACAAAAATTCTTGTCAGTATGTCAGAAGAGATTTAATAAATTAAAAAATATCAATATAAGTAAAACAAGCTAACAAAATGACTTTTATTACACACAGGTTCCCAGTTTCAGTGGTATCGGACGTACGAGAGAGGGTACGAGACTTAGGAATCACCTTTGCACTTTATGTTAAGAAGATCTTCATTAGTTGAGTGTGTTAGTGTGCTACACGGAACGTGTAAACAATGCGTCAATTTTTTTTTTATCCGTCAGTATGTGCAGCCATGTTTGTCAAAAAATCCTAAGAACACATTTTATACCATAAAGAGCTCGCTAACGCTCGCATATTAACGGTTTTTGAGTTATTACCCAAAAACCTGCAATTTTACCATATGTTCTATTTTTAGTAACAGTGGCCATGTTGGTTGGTGCATGGCATCACCGGACACAATTTTGAAACTAGACATCCTAGTGAGGATTCAGACCAAGTTTGGTTTCAATTGGTCTAGTAGTTTCAGAGGAGAAGATTTTTGAAAAAGTTACGACGTACGATGGACGACGATGACGGACCCCAAGTGATGGCAATAGCACACATGGGCCAGGTGAGCTAATAAAAAAGTTAGGCCAAGCAATGCAATTTAGAGTTGGTAGGGTTAGCGGGAACACATGTATTTTTTGAGGGCCTAATTTGTATACAAAAATGAATGGCACATTTTTTTTTTATTTTAACAACAAACCCAATGTTCTACTTCTCAGTGATGGCTTTCATTGAAAGTATTAAACATAGGGGCTTTTACAGTAAGTCAGTATAGACTTTTTTTTACCGCCTAAGGTCCACAGGAATAACATGTCTTTAAAGGTGATTTAGAAGAAGGAGTGGTAGAAAAAGAAGGTGAGACAAACAAATCCCTGTGTGGTATCAAATACAAGACTCTTTCTTAATGATTCCTGGTAACTTAAGAGGTAAAAGAAGATAACACACATCTGTAGTATTTAACACAAATATTTTTTTTTTAACTAGAGAAAGCAAATATTTCCTAAAGTAGTACATACAGCAGTCCTCACAATGAGCACCGGTCCTAGGACCCAAGACCAGTAAAAATTTGTTCGGACCAGAAATATTTTTCAGTTTTTTTTTAAAGAACTATATAAAAATAAATTCAAGAATTTGATTCAGACCAGTAAATACAAATTTTCATTTCAAGGACTGCATAGTATCATACAGTCAGTGAGTTATTTATTTTAGGTCCTAATTAAGCCTTCAAAAGAGACAAAACTGACAATTAGTGAAATTTTAGAGGGATAATAAATTTCACAAAATAAATCTTTAAATTCTATTTTCTCTTCACTTACAGATTGCAATTTTTAATTTCTAACGAAAAAAAACCTTTTAATTCTGTAGAAATTTTTCTTTGATATCAATAAATTAATTGGCATTGATGCTTTTGATGTTTTTTCTCCGTGCACCTGACTTATACATTACGTTCCTCATTAGACATATAAGGGATCGCCATGCTAACGAAGGATAAATTAATGGTAGTTATTGTTACCATGGTAACAAATAATAATCCACCATTTAATTATATATTCCTTAAATCAATATAATCATCAGGTAGAATATTTACCTAAGTTTTGTCTTTTCGTTTCTATGGCAACAGATAAAGTGTGTAAAAATGATTAAATTTTCTATTTTCGTCATGTCACATTGATGAATTGATGGTACTTGCAGATTTTCCACAGATATTTAACATGCTTAAGATTAAAACAGTTTGAAGTTTAACATCTAATGTATTGTAAATGTCATCTTGCTAAAATTTTATGGGAGATTTTGTCCTCAAGATTTTACATTACTACCGGTAATTATTTTACAAACGTTTCGTTTATTACCCATATGGTAAGTAGTCAAACCTGCCCATGCGGTCACCTCTATTAAGCAGTCACCTGTATTATAAGGTCATCGTTTTCTTGTCCAGTCATAGAAAATTTCATATGAATTGAACCTCTTTTAAGGGGTCATCTGTCTTATAAGGCCACTTGATCTTTTGTTCCAAAGATGACCTCTTAATATAGGTTTGACTGTATTTGAAAATACAAATATATTCTACTGTGACAGCAATTAGGATTTCCAATGAAAAAAAAATACATTATGTATCCATTTTCTAGAAATCCATACATATACATAGAAATCCCACTTTCATTTCAAATAGTACAGTTTCAGTAAGGGGAGGGAGGCACCAGGTACTTTTGCATGCCTAATATGGGCTTTGGTACCTCCTGATTTTAAAGAGTGTTGTATAAGATATTCATGAAAATTTTTCAAATTTTTATAAACAGTACCATTGTCATATGGTATTTTGAACCCCATGGTAAATTGAACCCCCTTATTGAAAACTGAACCACCCCTGTATGGTAAATTGAACCCCCATGGTATTTTGAACCCCCCCCCCCCATTTCTAATCAAAAGATATGCAGGGAGGTCAAAATATCATGTGTAGGGGGTCACTATTCTATGGGTAGGGGGGTCAAAATACCATGGATAGGGGGGTCGATATACCATGGGTAAGGGGTTCAATATACCATGGGTAGGGGGATCGATATACCATGGATAGGGGGGTCAAAATACCATGGGTAGGGGGGTCGATATACCATCGGTAGGGGGTCAAAATTTTCCAAAAAAAAAAAGTTCAAAAGTTTCAAAAAATTTCAAAATTTGAAAATTAAAAAAAATATATAAAATTTCAAAACTCAAAATTTTCATCATATTTCAAAATTTTAATATTTAAATAATCTTGCAAAATGATAAAATGATTGTAGCCTATTTTGTTGAATATACTGTTGAAAAGTTTGAAAAATTCCTTATTATTTAATAAGCAGTTATTGACTTTTAATTTCAGTCTACTCATGACTATGCGGACCTGGTCAATGATTGATTAACCTCGGCCGTTGGCCTCGGTCAATCATTCATTGATCAGGTCTGTATAGTCATGAGTAGACCGCATTAAAAGTCAATAATTGTATAGGGTAGGGGGGGGGGGGTTGTTATACCATTGGTAGGGGGGTCGATATACCATGAGTGGGGGGGGGTCGATATACCATGGTAAAAACAATATATACATATGGCTTCCATGAATTATTTCGATTCTAATATGTAAAAATTGGTAAAATATCGCTATAAATTGTCGATGACGTCATAAATTTAATCGGTCATAGATTAATATTATTTTTACCACGGGTTTGGACTCAAAGCGTTTGAAGGACGTCATATTAGAATAGTTCATACAATTTTATTCTGTATATAAAGGGCAGCTGTTCATAAAGGCCACGTTTTCAGATTCCCTTGAGTGGATTGACTGTATTTGTTTTTAATTATTCTTTCTCCCTTCCTTAGAGATGTTTTTAATATAAAAATGCCATTCTTACTCAAATCTAATCCCTTACTGTACCTCGTAAATATTTACATGTATACGTGTAGGTACAGTGTAAATAGTGAAAATGTGTTAATATTTGGAATAGAGATTCCTTATCGCTATGGAAATTGGAAATATTCAGAAAATAAACACTTGTTGTAAAAAAAATTCAGTAGGCACCTTTTACCTGGATAAGACAGGTCTTTTCCACGGGTAAGGCATCTTTTTTCCCGGCTAAGGCACCTTTTTCTCCGATTAAGACACCTTTTTAGCGGTTAAGGCACCTTTTCCCCCAATTAGGACGCCTTTTTCCTGATAAAAGCACCCTTTCCCCTGGTTAAGACACCTTTTTCAGCTAAGGCACCTCTTTCCTGATATGGCACCTTTTCTCCCGTCTTAGGAAGGATTTTCCAGGTAGGTCAAGGTCAAATTGAGACAAACTTACAATCTATTAATTATGGTTTACAAACTTTGTAAACAATTTCAGATAGTGTTTCATGTAAATTATAATTTTCATATGCCATGGTAATCATACTAAACCAAATGATGAATTATATTTGAAGATCCATGCATAGACGATTCCTGTCAAGTTTGGGATCAATCGGGACTGTATTTCTACTAAATACATTGAAAAATATAGGGTAGGTGGATACGCCAAACTTAATCCTCTTTTTATATTTCTACGATGGGTGCCATATGTGGAGTAGGAACTACTTACACTTACAGAGCACCTGTCTTCATCCCCGATTTTTTGTGGGATTTGTGTTGCTCGATCTTTAGCTTTCTGTGTAAGGCCCAAAAAAAAATATGTGTGTTTCCGATTGCATGGTCTTCAAAATTAGGGTCGGTAGGTATGTGGTTTTTTTTTTTTTTTTTTTTTATTAAACCTACAAGTATGCTCCTTCCTCTAAAATCACACAAACTTGTTTCTTTCTTTCTTACTACAGCTTATTAATTATTTGACATGCAGTACAATGTTTTTGGTTCCAAACATCGATCAAATGTACAAGGAAATGAAGAAAATTCAAACAGGAAACCGGTCTTTAATAAATCCGTTTCAATTAAACGCTTGTCAGAAAGCGTCAATATCGCAAGTCAAGTGTCTATTGTTGAAGTCGGAAACAAACACGGAAACGGAGACGAATTTCCGGATTTTGCCAATCTATTATTTTTTTTGGCATAAAAAATGTTAGGGTCGGCGGTAAAATTTTAGGGTTGGTCGGTCGATCGGAAACACACATATTATTTTTTTTGGCCTAATGATTTGTAGATCGTTGTTTGTTGAGTTGTTCTTTCTCTGTTGGACATTGAATTGTCAGTCCTTTGATTTTCGACTGATTTCCTCTTTGGAATCTTCAAACTTTTCTACACAGGACAAGGATCTGACTTTAACAGTGCTTGTCCAAAAATAGCAATAATAACTAAGGGGGAAACGATTCACCGTATGTACCGAAATCACGATTATTTTGGGGACGGTTCTGTTCACGATACGTGGAGGCCACTTACGGTACAAACGATATGATGCTCATTTTTTGAAAAAAAGTGGTGTTGAACTTCCGTTTTCTTCTTTTGGTGATCATTCAATTAATATTTTGAGAAAAGTGAATCGATTAATTTACACTTTAAAATTAATTAATCAAATATCAAATATTTATAATTTCCGCTAGTACGTAAGCGACCTCATATTAAAAAAAAAACATGTCGACCAGCATGGACTTCAAGGAACAGTTACAGTTTCCTATAAAACGTATCGTGATACGTATCGCAATACATATCAAATATCGCAATATGTATCGCTTGTGGAAAAAGTGCATCGCTACACCCCTAATAATAACTCTATAGTTGACACTAAAATAAGGATAGGTTACAGGGTTAGGAGAAATATTTTTTTATTTTGGCCAATTAAAAATAAAATCGCCTTTTAGTCAACATATTTTATGTTCCGATCAAATTGAAAACAAAAAATTCTTTTGCAGAGAACATATTTATGACTCTTTCATTGCAAAGTTTGGTTCCAAGTGTAACAGAAATTTTCATCAGACAGCATACACCAAGTGACAGCAAATGCTCTTTTTTTCAGTGTTGAACAGTTGTCTCAAGAAATGAATTCTTCATTAATGGTACAAAACTACTCATGATTCCATACCTGAGCAAAGGGCTGTTGTGGTCGAGATCATAAGGTAGTTGGATTTAAATCTACCTAGGCAATCAGTGCCTATCACCACTAACATTGTGAGTTTGACCCCATTCATGGCAAGGTGTACTGGATACAACATTATGTGATAAAATTTGTCAGTGACTTGTGACAGGTCAGTGTTTTTCTCCGGGTTCTCCGGTTTCCTCCACCATTAAAACTGACCACCATGATATAACTGAAACATTGTTGAAAGTGGCATTAAACACCATAAACAAACAAACAAACCTTACCTGAGCCTCTGTTTCAGATCTAAACAGCTGATATAAACAAGAGATCAGTTCTTCATTGTGTCTAACTGTACTTGCAAAAGAGTCCAATTCTTCAGGTAGCACAGCCTGCAAAAATCAAAACATCGTGATTGATTGATTGATTGATTGATTGGTGTTTAATGCCAACTTTAGCAGTATTTCAGCTATATATTGTGGCATGAACCATGATTTGTAGTAAAACCTATTTGAGCAGTCATTTTATAGTAAGGCACATGTGTTCAGGATTCTCTATTTTTTGTAACAGGGGCCATCTTGGATGGAGGTAGGACCAATCTGATATATTTTTGAAAGGGTACAACCCAAGAACTATTCCTGCCTATTATGTTCCAAGTAAGCTGTGTAGATTCAGAGATGATATTAAAAAAATCTTTTGCTTTATTAAGCCTTATTTATTTCCTTGTTGAAAAACCTGAAATACATTTCAAAGATAGCATGCTCCTACAGTTAAAATGTCAGCTGATTCAGACTTCAAATAAAGCTGCTTTCATCTATTTAAGAATTTTGCATTTTTAGCAACAGCTGCCATATTGAAAAATTTCCAGTAGTCCCTCTCTTATAAGGCCACTCAGTCTCTTACTAAAGGCCACCTCTCTTATAAGGTCACTCAGTGTCTTACTAAAGGCTACCTCTCTTATAAGGCCACTCAGTCTCTTACTAAAGGCCACCTCTCTTATAAGGCCACTCAGTCTCTTACTAAAGGCCACCTCTCTTATAAGGCCACTCAGTCTCTTACTAGAGGCCACCCCTCTTATAAGGCCACTCAGTCTCTTACTAAAGGCCACCTCTCTTATAAGGCCACTCAGTCTCTTACTAAAGGCCACCTCTCTTATAAGGCCACTCAGTCTCTTACTAAAGGCCACCTCTCTTATAAGGCCACTCAGTCTCTTACTAAAGGCCACCTCTCTTATAAGGCCACTCAGTCTCTTACTAGAGGCCACCCCTCTTATAAGGCCACTCAGTCTCTTACTAAAGGCCACCTCTCTTATAAGGCCACTCAGTCTCTTACTAAAGGCCACCTCTCTTATAAGGCCACTCAGTCTCTTACTAAAGGCCACCTCTCTTATAAGGCCACTCAGTCTCTTACTAAAGGCCACCTCTCTTATAAGGCCACTCAGTCTCTTACTAAAGGCCACCTCTCTTATAAGGCCACTCAGTCTCTTACTAAAGGCCACCTCTCTTATAAGGCCACTCAGTCTCTTACTAAAGGCCACCTCTCTTATAAGGCCACTCAGTCTCTTACTAAAGGCCACCCCTCTTATAAGGCCACTCGGTCTCTTACTAAAGGCCACCTCTCTTCTAAGGCCACTCAGTTTCTTACTAAAGGCCACCTCTCTTATAAGGCCACTCAGTCTCTTACTAAAGACCATCCCTATTGTCATGCCAGATTTCAAATGTACTGAGATAGTAAAATACGACTAAATTGCCCCACTCAAGAGAGGCCACATTTTCCTTGCAGAAGAGGTGGCCTTACAAAGGGGAACTAATGTATTTGCAAACGATGGGTTTCAGTTCAAAATATAAAAGCTTTAGTCACAATGCACAATCAATTAAATATTTATCAAAAATAACAAGATTTTACGAATCTCAGGATAATCATCCAATATAAAAATGTACTTCTCAAAATCCTCTATTTTTTGAAATTTTCCTCTTGAAATATTATGAATGGAACAAGTACATACAATTAAATGGAGTCACCTAAAAAATGTTGATAAAATATTTTTCAAAGAGTTTCAATAATTTGTTCCACAATTATAAATAAATATCATGTGACAGATGAAATGACGGAGAGACACAACAGAGGAGTCCTATAATATATTCCCAGTCTACTTTGTTTTCGCAAATGAAAACGTCAAAGTGAAAGTAAAATATGGCTTTGTTTTGTATTCTGGTTTATCTTTTGCAATCTAAATTGCTGAAATTAAGAATCAAACTAAGAGGGTATGAATGAAAATTTTGTGAATTTTGAATGATTTTAGAATAATTTTCATTGGGAAAGGGTCTTTTACCTGACCCTGGGGAAGGCTAGAAAAATTCCTGCCCTTCTACATTAGGATTATCACCTCCTACTTGAGAATGAGTGGAATGCCCTGGGTGGGGCCACAATGAATTGTGCATACACACCAGATGATGATCTGTTAGCCTCCGAGGAGGATATAACCAGCCCAGTATTAAGTCAGGATATTAAGCCCTGACATGAAATTAATTACTACAAATTGCAGAAACTGACAGCTATTAATTAATCATTATCATTTGCAGAAATTGACAGACATTTAATTTGAAGAATAAATATATTGAATAATCCTTCAGGCATAATCAGAGAAGATCCTGGTTAGAAAATAAAATAACTGAAATCAATGAAAAATAGCTGAAACCATCTATGTCCCCTTTCAAAATGGTCACTTTTTGACCTGTTCTGACCATGTCCAGCAACTTTCGGAAAACAATGTTCAGAGGAAAACAGCTGAAACCATCTACACCCCCTTTTAAAATGGTCTATGTTTTACCTATTCTGACCGTCTCCAGCAACTTTTGAAAAATAATTTGTATGTCCACTTCAGTGTTAAATATCTATTTGGAATTGGTTTATAATAATTATCTGTCTGGAGTGAGTCATTGTTGTTTAACACCACGTGGGTAGTTTTTAGCTACATATATATCATGGCATCAGAACAAGTTGTTATTAGACCATTTGCACACTGCTTACTAATCATAAATACGTTTTTTCACATTTTTCTAGTGGTTACTTCCCTTTAATGCCGATTTCTAAAATTACATATGTTTTTCACGTTTTTGTAGCATTTACTTCCCTTTAATGCAGGCAAAGTGTTCCTTTTATGATCATGAGGAGTTCAATGAAAATAAGATATTTTTTCTCATCAGCTGTACATAATTTAAATGTTACAACAACTTGTAAATTTTATATTTGCTCTGATTTTTTCAATGTTCAACTTTTAAGAAGGTTATTCTCAAAATAATCATCCTTTCTGTTGAACTTGCATGGCTCATGGAACAGAAACCATTTCCCCTCTATATGGGAAATAACTCATATAAAAAGATATATAATTTTAGAATCAATGTTTGTTTGTTTGTTTGATGGTGTTTAACGACCACTTTCAACAATATTTCAGTTATATCGTGGCGGTCAGTTTTATTGGTGGAGGAAAACAGAGGACACAGAATAAACCAACAATTTAGCAATATGTCACTATCTCAGTGCATATGAAATCTAGCCCGATAAGAGAGGTAGCATTTGGTAGCATCCTTAAAAAAAGGGGAGACTACTGTGTCTGTTTTGTCCTAGATCAACACATTTACCAAGTTATAGTGCTAGTTCATTGAAGCAAAACAGACCACAAGTAGATATAGTCACAGTTAGTCGTTTCCACTTGAACACATTATCCTGACTCCAAGCCTACCAGTCTTTGTTCTTACTCCTTAATGCTATACATACTTAGCGGAAAAGCAATAAAGAGCAATTTCAGACTCTATGGTTTGGCCCGGAGATCGAAACCACGATTTACTTACCATTTTGCACCTGAAGCAGTTTTTAACTGAATGGTGTTGAAATTAAATACATAAAGGTATCTTTGATCATATTTAATTATCATCATGTATATACCCCTGCAGGGCTTTCAATATTTTTCAAGTGTACCAGTACTTAACTATTTACATGCGGTACTTTTTATCAAAATTTGAACAATTTTCATGAATATCTTATTCAACAATCTTTAAAATCAGGAGGTACCAAAGACAATTTTAGGCAGGTAAAAGTACCTGGAATCGCCCCTTATTGAAAGTCCTGCCCCTGTTGTAATAATGTTTCAAAAACTGTACATTTATTTAGTCAAATAAAACCTTAATAAGACCTTGATGGAAACTACCATAACTTTATTTAGTCAAATAAAATCTTTATACGACCTTGCTCGAAACTACAATAACTTTATTTAGTCAAATAAAACCTTTATAAGACCTTGATCAGAACTACCATCACTTTATTTAGTCAAATAAAACCTTAATAAGACCTTGATCGAAACTACCATAACTTTATTTAGTCAAATAAAATCTTTATATGACCTTGATCGGAACTACCATAACTTTATTTCGTCAAATAAAACGTTTATAAGACCTTAATCAAATCATTGCTGTGAGACAGAGTTACCTACCTTTGTTTGCTTTCTAAGTGTAGATACTTGTATTGAATTTTCTATATAATTATCTTTCCAAAATATGCATAAATCTGTTGTCCGATTAGCTAACAATGTTAACAATAGGCTTTTTGTTCTTTCCATGAATTTTTTATTTTAATTCCCAAGATACCCATAAGAAACACTTTAGTAATCACTTGTATAACTATAAATTGCTATGCAGTGAATGATTCACAAATTAAACAAAAAGTTAGTACATATATGTACATCCATTTCAATGTTTTGATAATAACATGGTAAACAATTTCTTCTGGAAACTGTCAACGATCGTCATTTCTCACAATGTTATTATGTCTATGTCAATAACAATTATTACGTAAGTCGTCAAACTCTTACGCAGGTCGTCAAACTCTTACGCAGGTCGTCAAGCTATCATTGTACTAATATTTGACAATAGGGGTCTTATCTGTAACAGATCATCTATTTTCGATCTATTCTATGACATTTGATGAAATTTTTAATTTTTAATTATTTTTTTTTTAAGAAACTTACAATACAAATATGTGTGCACTTAAATGTAAGGGTAGGATTAATAACAAACATCTAGAGAAATAAAACATCTGTTTTAATTATGGTATAAAATGTTTTATGACATTGAAAATCACAATAGCAACAGATTTTCTTTTGGCCATCGTGTTGTCTGTCCTTCTTCAATGTATAGCTTCTTTGGTATCTTCCAATTTTTCTTATAAATTTCAAATACCATCCTTTACTAGCCCATTCAAACACGCTATCTTTTTACCTATTAACTGCGGAGTCATACCTCTTAAGGTCTTTTTTTTTTGTGTGAACATATATCTCGAATGTGGTAGATCATGGGTTCGAACCCCGATCTGTTCAAAACCAAAGACTTGGTATTTGTGGTTTCTCTGCTAAGCACGCAGCATTTGGGAAAAAGAGCAAAGAGTGATTGGCTCGGATCATGATGTGTCCGAGTGGGGCGACATGTTTATCCCCGGACTGTTGTTTCAGTGAGCTAGCACTATAAAACTCCAACTAATCTCATAATCATCTCATTTAAAAGACGTCATGATATGCAGAAAAACTGCTGAGTTGGCATTAAACAACAATCACTCACTCACAAAATAAATAGAAAAGAACATAAGAGCTACGATTCTGCAGCTTTTCTACCTATTTGCTAATATTTTTTGTTTTGAATTCGCTCTTAGTAAATACAGTGAAACCTGTCTAAACCAAACCCTGTATAAACCGAAATCCTGCTTAAAACAAACTATAAATAAAGCTCCAATATAAGATTAGAAAAGAAGTATGCCCCCACACTTGATAATTATGGACAAAGTTGTTTTGTTAGGAATGATTTTTTTAAAATGAAGTGTGCCTGACCATAAGAAATTATAAACAAGTCAAAAACTGTAGTAGGAGCCATACAAACCATGTTTCCATTATGTAGCTAGTACAAAGGAAATGAAGTCCAACTACCTGTCATTTTGTGATTATTTTACAAAAATCACCCCCCCCCCCTTTTCGTCGTGGGGGCATAAAAAAGTCCAACTATCTGTCATTATCAAATATTTGATGAAAATCAAAATCCTGTGGACATGCACACCTCCATTATGTGTATAAACATCATACACAATATTAAAGCTGTAGCTCCAAAACTGAAGGAGGAGATAGCCGGACAAACCATGTATCTATATCCAGAGGGACGAACAAAATGACTAAGTCCAACTACCTGTCATTTTGAGAATATCTATATCCGGACGGACAGGGGGTAAAATAATATCCCCCCCCCCCCCGTCTCTTCGTCGCGAGGGCATAAAAACTTTGTCAATTTAACCTGTATAAATTGAACACCTGTCTATTCAGAACACAACTGTTGGTCCCAAGGAGGTTCTATTTCAACAGGTTTCTCTGCATATACAAATGTAGCTGTTCGAACTCGCTTGACATTATAAAACAATAAATCAATCAATCATTCATACCTTGAATTCTGTAAGCCACTCTCTGATTGGTTGTGGAAGGTCACTCATTTCTAACTAATCATGAACTAACAACAATTTCAATCTTCATAAGCTATGGTGCAATCACTTCCATTTTAATTAAATCTATAATTAAACCACATATAAATATATCACGTTACAAAGAGATAATTCACAAACATATATAACATCTAAAGATCAGGTCAATAATCTTATCTATTTCTATTTTTTCAATAAAATAAATAAGATAATCTCTGTCTTCATTCAAACATTTCGACCAAAAGGTCTTCATATCAGCATTTTATTCTATTAAACCTGTTACATGACTCTTTAATAATTTTTCTATATTCTTTAATGTTCTGTCTTCTCAATTATAAATTTGTTTGTGTGCATTGCTTATAAATCGTAATGTATGGATTTGGAATATATTCCCTGTGGAATAGGGGTTAGGGTTATGGTATTTAATGCCACTTTCACCAACATTTCAGTTATATCGTGGCGGTCAGTTTATTGGTGGAGGAAACCAGAGTACCTGGAGAAAACCACCGACCTGAAGTAAAAAAGTTACTCATAAACTTTATCACATAAAGTTGTATCTAGTACATCTCGCCATGAGTGGAATTCGAACTCAACGTTAGTGGTGATAGGCACTGATTGCATAGGTAGTTGTAAATCCAACTACCATACGATCACGACCATGATGGCCCCTTAGAACCTGTATGATTTCTTAGACTAAACTAATGATGTGTACAGGATGCATAACTTTCAAAAATTTATCTCAGGGATGATCCTGGTTAGAAAATAAAATAACTGAAAATCAATAGAAAATAACTGAAACCATCTACACCCCCTTTCAAAATTGTCATTTTTGACCTGTTCTGACCGTGTCCAGCAACATGTGGGAAACAATTTTCAGAAGGAAATAGCTGAAATCAGTTAAAAAACTGAAAACAATTATCCCTGTTGACTCGGCCAGATGGTAAGATTGAGAAAGTGATCGTTGCATAATGTCCAGTGAGCATTTCTTCAGCTATTTAAAGAATATTTGAAATTGTTGAACAGGTTATACGATATAACCTGGTTTGGGTCAGTTTACGCTTAATAAACCGTGAAGCGGTTTATGAAAAGCGTAAACTGACCCAAACCAGATTATGCAAGTATAACCTGTTCAACATTTCAAATATTCCTTATAATTTAATTTTTTCAACAAAATTTAATGATTCCTCGATTTTAATTACGATTATTTCATGTGACTATTTGAATTTGTCGTTTGTGACGTCACAATACCAACCCAGGTTATCAAGTATAACCAAAATTTTCTCCAGGCAGATTAGCCAATCAGATTGAAATATTCAAATCAAATTAAATTATATAGCTATATCCATTTCAATGAAATGATGATGATGTCCACTTTGCAGACATGGGGTAATCGTAATTGTAATCGTAATCAGTTGTAATCGATTACATTTTTTCATGTAATCGGATGTAATCTGTAATCTGACTTTTTTTTTATTACATGTAATCGTAATGTAATCGATTACATTCATTTTGACCCTGTAATCATGATTACTTTCCAATTACATTTAGATTACTTTTCATCATTTTGCCTTAATTGAAGCATGTATCTCCTTAGATATTTAATGTATGATTTATGTAAATGAATTTTCTTCATGAAATTTATTAAACAAATAATGTAGAATGGTTTACTAGAAAAAATTTAAAGTTTATTGACATCTAAATAAAAACATATGTTATGAAATTCAATTGTTAAAAACTCCACAAAAATATCTATTAAATAAGGTGGCAATCACAACATGATCAAAAGATATTATTCTGTGTTAAATTGCAATCAAAACTATCACAGCTACAAACAAAATATTAAGCATTAATTATGGCTTCAAAGAGTTGATATCAAAACAAATAATAGTTTTAGACTGCATTGTCCTTTTTGACTTGGTACCCATATTTTGTCAATCAATATGAATGTATTAAAAAAATGTCATAGTTTTTTCATGTTTAATTGCTAGTACATGGTCAATTATAAAATGTATTGTTTTGTTATTGATCTAAATTGGGAAAAGGAAAAAAATAAAAATATAATAACTATCTTATTCTATATACATGTGTATTTATGATATGAGGTAGCCTGACCAGTAATCTGAGCAAAAACAAAATCCACTTCAATTCATGTAAAAGATTGAATGATATTGCATCATGACTTGGAACATATAAGAGGTTTTTGGGTTTAGTCCACTTTCAATAATATTTCAGTTATATGGAGGAACGTATAAGAAAAAAAGGAAATTATATCAATATATAAAGTGAGTGATTATTGGTTTAAAACACCAAAATGAGCAATTTTTTTAGCTACATGTATATCAAGGCAATGAAACAAAAAGAATTCAAAACACCAATTATATATATTACTGTACACATACCAACAAGCATACAAAGAAACAGAAATTTGAAACAAAAAGAAGTAACATAACAAACTTGAATATACATTGGTTGTCATGACATCAAATGTAATCAGTAATGTAATCGATTACATTTACAAAGTAATTGTAATGTAATCGATTACATTTGAAAATTGATGTAATCATAATGTAATGTAATCATGAAAATTGCAAAGTAATTGTAATGTAATCGATTACATTTGAAAGTAATTGACCCCAAGTCTGCCGCTTTGTACTAGATTAACTGTCTTTTTTATACTGCTAGTTCACTGAAACAGCAGTTTACAGTTAGACGTGTTGTTCCACTCGGATATGTTATCCTTATTCCGAGTCAACCAGTCTTTTTGCTCTTACTTCTTAATGCATGGTCTTTGGTTTGTACCAACAGGAATTAAACCCATGATCTACCGCACTTGAGACGAGCACACTAACCATTACACCACTGATGTGGTTCCCAGATGTTTAGAAAATGTGTAAATGGTTAAAATTTGGAGAATGTCTCCTACCTAACCTAGCACATTAAGAACTTGTGTAGCATTCATTTCAGAAAGTCAAACAAGTGAAATATTTGGATAAAAAATGGAAGAATGTGTTCATATGACACATACATGTACTGTAAACCAACTTTTGTTCGTGTGCTATAAACCTTCGCGACTTTCGCGGTAGAGTACAAAATCGCCAAAGTTTATATCCGCGAACAAGTCGGTCTAAAGTGTGTAAGAAACAAGTATTATATAGCCTAGCAAGGTTATCGCGAAATAAAATCTACGCGAAACTGTCTTGAAGCAGAAAAACGCGAAACATAATAGCTGCGAAAATAAGTTGGTTTACAGTATGCCCTGCATCCAGCTTAAGAATAAACAGGGGCATAGCTGAAATCTGGAACAATAAAAGGAACATCAACCAAATATCAACTTGGCCTGTGTAATGAGTTCACGAAATTCACCCGTCCTGTCAGACATGACCAGCAAAATTTGGGCAGATTTTGCTGAAAGACTGACACAAGATTGGTATTTTGCAATAGAAAATTAATGAAGACTGACATTTTTTTTCACTAGGACCACTAAACCCATATACAATTTCTTGAACCCTAATAATGTGCATAAAAAAGCTCAAAACATTTGGCCTCTGGATGTACAGACAAACATACAGATATGAGTAAAATCTAAATCCCCTAAACGTCTAGCAGCAACAGAGGGCATAATAAAAATTAAGACAAACAAGATGTTGCACGCTACGTCGTGCTAAGAATACCCCCACTCGTTCATTTGTAAGTCGCACGGTTAACAGGAAGTAGATGTGCGGTAAACCTGGAAAGGGGAGACACTGTACAAGTCACCATGCCAAAGCCATATATCAAATATAAAATTATTTCTTCCAGTAGAAGCTGAGATAACTGTTACGAAAGTTTTCATTACGGCAAACATGAAAAATTCTAAGTCGCACTGTAAACAGGAAGTAGATGTGCGGTAAACCTGGAAAGGGGAGACACGGTACAAGTCACCATGTCAAAACCATTAAATATAAAATCATTTCTTCCAGTAGAAGCTGAGATATCTGTTACGAAAGTGTGAATGGACGGACAAACGGATGGACTAATGGACAGACAGACAAGGTGATTGCAATATAATTACTTCTTGACTTCAATAATGGTACTATTGTAAAACTGCAGTCAATGGGAGATAACTCTCACTGATTCTACATACAAAGTATTAAATCATTCCCCCACAGCATTCTATTTTTTGTGCTTTTATACAGGTTTCACCTGAAGTCTAAAATATAATGTAAGTTCAGGGATAAAACTTAACAGGGGCCCAGTAGCCCAAGAACACTAAAATTTGGCCTGGACCACTGAATATTTTTAGACAGTAACCCAGCTGGAGTGGCTACTGAAAATTTGAATATTTCCTGTGCAAAATTGGTTCCTGGGCCCAAGAATTTTGCTGGTCTACTAAAATTGCTTTCTAGGGAACCCAGCTGGCAATTGAAGCAATATTGTCCCCGAGGTTACACTCATACAGTGTATGAAATTAGACGGTAATCTGATTCCCGAGGCATGTAAAATTTTACACAGGCGAATAAAATGAGTAGTTCCGGAAACCCGACTGGCCTGTAAAAAAAGTCAAATAGTTTCAAAACTTGATTATATAAGATATCATGCGTGTAGATATTTAGTCTATTGTCTTCTGTTTTCAGTTGCTGTCGAGTCAATGCTAAAAATAGGTAGGTAAACAAGTCCTTTTAAGATTGTTGGATGTTTGCAATAGATATAGGCATGTCTGCTTTGTGCAATTTGATTGGCTGATATTTTTACCATACCGTGCAGTGTGGGAACGACCGCTCGCCAACTCGTCAAACGCGAGTGGAAATTTCGGGTGGCGAATAAGATCCACTTTATACTCGCCGGTCTGGAGAGTAACAGTTGTAAGGCGAGTAGGAACTTGAAAACGCTCGCCACGATAACTGGTTTACAGCTTTAAAATATCATAACTCCCAAACAGTTAAATTTTCTGTTAACTGTGTCATTTATCCAACATTTCATTAATCATTGCACTCGATAAGAAAACATTCTGCCATGACACTTCAATTCTGTCAACAGAAAAATTAAGTATACAATCCCAACCCCGCATAATTTTGTCAAGGTCGATTTCACGATTAAATGAAATATTGCTTCATTACAATTAGATGTGATGACTTTTAAAATTAATGCAAATAAAATAATTTGGTTTTGTAATATTTCAAACGAATTCGTAGCGAAAACCTACGCGAAAACATAAAATTAAATATGTGTCGGAACCGGGATTGACATACATGTTTTATATGACATTGATGATGAGCCAGTTGATGAAGACAAAGACAACGAAATTGAGGAAGAAGAGATCAACGCAGCTCTTAAGAGAGTGTTGATCCTTCTTGACCAAGTTAATGACTTGTCAAAATCTGCAAAATAAATTGTTGAACATTACTGTATTGTTTATTTGGTATTTGTTGGCGAGTTAAATAAAAATGTCACTCGCCAAACATGGCGAGCTCTATTTCATTTTGGCGAGTACTTGTTTCAGTCCACTCGCCTTTTTGGCGAGTGTTTGAAAAAATGGTTTCCCACACTGCTGTGGCTTTTAAAAAAAAAAGAGACAGGAAGCAGGGCTCACGTTAGAGGGCGAAGAAGTCGTCTTGTGAAGGTTGACTTCGCTTTCTCGTTGGTCAAATGCGAAGTTCAAGTCACGTTGTAATTTTGAAGAGTCACCCTACATCTCCCGCATATTTTGTCGTATTTATTGAAATCTATCGTATCCATTAAGTATTTTGAAAGTGACTTTCTTGAAAAATAATATAATTTGGCTTAACGAAACTTGAATTTCGTGCAATAACAAATAAAAATGGTGCCACGAGAAAGGGGACACAATCAGGCACTGCGCTACAGGAAATGTTGATCGAAGCTACATTGAACCAAATGAACTTTGGATTTATTTTTGCTTATTTTTGTGACATAAAATCTTAGTTCTCATATTTAATATGTTCATATTTGCAAAGGTTGGCCATTCAAAATTCTTTGAAATGCATGGGGACACATCCAATTTGGATCGATATCGATATACATTGTAATGTTTGGTAGTTCGTATTTTTAAAGACAAATTTTCATACTTTAGCATATAACAATATTTTAAAAAGAATTAGAATTATATTCAATTCTTTAAGTATAATGTAGACACAAAAGCTCAGGTTAACCTGAATTCTACTACTAAAAGTTAAGTACATTTATATATAGCAAATAGTTCATGGCACTGAGGGTCATATGGCAGTATATGGACCGGTCCATATACTGCCATATGACCCAAAGTGACATGAACTATTTGCTATATTATACTTTTTATCTAAAATAATGCAGGTACCTGGCCGGTCCATATACGAAAATAGTGACCGGCTGCGCTAACAAAGACAAATAGGGAAAATAAAAACGTAAAGTGTAATATATTATTTTTTTTTAGATGAATCCCGAGATCATACAGTTTGATATTATTAAATCACAGCTACTATAACAATTAAAAAAACACTAATGTTAATTCATGTAATAACAATTTTAAACATTGCTTTAATAAACTATATTATGAATGATTGTAAACATTTAATCATATGATTGTTTCAATTATTGTCTGTGTCAACTTGGTACAATAATATTTCTAGATCTATATTAATTGTATTTAACAGTTAAAAATCATCATGCCACAACTAAATAACTTTTAATTGTTTTGTAAACATTTAAATAGTACCATTTTTTTTCTTTTAACTGGATATACCGGTAGTAATTAGGTCTAATTAAATATTTGACAATTTCAGAGTTAGAGTATGAAAATGTAATTTGTACTGATTTATTATTACACTTTTACAGGACATTAAACATTCATTTTACACAATATTCTGCGATTTTAATTTCTGCGGTCTGGAGTTGACCGCAGAAAATAAATAGCCGCAGAAATTACCTGTTATACGGTAATTAAAATAGGGAAAAGATTTAGAAGGATTAAACGGTTCTTTTCAGGAGTTCATGCATGTGTAAATGGTGCTGATGCACTCACAAACTGAATAAACTCCTGAAAAGAAGCCTTTAATCCTATAGTGTTTGAACTTGGTTACTATTGCCTATTGGTGTTTGAAAAAGTGCTGCTGTGGCAAAGAATTGAGTCAATGGCTAATTTTTCTTTCGGCCTCAAATCCTCGTCCCATTTATGATATTTCAATTCCTTCCAGTTTTTATCTAACGCTTTCATTTTCTTCAGAGGATAAATGTGCTATGAACGAAGGTTGAAGAAGTGAATAATTGATTACTTATTTATGTTAAAACATTACGATTCACAGTAGGAATAATAAGTAAAAGCTGAATAATTCCAACGGAAGATCAGAAGTCGACTAGCTTTGGTACGAATGAGCATTGACAACACTACCTTGACAAAGCATGACACAAAATCATGTCGACAAAGCCACAGGGGCTAGGTGCGTCCGAAAAAAAAAAAAAAAACTACTATATAATACTACTATATAGTATTTTATTTTTTTTTTTTTTTTCGGACGCACCTAGCCCCTGTGGACAAAGTGACAAAAATATTTTATTTTTTTTATTTGTATTTGAATTTCACTACTGGAACATTTCTATTTTTTGGTATTTAGATGAACCTTGAGATCACAGTTTGATATTATTCGTTTCCTGCTCTCAACTATACAAATTAAAGTAAAAAACACTCTCAATAATGTTTATTCATGTAATAACAATATTAAATAATAAATATTGTTTAAAAAAAACTTTATCACAGTTAACGTTGTAAACATTTGATCTTCTAATTGTTTCAATTATTGTTGAGTGTTGTCTCAGCTTGCATTATTGGTACAGCAATCTTTCTTTATTACTACCTTGCAGAGCTCCAGATAAGCTGCGTATTTGCGTTTTTTACGCTATGAAAACGAGTAAAAACGCATGTATTATCAGATTAGAGTGTACACATTATGCATACATAGTGCTGTGTAAGCAAACTTTCCAAATTTGGAGCGTACTTGTACAGTTGTGTACATAACAATACATTTTTGTCTTTGAGAAATTCCCCGTAATTACTTCCCTTTATATTTTTCGAAGGAGAGAGCGCATACATCCGAGGGGTACCGAATGCTTGCCTTTCTAAGCATTGATGTCAAAAGAGATCTGATTGGATGTTTATGATAAATCATCCAATCGCGGTCAATATTACAAATAAATGCGGTTTACGTAATAAGTAAGAACTAAAACGAAAGTAAATTTGGGAACACGTTGTTCGTTGAAAATGAGCAAGAACATGAATAAGCGCGCTACTAAGCGCAAGAGCGCTACGGAAAATTCTATACTTAAGTTCCTGACAGTTTCATCTGTGTCTAGTGACAGTATAGTTAAAGGAATCATTGATGACATTATCAACACGGCTGTGAAAACTGCTGAAGTCGACGAGCAAAAAACAAAATATTTACAACATTTTATTAATAAACATGACACAATCGTGTCAAATTAAACAGAGATATACATTTCACTTGCATCCTGCGTTTATTGAATAACACTTGTGTCAAACATAATTTTAAAAGTGTACATGTAAGCAATCGTTTCTGAAGTAGAGAGTACAACAGTGCAAAGGAAATATGCAAATACCCATCATTTTCAAAAGTAGGGGGTAATTACCCTTTGGACTTGAAAATTATCTGGAGCTCTGACCTTGTAATTAATGGTTAAAAATATGCCAGAGGTAACAACCTATAATTGTTGTGTAAACAGTTATAAGTACAGGTATTTTTCTTTTATCTGGATATAGTAATTAAGCCTAATTAAATGATTGACATTTCCAGATGAATTTGAGTTTTAAGTTTGAAAAGGTAATTTTTACTGATTTATTATTACCGAACCATAAAAATAGTTTGACTGTTCGAGAAATTTGGGTTTATTTGACAAGGAATTAACAGTAAAATTGACTGGACTAAAAAAAACAGTTCAAGCGATCCATGGTGTTCGAGCCACCCGAATTCGAGCTAATGAAGTTCAACTGCATTTGTACATAATAATTATTAATGCCCTGAATGAGAGAGAAGATGCTTACTCTCTTGAACTTGAACTCAACCCCACTTTTTGTGGGTCTGTGTTCCTACTGGTATTGTGTTGTTGTCTTCTTTATCATTATTTAAAACTTGTAACACACAACATAAAATAATTAAAACTTGTAACACACAACATAAAATAATTAAAACTTGTAACACACAACATAAAATAATTAAAAGAGTTAATGTCTTTTTCAATTTCTTACATGTATGTTTTATGACAAGGTACATGTATCATCTGTTTTATGTTCATTATTCTGTGATAGAGCTAAAGTTTTGCCTAAATTGTGACAATATACATTTTTAACATTAACCTAAAGTCTATCATATTTTGTTCGTAATAATATCTAAGTTCATTATTCTGTGATAAAGCTATATTTTTGCCTAAATTGTGTCAGTAAATTTTTTTAACTTTATCCTAAAGTCTATCATATTTTGTTCTTAAAAATATCTAAGTTCAATTTCTCTTTCCCTTTTCTTTTATTTTATTTTTTTTTAATTCCTACGTATTTTAGAACTCTATATGTTGTAAATATATTTTTTGATTTGGACTAGTTTTTCAATTTGAAATTTTTATCTCATTGTGTCAATTCTTGATATATGTTTTATTGTACATGTATATTGTATTTTATGCACTGTATAAAGTGCTTAGAGTAATATTGTTTTAGATTAAGCGCTATAGAAGAATTGTAATAATAATAATAATAATAATAATTTACACTTTTCAACTTTAGAACCTGAACCTTCATCAGTATTTTGTCTTGATACTTCCGTCAATCTTGCATCAGATAGGCCAGCTTCATGGTCAGTTGATTCAACCAGTTTATTTTTATTGTAAAATTTTGTGAGAAGGCTTAATTTGCTTTCTTGCTCATCGTGGTCACTTACAAGCGTTAAAAAGTATGTCATTTAAAAATTTTATGTCGGAGTGAATTGTGCAGCTTAAAAGGCCGGATAATCAAAGTAGGAATTTAAATTGAAAAGTACGATTGTTGAAGGAAAGAAAATATTACGGAAATATCAACTTGCCATCTGGCTATCAATACATAATTTTTACTCTCATTTTACAAAAATAACTCGCAAATGAGAGTGCTTTGGTCGTATTGTAGAGCCTTGTGTATATTGGAACAGTTAATGTCTACTTACTACAATGACAATGTAGCCTTACTTATCATAATTGTCATATTATCACTCAGATCCCAGGTAGCACCTGTTCTTAATAAGGGTAATCTATTAAAGATTTCCAATGACAGAGAATTGAGAGAGGTAAATAAACTCTCTGACTCTGTGGAAAGACATAAAAATCCAATCTCTACCCAGAGTTGTCGGTCCTTACACTCTATCCAATCTCTGTCAATGCCTAAAAAGTAGTCCTGTGTTCTCTGATCATGTGATCGTAAAATTATCATGTGACCAGACAGGAAGCAGTCAAATTGGTGGATTGACCTTCGTTACATGTGGGTTTGCATTCAGTTCCAATACTCCTGTGAAACGATTAAAAATAGAGTGTTTCGTTTGCAATACAACAAACAATATTTTTTTGTTTACATGGAATTTATGCGCTGTATAACTGTTCACCGTATAAAAAATAATCCCTTATCTTCGTTTGAAAATAAACAAAGAAGCTTCTCAAATATTAGTTATATGGTATTCTTTACATATTTTACAATATATGGGGTCATTATAACCGGTTTATATCAAGTTACCCTTTAATAAACCGATTTTGCCAAGATTTTGGCATATAGGCATTGACAGAGATTGGAGAGAGTGTAAGGACAACAACTCTGGGTAGAGACTGATAAAAATCTTGGGATTAGCAATGTTGTTTGGAATGGACAAGAAACTCAACCCAAGACCACAGCATAACAGATTTTGTACAAATACTAGGTGTCAACCTCTGCATTTGTCAGTCAATGACCAGTTCAGGCTGCTGACAAGCACTGTTGCATCAACATCAAGGCCAAGGCCCAAGCGGGGGTAGGTCTAGATTAACAGCTTTAAAGTTTTATAAGGTATTCACAACAACCTGCTCTGTGCAAAACATTTAGCGACATTAAAACATTAAATATTAAAAACCACAATAATTCAGAAGGAAATAAATAGTTACAATGCTTGTCTTGGTCAAGTAACAGGACAAGAAAGCGGAAAAGCAGACGAAAAATTCAGGCGGTGCTGTCATGACGCTTCCGGAAATCAAAAATTGTTAGCGTCCGGTTGTCCGCATTTAAAATCATTAGAAAAATTTTATAACAGATATTCATCAATTTCATTTTTTGATATATGTGCAGAATAAATCAATAAAAATCATATTCTGTTTGTCAACGTTATCACCATTTTTACGAAATATTAAGAATTTTACATATAACCACAAACATTTTATTTTAGATAACGCAATACAACGTACCTTTATTGTTGGACTCGAAGCAGGGATATTTGTGTTCGGAAACACACAAACTTCAACAAATGAGAGACTTCGAGTATGCGAAATTTGTTGACTATATTCGATTCTCTGAAAAATAATATGGATTAGGCACAGCCTACAGGCGAGCATCGCATCTACGCATAGACATGTACATGTACAAATAGTAGTTTTGGGTTCTTTTCTTCATTATTCTTGATTATTTTTCTTTGTTCTTCAATTCGACTACCCAGTTAATTCTATTGCAAAGGAGATTTTTTGGGCCGAGATATATTGGGGACGACTTTTTTTTAGGGCCGAGATATATCGGGGACGACTTTTTTTTAGGGC
The DNA here is from genome assembly GCA_963680875.1 of Bathymodiolus brooksi. Lineage (NCBI taxonomy): Eukaryota > Metazoa > Mollusca > Bivalvia > Mytilida > Modiolidae > Bathymodiolus > Bathymodiolus brooksi. The sequence goes on along the minus strand of OY804589.1, from coordinate 23,751,426 downwards.
CGATCGTTCTTTAGGGGCGAAACAAGAAGGTCTAACGATTGTCCATTTTTTAAATAAATTAATCGTTTCATGTAAAGAAGCTGTACGGTTTCCTTTCTAATTTTTTAGGGGGTTATTTCTAAACTGGATAGTTATTTTTTATTCAAATTAAAAGGCTATTTCCTGTACTTCACTCCGATTGTCCATTCTATGCTGAATCCATTTCCGGTTGGTATTGATCGTATATACAAAATGTATTGATTCATCTCCATACACACATGTTGCTGTTTAGCTCGGATCTTTCGATGCTCGCTATGAATAAATTATGACAAAAAATACAATGAAATCAAATTGGTTGAACACAAAGTTGAAATACTGCAAAACCAGGGGCGGATCCAGGAGGGGGGGCGACGCCCCCCCCCCCCCCCCCCTAAAATTGGAAAAAATATTATTTTTTGGCGTAAAATCACGATTTTTCACACGAAATACCCCAACATTTTTCGCGTCTCTCTCCGCTCGGCGCAATTTTTTTTAATTGCGCCCCCCCCCCCCCCCCCCCTAGCTTAAAATCCTGGATCAGTCCCTGAAAACGTGTTTGTAGTTGAACATCTTGGTTGCAATTTAGGTGTATTATACCATAAAAATTACCATGGAAACGCGTAGTCAGAAAAAATTATAATAAATGACAATTCGACAGACAATACCATGAACAAAAGAAAGGGAATAAAATTAGTCGACATAATACTACACAATGACAATGAAAAAATTTATTAGAGATTGCATATTGAACCACATGGAGAGACATAATCTATTTACTACTCATCAACATGGTTTTAGAAAAGGTAGATCTTGTGTAGAGCAATTAATAGAGTTAATAGATGATTGGACAGAGCAACTAGACAATCGAAACGCAATAGATGCTATATATTTAGACTTCCAAAAAGCTTTCGACACTGTACCTCACCAACGTCTCATCAATAAACTACAAAGTTATGGCATATGTGGAAATATTTTAGGGTGGATAGGAGACTTTCTGGCAAACAGAAAACAAAAAGTTGTTATAAATGGTACAGGCTCTGACTGGACAACAGTGACAAGTGGGATTCCTCAAGGAAGCGTTCTAGGTCCCATTCTTTTTACAACTTACATCAATGATTTACCTGATGTAGTTCAGAATATAGCAAAATTATTCGCGGATGACACTAAAGTGTATGCAGTAGTAAACAAGAAAGAAGAACAACATAGTTTACAGAATGATATAAACAACCTAGTGCTTTGGTCAGATAAGTGGCTCCTAAAATTCAACAAATCAAAATGCAAGCATGTACACCTAGGTCACGCTACCAACACGAAGTATAAAATGGGAGAAAATGAAATTAATCAAGTAACGGAGGAAAACGATCTAGGAATATTAATTGACGATAAGCTGAAATTTCAACAACATATCAACCAACAGACAAAAAAGCAAACCAAAGACTTGGAATGATTAAAAGAAGTTTCATTTACATGGATAAAGAAATGTTTTTAACATTATTCAAAAGCATAGTAAGGTCACATCTAGAATATGGCAGCAATGTATGGTCTGTGATATATAAAAAAAAAAAAGCTATACAAATACATACATGCCAACTCTACCGATTTACGCGGTAGTCTACCGATTTTTTAAGTCTTCTACCGCCTACCGATTTTAGATGTTTTCTTACCGATTTTAAAAAAAAATGTAATTTTTTTTTTTATCGTGAATTGTTCACATGTTGATTATTCTTGTAGATTTCTAAGACGTATAAATGTGTACAAATCCAAATTATTTAGGCCCTTTCCGTAATCGTTTCCCTCTTAAATATGTACCGGAAACTTCCATTGGTCAATTCTTTATCATTAAACCAATCAGAAACTGTATTTAAAATAAAGTTTTGAAGCACTACATTTTGAACTTATGACTCCTAAACATATATATACAGTAAAACTTCGCTCGCTCGAACTCGAAGGTACTGTCAAAATATGTTCGAGCTATCGGAAGTTCGAGCCACCGAGGTCCCGTAATTTTAGACAGAAAAAAATCTTGTTCTGACCCGGGACAGTTTCATTACCTATATATGATAACTGATGCACAGTAAAACTGGCTTTCTCGTAAAAAATATTTAATCATTTAAGTTCAAGTTCAAGTTCTTTATTCACTCGGACACATATATACAAGTGTAACAAAAGGAATATTATACAAAATATTTTACATAATGACGGATATAACTAACCTAAAATAATACAGCCTCAGAATATAATTACAAAACATTTTGCAATTTAGATATAAATAAGACAATTTTTTCAGAACCTTAACATTACACAAAGATAACAGGCCTTTCGTTTTGTACATGTTTGCATATCTAGTATAATAAATTGGAATAAATTTACATCTAAGCCTTTGTACATCAGCAGAGGTACATTCAAATAAAAATGAAATTCAGTACCTAAACCAACATTACACAGATGACAAATACGTTCTTCTCTGGGAGTATTCGGCCATCTTCCAGTTTCTATTGGAAGCTTAATGTTATTGCATCTAAGCTTTGTTATCATGTTTCTCTCATGTGGTAATAATTTTAATAAGTATTTATCTAAATTAAATTCATTTTTAAATATGCCATAAAATTCTCCCCTAGAAGAGTTCTCAATTTGGTTAAACCAGTTTTGAATATATTGATCAGTCAGATTTTGCTTAACAATAAATTTTAGTTGCACTGAATGAACTGGCTAATGTTGGTTCCATAGATAATTAAGCCCAGTTTTCTCAAAAATTGATTTGATAAAATTTAGCCACTTAAATTGAACATTATCAATAATACTCAAATTAAACATAATCTTATATAAAATACAACTAAGTTTCTTCTTGTTTGAAATAAGTCTATTCCAAAAATTTACAATCCTTAATTTTATACATAATATATCTATAGGTGTTCTACCAAGTTCTCCGTATGTCATAAAATTTGGAGTAGTGGTTCTAACACCTAAAATATTTCTACAGAACTGAAGATGAAGTTTTTCTAGTTGCTTAGTGTTCTCATAACCCCATATTTCAGAGCCATAAGTAAGTATTGGAAGCATAAGTGTATCAAACAATTTAAATTGTAAATCTATTGGAATCAATATATTTCTCAATTTTCTATACAAACAATATAAAGCTTTGCGAGCTTGATCCATCAATTTAGCTCTTGCCTTCACAAAAGAGCCGTTATAATTAAATATAACACCTAGATATGAATAAGAGTCTTCAATTTGTAAATTCTCTCCACATAGCTTAAAAATAGGTTGATTTTTTTTATTTTCTTTTACAAAATATTATTACTTTAGTCTTTTGCAAGTTAACCTTCAATTTCCAATGATGACAATACTTTTCAAATATAGCCAAAGCAGACTTACACATTTCTAAAAGTTTTCGTCCAAAATTATTTGGTCTGCATTCACACTGAGTATATCTTTTGAAGGAAATATTATTATCAAGTAAAACTTGGTAGTCATAGCAATATGATATCTAAATAGGCCATCTTCTACATTTACATCCATAACATTCAGAAAAGTTTCATCTGGTTCTGAAAAAATCTTCAAAAAAAACCAGTTTTAGCATTAAAATCTCCAACAAGTGCACATTTCATGTCTTTTTCTATAAAATTTACTAATTCATTTTCAATATCTAAAAATGCATTTTTTGACGAATATAGAGAGTTTTCAGGTAGGGTGTATACACATCCCAATAAAAGGTCATTATTAAACACTTAAATTTAAATTTAATATTAATAAATTTAATAAGATTTTTTATATACAACAACAATACCTCCAGATTTATGCTTAAATATTTTTCTATTTTTTGCAACATAGCTAAAACCATCTGGGATATTTAAAATGTCATATTTGTCAGTTTTTGTCTCTATAAAAATACATACTATATATCATGTGTTGTAATTAACTGTATAAATTTAAGTAATAAAAGTTTTGACTTGATACCACAAACATTTTATTTCTGAAAAATTAAGTTTCTGTTTTTTAGACCTTGGGGCATTTTCATCAGTCGCTTCTCTTGCTTGCCTGTCCTATTGATAGTGGTTGTCCGGGTTTCTAGGAGGGGGAAAGCGCATATGAGGTTCTCCGTTTCCAGGTTGAAGCGCATCTTTACAAATTCATATGTGAATATTAGCATGTTTTTTTTATCAACTTAGCTGTGAATGTGAAAAAATTGTGAAAAATAAGTGATTTAAGTCTCAAATATATTAGTAAATCTTCCTTGTTTTTAACAATAAACCAGGAAATGTTTTTTCCGCTTTAATAGTAAAACATACTCGACAATAGGCACTAGTACTCATAATTGATGATATCTTATTGTAACACACACAAGTCACAAGAGATGACGTGGATTAAATGATTTTAAGTAGCATAACCCCGCTATTTTATATTGAAGTGTATTTATCAAGCCAGTAGATTGATTAATCATATATATATGTACATTTGTATGTAAGCACATTCAACGTACATCTGTCAATTAAATTGCGATGTTCGAGTTTGATATGGTAAAACTCGTGATTTTATTATGATTCTCTATTATTGATGGGACCATTTATTAAGTTCGACTGTTCGAGGTATCAGTGTTCGAGCGAAAGATTTTTTTTAGCTTAAAAATATATGGAAAATTGGCGGGACTTTCAAATAAGTTCGAGCCATCCATGGTATTCCACCCATCCGAGTTCGAGGGAACGAGGTTTGACATGTATATATGTAAAATGCTAATTTCCATTTTTTCATGGTTTTTTCATACTATATTTAAAGATTTGACTGAACAGATTTTATATCCAAAATGCAACAGAATGCACCATCTTCTTCGTTATAGTATATAAACTCATTCAGAATACTCAATACTTTTGTGTTTGCGCATGCGCGGAATAATATAAATATTTACAAATTACAAAATGCCAAAGTTTAGGTGAATATTGCGTCCTTCTGAAAAACAATTTTCTGGGGGGTGGCAAACCCTAGACTCTCTACCGCTTTTAGTCTCTCGAGGGTTGGCATGTATGCAAATAGAAAATGTACAGAGAAGAGCGACCAAATTAGGAAAAAAAATATACAACATCTGAGCTACACAGAACGCCTGAAATATATTGGATTGCCATCACTTCAATACAGAAGACTGTAGAACCGACATTGTTGAAACTTTCAAAATCCTTAATAACATCGATAAAGTACAACATGAGCACATTTTTCCTATAAGTCGAACTGCAACTAGGGGTCACAACCAGAAGATATATAAAAAGAACTGCAGAACAAATATCAGAAAATACAGCTTCTCACAAAAAATAGTGAATATGTAGAATAGCTTACCAAAACAAGTAATAGAAACAAAAACAACCACTGGAAAAATCTGGAGAAAGAATTCTCACCTGATGTCTACCGACCGGAAGAAAAACCAACCTATCAAGAAGGGTCCAAGGGGCTAATTAGCCCATATAACAGACATCGGAACCAGGTAAACCAGGTAAAAATGACACCCTTTGTGTTACACTGGACACAGATATCGTCTGATATGGAAATCGTGTTGGGATACAGGATACGTAAATAAATAAAAACAATACAAATAAAACATGAACCCCTATGAAAAACGGAAGTCAAAACAAACCGAACATTGTTTTTACGCGGAAATCGAAGCGGACCAATGCCGAATTTAGATGAAGAGAGGCCCTAGGCTATTTTCCTACGCCCCTTCCAATTACCCACTATAGAGGAAGATTGATGACAGTTTAAATCAATTTGAGTCAAGGCGAGGGAGATGAGAGCTGTTTAAAATTCTGCAATATTCTAAAATGGAGTGCATCTGTGCAAGGAAAATTACTGAATGGTTGTTTGGAGAGTATATAGTGCTTTATATCTACATCTACATCATACAATGCTCCGTCAATTGTGACGACTATGCATCGGCGTGAACAACATAAGTATGAAATTTTAATGTAAGCGTGGACAGTATTATACACCTTGGCCGGAGGCCCACTAATTTTCAAGCCCTAGGCTTCAGGCTGTATAGGTAAATCCGGCACTGATAATAGATATATTTTACCCCCTTTTGATTATTTTTGTTCAATATGGAATGAAACCATTAGATAAACTATGTATATTCGGTATAAAGTCTGCGAGGTTAATTTTAAATTCTACTATTCATACACCTTCTAAGCAATTATTTAGAATAATAGGTTGGCTATCTATCAAAACCCGAATTCAATATCAGAAATGTGTTCCGGAATACTTATGTAATCTTTTTATTTCTTACATGCAATCAACTCGTTATTTCAAAAAAGATCTACCGATACTAGCAATGCATTTGTACCTAGACCAAATTCTAATTTTATAAAAGGAACATTACATTATTTAGGTACTATTTTAATGAATACATCACCTTCAAACATAAAGTGCAGTAACAAAATATTTTTAAATAGAAATATTATCAATATTTGGTACGAGTTTTTTTTAACAAGAACACGATTAAATATATTTGTGTATACCATATAAGAAAAGTTTGAAGATACCAAAAGGGTAATCGAAGTTGGACAGACAACACAATGACGTAAAGGACAAATAAATATAAAAATCTACAGAACACTACACAAAAAAATAAGGATCGAAAAATTCTTCCCCATACGCGTACATTTATATCATGTCATTTCGTTGTTATCTCTTTTGATTTAGAATGTCTTTGGTTATTAGACTTTCTGTTGTTGCGGGATATTTTTACTGGTGCAAATTCTTTTATAGCTTTCTCACATACAAATTGTAATTTGACGCAGTACCAGAAAAAAATCTAAGAATGGCAACAGTCCTTCGAAAATTTTCACAAGGTGATTTTTTTTATATCTAGATTTTATCAAAAATGCAAAGCTCCATTTCAAGTGATTCCTCATCCATTCTTCCTACATCGTCCCATAAACATTACACGTTCGTCCTTAATGCCTTATTTTGACATGTACCTGGAAAGTGCGGTGTGTACTGCCGGCTCGACGTGACTTTTTACCCAAATATACCCAAATACAGTTTCAAATTATATTATTTCTATTATTTTGAGATGTTTTATGAATAATTAATGATTTATTAGCTCCTCTATCGTTATTTTTTCATGAATTTCAACAAAATAGTCTGGTTTTTACAGACAATAATATCAAAGACAAACGATCTCGGTCGGGTCGCTTACAATCACAAATTAAAATTTCGCCTTTCAAAAGTCTGATATACAGTGCTGTTCTATAATTTACCTGCAAAATCCAAGATGGTGGCATTCAAGCATCAAGTTTTGCATTAATAAAAAACCAATAAATTTATTAAAAAGGTGCTTACCTTTAGTCTTTACTCAATACTTTGTCATTTCTCCCTTCACCTTCAATACTTTGCGTAAGCGCTTTGGAATCGAGTGATAAAGTCCTTGAATGTAGTCCACACTGAGATTTTCCCAAATGTCTTTGATGGCCGCTGACAATTCATCGGCAGTGTTCAATACTTCAACTCTCTGCTGCAATCGTATTTTCAGTTTTAGCCACACGTTCTCAATTACGTTTAAGTCGGGTGACTGTGCAGGCCACTCAAGGCAATTTATATGGTTCTCTTCCTTATAGTTTTTAACGTCGTTTGCCCGATGTATGGGAGCATTGTCGTCCTGAAATAAACAGTCCTGCTCTGGAAAATGGCTCACAATCACAGGCCATAAGTTGTCCTCGAGAATTTCAATGTATTTATGTCTATTTATCATGCCATTCACTGTCGTAATTGTCCCCACACCGTAGTGTGATAAGCATCCCCAGCTCATGACCGAAAGTTTTCTCTGGGCCGGTGGACAAACACAATCTCTGGACTCGGCCTCGTCCTTTTTCTGCCAAGTATAAATACAATTATTGTTTTCAACGACCACCTGACTTTCGTCTGAAAATATAACTCTGTCCCACTGTCCTTCAATTCTCCAATGAAGCTTTTCTCAGGCCCATTTCACACGCTTTGTCCTGTTAACCTCTCTGATCCTGACTTTCTTCTTTACAACTCGCCTGTTGTATCCTTCTTGATACAAGGAACGCTGAACTGTTCTTTTAGACACCTGAGTCTCTCTATTTTCATTAAATCTTGTTGTCACGTCCTTCAATGGGGTCTTACGGTCACTCCGAACTAGCCTAACAAGCCCCCTTGTGTCTCTCTCGTCCAGCAAACGATGACGTCCTGTATGAGGCTTGTTTTCCACTGATCCTCTGCACTTAAAACGAACAACTACATCCGAAACTGTTCCTCTAGGAATATTCAAGGTATCTGCAATCTCCTGTAGTTTATGACCACTCTTACGCATTTCTACGATCACATTTTTGATGTCATTTGACAACTGTTTACGTTTTCCAGCCATGATGAAAATATCAACTTTTTGTCCTAACATAGCAGACGACAGGTTTATTTCCGGTCTTATTTTAAAAATAGAAGGTTTAAAAATACATTGTCATAAAATAGATGTTTATTTATTCCCCAGGATGAAATACAACAGTGTAATTTATTGTGACACCCGTTACGCTTGAATGCCGCCATCTTGGATTTTGCCGGTAAATTATGGAATAGCACTGTATATAAATTATTTTTATGTTTTTACAGAAATTCTGATACTGAAAACAATTCTAGTCTTTTTAAAACTGATGCAGTTGATTTAAGGCGATTGCTATGTGAGCAAGTGGTATGTCTAATCAACGAAAAAAAGGAGCATACTGATCATTTCCCATTTTCATATATATTTTTATTCATATTAAAAAGGAAGAAAAGGAATAAGATAAATAAATAAAATAACTAAAAGAGTGTTGGAAGAAATATATTTGTTGTATGTAAGTAACACATACTATATGAATTTTGAGTGTGTTTGGGTACATTTGTATTTGTTGGAAGCGACCATGTTGTATCGATGTTTATAATAGTAATAAAATTGATCATTTTGATCACTCTTGTGACAAAGTTATGAAATTTGAATTTTTTTTATGAAAAATAATTCATATAGAACCTTTGACTAATACAATAAATACGATTTTATGGTGTATTTGGGTAAAAAGTCACGCCCCTGCCGGCCGAGGAAAAAGCAATAACAATATTGTCGCAAAGTACCATATTATCACCAAATTGCAAGTAGCATACAACCGCACACTAATATTAGGACCAGTTTTTTATGATGTCAACAGACCGACAGTGTCAAGTTAAAGATAAAGACAACAAAATCAATATTGAAAAAATCAAGTCGAGTGGCTATCCAATCTAAAGATAGAAAGAAGGCATGTTGAATGTAAAACCTCACGAGGAACATGTTTCCCTAACTGGTCAAACCAAAGACTGTATAATAGGTATTTGTTACTTCTTTACTAAATATGCAGCATTATTAAATACAGGGAGATTTAGCCGTAGAAATCACTGTGTTATTTGGTTGGCTTCTAGTACTAATTGCACATCGAAAATAGCTTGTCCTTGCCATAAAGTTGCTGAAATATTGCTCACTAAATCTAATGTAATGGCCTTAAACATTATTAAACAACGATCACTCACTCCCAATAAAAATATCTAAATCATTCCTTTTCCGTAGATATATTGGCAAGCAATTCCATTTGATTAAGATGTGTCATTCACCCATAACCAATTTTTCAAAACAAACTGTTCACACAATAAATAGCCTTGCATGGAGATATTATTGCGAACTGTCCTACTGGAAGTTTGTCTAGGTAGAGTTATCCTTCTTTTCCCTAGCCGTTCACTCGACAAATAGCCTTGCATGGAGACATGGTTATGAACTGTCCTACTGGAAGTCGGTCTTTAGGCAGAGTTATCTTTCTTTTCCCACCTTTCTGTTTAACTCTTAAGAGCAACAGACAGCCATATTAGAATGTTGTTACAGGGTTCACGAAATTGTATATTTTTCAAAACAAATTTGGTGGTCCTAGTGAAAACATTTCAGTCCTCATTAATTTTCTATTGCAAAATACCAATCTTGTGTCAGTCCTTGGCAAAATTTGTCCAAATTTTGCTGATCATGTCTGACAGGACTGACTAATTTCGCAAAATCTGTAATGTTACTTTTCAGATCAATTATATCGCTTTTGATATCTGTCCCGGAGTACTGTAACTGCATGAAATCACCTGACTTGCCAGAAATGTTCTCTTGGATATTTATAGTGCTAGCTCACTGAAACAACAGTCCGCGGGTGAACATGTCACTCCACTCGTACACATTATCCTGATTTCGAGCCAACAAGTCTTTGCAAGTTGCGTGCTAGCGGAGAAGCAGCAAATACCAATATTATTGTGTTTGGTTTGACCCAACCATGTCTCTAACTCACGATCTACCGCACTCAAGATAAGTATGCTAATCATTACACCACCGATTCAAAGAACTCTGTAATATGACTTTATTGGCTGTAATATGACTTTATTAGCTGTAATATGACTTTATTGGCTGTAATATGACTTTATTAACTGTAATATGACTTTATTGGCTGTAATATGACTTTATTGGCAGGTTGTATCAAATGTGTATCAAGGAACTCAGTATTAATAACAAGAGGAAAAAAACACAATGTTCAAAGACCGAGAGTTCGTATCTGGGAAGCTAGAGTGGTGGAGAGTATCACCAGACCTATATACTACGAGGAAGAAAGACCGCCATGGGAAACGTGTAGTAAAATAAAAAAGGCCCAAGTTGAAACAGTATGTATATATATATATATATATATATAATTAAAGTCTCTCATATCGAGGTAAATAAACAAAATCTCTGAAAATTTGTCCAGAGCTTTCGGCCGTACAACCTGGCCTTCTTCAGCGGAACTTTATCATGTTATGGTACATTTGAATTTGTCATAATGGATAACGTCACAAAGTAGATAAAAAATTTTATCTAAAGCCACAAATTCATAATCATTCACGGAATGTTCAGTGGAATTAAAATGAATTGCTATTGGATATACAAATGTATTGTGGGTGATTTTCAAAAAAATGAAGACTTTTCATTTTCAGAGAATAATTTGAATATTAAATGATATGAAAGAAAGGTAAATATCTTAAAACAAGCACAATGGTTATCTTCATGCAAAGTGTCATGGAGATTGCTCTTCCGTTTAAAAAGTTATCCTCTAAAAACTGGTCAAATTTGTCAGGAGTGTGACGTTTTAGCGTGACAAACTTTAAATTGCCTCAACTTACCTCGATGATAGAAAAAATAAAATAAAGAATATATTAAAGAAAGATGGTATTCTATAATTTCGTACCATTTTACTTCAAATATCTAGATGCTTTGTGACCCTATGATTTTGCGACAAAAAATTATTCTATTTTTTAAATTAGTGTACGCGAATAAATTTAACTTGGAAAATTGTACAAATGTCAAATTAAACATTAATAGTTTTTCATTGTTGAGACTAATTAGTTCAGAAAAGTCAAAATATGTTGTAGAAAACATTAAGTTATAATAATTTAGTAGTATTAGACTGGATGAATATGATAGTTGTAAAATTGGGCTTGCATAAGGAGAGACACAAAAAATGTCAGGAGTGTGACATTTTATCTTAGTTGTATAGTACTATGTTGTATGCTTTAATAGTTCACAATTTTCTTTATTTTCCAAAAGCTCCAGACCCAATCAAAAAAAAAAGTTGGAAATAGCTCTGATATATGACATAGCATAGCTAGGAAATCAAAATAACTAAAGTCAGGAGTGTGACACTTTTAATAGGCATATCTTTTAAATAAAAAAAATAATAAACCATGCTTCTACAAACTTCCACAATGTTTTCAATTTAATTACATATAAACAATAAGTACTAATTATAGTATTTTTGTATATTGCATGACACCTTTCTCATAATAAGTGATGATAAAGGGTTATATTTTCTTAAAACATGTCAAAATATGGATTTTTTCCAAATGAAAAATTGATGTATGTTGCTTTAGATAAACAGAATACTTACTTTAATATATCTTGCCTTTCATAAAACATTTTCATTCTTTTGATATAGCATTTTTGAAAATTTATCAATAATTTTTCATTCAACAGTAATATGTCACACTCCTGACATAAAAACATTAAATGTAGATTGCAATTGCAGTAGGAAGTTTTTTTGCAGAGTAAATTATTGAGAAACATGGGGAAACTAATTTGAAAACCACTAAAAAGTAATTTTATACTAAGAAAAGATGATTTATTGCTAGTTTTAATAAATTTCAAATCCATTTTAACCATTTTTGATAAGATAAATTCCTAAAGGGCAAATAATTAGCACACTCATCATTAGAAAAAGCAAAAACATAATTTTGAATCTTCTTTTAATATTTACTGTTAACTGTAAGAAATATAAGCTTTTGAAGAAATAAAACTTTTAGTTTGGAAAGAATAAGTTGGTTATATTATTTTCGAGAGGGAGTCAGGAGTGTGACAATTTTATTTAAGAAAAAGATTATTTTGTAAGCATATAGCCTCCATAAAACTGCTTGTAATTGTCTGGGGGAATTATTTAATTCTCAATAAGCACTATACTCTTGAAAAGATGTATAAATGGTTGAAAATTGAGTTGTCATTTTTTATAATTATGATAGTATTACTTAGAATATGATAAAATATGATTGAAATAACATCATAACAATGCAAAAATGAAATATATTCAAGGGAAACCTTTTTTCAGTCAAAATATATTATGTACTACTACTTAAAAAAGTTATTGTGACCAACAATGATTGCATTTAGCTTGATAATAGGTGTATTTATCTTTTAGAAAAATGTGTCAGGAGTGTGACAAAGCATAAAAAATGGACAGTATTTTCATTTGGTTACCTCTAGTTTATACCACCAATGATCAACTTAACTTAACTTAACTTAACTTTTGTTATATTTATTAGACATATATAAATAATTGATTTACAACTATTAAGCCTCATTAGATCATATTTTTTATGCTTGTATGAAAACTTTAATTACTAGATTTTTTAAAATATACAGTAAAAATAGTGTTTCTTTGATATACTGAAACTGTTTTCTCATGATATATACAAAGTTTGGTACCAAAATGTGCCTATTTCATATCATTATCAAATGGAAATACATTTAGGTCTCTTACCATACCCAAAAGAAAATGATACCTCTGAAGAAGTAAGTCTGTATTTGTTATCATTTTAACACTTTGCTGCTAATGAAAGTTGAAAAAAAATAATTTTGTCTTCATATATTGCACTGAGCAACTGAATCTGAAAAATATATCATATTGACATTATTTTACGACCAAAATTATGTCAATTTGTCCAATTTGAAATTTCACCCTCTATGTCACACAAAGTCTTCATTTTTTTGAAAATCACCCATGTATATTGTTTATTTTGACATTGTATCCATTTTATAATTACAAAATGAGTCCATGATTATACGGTAGTAGGGGGTACGTCGTGGTCATGGTCATGGTAGTTGAATTTATAGCTACATTTGTGCTTATCACCACTAAAGTTGTGAGTTCGAAAATGTACTTTTTTACTAGGTGAGCGATACTAATTTTTTTAATGTACTTTTTTACTAGGTGAGCGATACTAATTTTTTTAATGTACTTTTATACTAGGTGAGCGATTCTAATTTTTTTTTTAAACACTTTTTTTCCAGGCAAACGATACTGATTTAAAAAAAAATTACGTGTACTTTTTTACTAAATGAGCAATGCTGATTTTTTTTTAATGCACTTTTACTAGGTGAGCAATACTGATTTAATTTTTTTTTACTCTTTTACTAGGTGAGCAATATTGATTTTAAAAAAATGTTATTTTTTACAAGGTGATCAATACTGATTTAAAAAAAAATATAGATGTACTATTTTACATGATGAGCAATACTGATCTTAAACAAATGTACATACACTTTTTTACGAGGTGAGCAATACTGATCTTAAAAAAATGTACATACACTTTTTTACGAGGTGAGCAATACTGATCTTTAAAAAATGTACATACACTTTTTTACGAGGTGAGCAATACTGATCTTAAAAAAATGTACATACACTTTTTTATGAGGTGAGCAATACTGATCTTAAAAAAATGTACATACACTTTTTTACGAGGTGAGCAATACTGATCTTTAAAAATGTACATACACTTTTTTACGAGGTGAGCAATTCTGATCTTTAAAAATGTACATACACTTTTTTACGAGGTGAGCAATACTGATCTTTAAAAATGTACATACACTTTTTTACGAGGTGAGCAATACTGATCTTTAAAAAATGTACATACAGTTTTTTACAAGGTGAGCAATTCTGATTTTTAAAAATGTACATACACTTTTTTACGAGGTGAGCAATACTGATCATTAAAAAATGTACATACACTTTTTTACGAGGTGAGCAATACTGATCTTTAAAAAATGTACATAAACTTTTTTACGAAGTGAGCAATACTGATCTTAAAAAAATGTACATGCGCCTTTTAACGAGGTGAGCAATACTGATCTTTAAAAAATGTACATAAACTTTTTTACGAGGTGAGCAATACTGATCTTAAAAAAATGTACATGCGCCTTTTTACGAGGTGAGCAATACTGATCTTAAAAAAATGTACATACACTTTTTTACGAGGTGAGCAATACTGATCTTAAAAAAATGTACACACACTTTTTTACGAGGTGAGCAATACTGATCTTAAAAAAATGTACATACACTCTTTTACGAGGTGAGCAATACTGATCTTTAAAAAATGTACATACACTTTTTTACGAGGTGAGCAATACTGATCTTTAAAAAATGTACATACACTTTTTTACGAGGTGAGCAATACTGATCTTAAAAAAATGTACATACACTTTTTTACGAGGTGAGCAATACTGATCTTAAAAAAATGTACATACATTTTTTTACGAGGTGAGCAATACTGATCTTAAAAAAATGTACAAGCACTTTTTTACGAGGTGAGCAATTCTGATCTTTAAAAATGTACATACACTTTTTTACGAGGTGAGCAATACTGATCTTTAAAAAATGTACATACACTTTTTTACGAGGTGAGCAATACTGATCTTAAAAAAATATACATACACTTTTTTACGAGGTGAGCAATACTGATCTTAAAAAAATGTACATACACTTTTTTATGAGGTGAGCAATACTGATCTTAAAAAATGTACATACACTTTTTTACGAGGTGAGCAATACTGATCTTTAAAAAATGTACATACACTTTTTTACAAGGTGAGCAATTCTGATCTATAAAAATGTACATACACTTTTTTACGAGGTGAGCAATACTGATCTTTAAAAAATGTACATACACTTTTTTACGAGGTGAGCAATACTGATCTTTAAAAAATGTACATACACTTTTATACGAGGTGAGCAATTCTGATCTTTAAAAATGTACATACACATTTTTACGAGGTGAGCAATACTGATCTTTAAAAAATGTACATACACTTTTTTACGAGATGAGCAATACTGATCTTTAAAAAATGTACATACACTTTTTTACGAGGTGAGCAATACTGATCTTTAAAAAATGTACATACACTTTTTTACGAGGTGAGCAATACTGATCTTTAAAAAAATGTACATATACTTTTTTACGAGGTGAGCAATACTGATCTTTAAAAAATGTACATACACTTTTTTACGAGGTGAGCAATACTGATCTTTAAAAAATGTACATACACTTTTTTACGAGGTGAGCAATACTGATCTTAAAAAAATGTACATACACTTTTTTACGAGGTGAGCAATACTGATCTTAAAAAAATGTACATACACTTTTTTATGAGGTGAGCAATACTGATCTTAAAAAATGTACATACACTTTTTTACGAGGTGAGCAATACTGATCTTTAAAAAATGTACATACACTTTTTTACGAGGTGAGCAATACTGATCTTTAAAAAATGTACATACACTTTTTTACGAGGTGAGCAATACTGATCTTAAAAAAATGTACATACACTTTTTTACGAGGTGAGCAATACTGATCTTAAAAAAATGTACATACACTTTTTTACGAGGTGAGCAATACTGATCTTAAAAAAATGTACAAGCACTTTTTTACGAGGTGAGCAATTCTGATCTTTAAAAATGTACATACACTTTTTTACGAGGTGAGCAATACTGATCTTTAAAAAATGTACATACACTTTTTTACGAGGTGAGCAATACTGATCTTAAAAAAATGTACATACACTTTTTTACGAGGTGAGCAATACTGATCTTAAAAAAATGTACATACACTTTTTTATGAGGTGAGCAATACTGATCTTAAAAAATGTACATACACTTTTTTACGAGGTGAGCAATACTGATCTTTAAAAAATGTACATACACTTTTTTACAAGGTGAGCAATTCTGATCTATAAAAATGTACATACACTTTTTTACGAGGTGAGCAATACTGATCTTTAAAAAATGTACATACACTTTTTTACGAGGTGAGCAATACTGATCTTTAAAAAATGTACATACACTTTTATACGAGGTGAGCAATTCTGATCTTTAAAAATGTACATACACATTTTTACGAGGTGAGCAATACTGATCTTTAAAAAATGTACATACACTTTTTTACGAGATGAGCAATACTGATCTTTAAAAAATGTACATACACTTTTTTACGAGGTGAGCAATACTGATCTTTAAAAAATGTACATACACTTTTTTACGAGGTGAGCAATACTGATCTTTAAAAAAATGTACATATACTTTTTTACGAGGTGAGCAATACTGATCTTTAAAAAATGTACATACACTTTTTTACGAGGTGAGCAATACTGATCTTTAAAAAATGTACATACACTTTTTTACGAGGTGAGCAATACTGATCTTAAAAAAATGTACATACACTTTTTTACGAGGTGAGCAATACTGATCTTAAAAAAATGTACATACACTTTTTTATGAGGTGAGCAATACTGATCTTAAAAAATGTACATACACTTTTTTACGAGGTGAGCAATACTGATCTTTAAAAAATGTACATACACTTTTTTACGAGGTGAGCAATACTGATCTTTAAAAAATGTACATACACTTTTTTACGAGGTGAGCAATACTGATCTTTAAAAAATGTACATACACTTTTATACGAGGTGAGCTATTCTGATCTTTAAAAATGTACATACACATTTTTACGAGGTGAGCAATACTGATCTTTAAAAAATGTACATACACTTTTTTACGAGATGAGCAATACTGATCTTTAAAAAATATACATACACTTTTTTACGAGGTGAGCAATACTGATCTTTAAAAAATGTACATACACTTTTTTACGAGGTGAGCAATACTGATCTTTAAAAAAATGTACATATACTTTTTTACGAGGTGAGCAATACTGATCTTTAAAAAATGTACAAACACTTTTTTACGAGGTGAGCAATACTGATCTTTAAAAAATGTACATACACTTTTTTACGAGGTGAGCAATACTGATCTTTGAAAAATGTACATACACTTTTTTACGAGGTGAGCAATACTGATCTTAAAAAAATGTACATGCACCTTTTTACGAGGTGAGCAATACTGATCTTAAAAAAATGTACATACACTTTTTTACGGGGTGAGCAATACTGATCTTAAAAAAATGTACATACACTTTTTTACGAGGTGAGCAATACTGATCTTTGAAAAATGTACATACACTTTTTTACGAGGTGAGCAATACTGATCTTAAAAAATGTACATACACTTTTTTACGAGGTGAGCAATACTGATCTTTAAAAAATGTACATACACTTTTTTACGAGGTGAGCAATACTGATCTTTAAAAAATGTACATACACTTTTTTACGAGGTGAGCAATACTGATCTTAAAAAAATGTACATACACTTTTTTACGAGGTGAGCAATACTGATCTTAAAAAAATGTACATACACTTTTTTACGAGGTGAGCAATACTGATCTTAAAAAAATGTACAAGCACTTTTTTACGAGGTGAGCAATTCTGATCTTTAAAAATGTACATACACTTTTTTACGAGGTGAGCAATACTGATCTTTAAAAAATGTACATACACTTTTTTACGAGGTGAGCAATACTGATCTTAAAAAAATGTACATACACTTTTTTACGAGGTGAGCAATACTGATCTTAAAAAAATGTACATACACTTTTTTATGAGGTGAGCAATACTGATCTTAAAAAATGTACATACACTTTTTTACGAGGTGAGCAATACTGATCTTTAAAAAATGTACATACACTTTTTTACAAGGTGAGCAATTCTGATCTATAAAAATGTACATACACTTTTTTACGAGGTGAGCAATACTGATCTTTAAAAAATGTACATACACTTTTTTACGAGGTGAGCAATACTGATCTTTAAAAAATGTACATACACTTTTATACGAGGTGAGCAATTCTGATCTTTAAAAATGTACATACACATTTTTACGAGGTGAGCAATACTGATCTTTAAAAAATGTACATACACTTTTTTACGAGATGAGCAATACTGATCTTTAAAAAATGTACATACACTTTTTTACGAGGTGAGCAATACTGATCTTTAAAAAATGTACATACACTTTTTTACGAGGTGAGCAATACTGATCTTTAAAAAAATGTACATATACTTTTTTACGAGGTGAGCAATACTGATCTTAAAAAAATGTACAAGCACTTTTTTACGAGGTGAGCAATTCTGATCCTTAAAAATGTACATACACTTTTTTACGAGGTGAGCAATACTGATCTTTAAAAAATGTACATACACTTTTTTACGAGGTGAGCAATACTGATCTTAAAAAAATGTACATACACTTTTTTACGAGGTGAGCAATACTGATCTTAAAAAAATGTACATACACTTTTTTATGAGGTGAGCAATACTGATCTTAAAAAATGTACATACACTTTTTTACGAGGTGAGCAATACTGATCTTTAAAAAATGTACATACACTTTTTTACGAGGTGAGCAATACTGATCTTTAAAAAATGTACATACACTTTTTTACGAGGTGAGCAATACTGATCTTTAAAAAATGTACATACACTTTTATACGAGGTGAGCAATTCTGATCTTTAAAAATGTACATACACATTTTTACGAGGTGAGCAATACTGATCTTTAAAAAATGTACATACACTTTTTTACGAGATGAGCAATACTGATCTTTAAAAAATATACATACACTTTTTTACGAGGTGAGCAATACTGATCTTTAAAAAATGTACATACACTTTTTTACGAGGTGAGCAATACTGATCTTTAAAAAAATGTACATATACTTTTTTACGAGGTGAGCAATACTGATCTTTAAAAAATGTACATACACTTTTTTACGAGGTGAGCAATACTGATCTTTAAAAAATGTACATACACTTTTTTACGAGGTGAGCAATACTGATCTTTGAAAAATGTACATACACTTTTTTACGAGGTGAGCAATACTGATCTTAAAAAAATGTACATGCACCTTTTTACGAGGTGAGCAATACTGATCTTAAAAAAATGTACATACACTTTTTTACGGGGTGAGCAATACTGATCTTTAAAAAATGTACATACACTTTTTTACGAGGTGAGCAATACTGATCTTTGAAAAATGTACATACACTTTTTTACGAGGTGAGCAATACTGGTCTTAAAAAAATGTACATGCACCTTTTTACGAGGTGAGCAATACTGATCTTAAAAAAATGTACATATACTTTTTTACGAGGTGAGCAATACTGATCTTTAAAAAATGTACATACACTTTTTTACAAGGTGAGCAATATTGATCTTAAAAAAATGTACATACACTTTTTTACGAGGTGAGCAATACTGATCTTTAAAAAAATGTACATACACTTTTTTACGAGGTGAGCAATACTGATCTTAAAAAAATGTACATAAACTTTTTTACGAGGTGAGCAATACTGATCTTTAAAAAAATGTACATAAACTTTTTTACGAGGTGAGCAATACTGATCTTTAAAAAAAATGTACATACACTTTTTTACGAGGTGAGCAATACTGATCTTTAAAAAAATGTACATATACTATTTTACGAGGTGAGCAATACTGATCTTAAAAAAATGTACATACACCTTTTTACAAGGTGAGCAATACTGATCTTTAAAAAGTGTACATACACTTTTTTACTAGGTGAGCAATACTGAATTTTTAAAAATGCACTTTTTTTAACTAGATGAGCAATACTGATTTATAGCAAATATACGTGTAGTTTTTTTATTGGTGAATAATACTGATTTTTTTAAATGTATTTTTTTACGAGGTGAGCCATACTGATTTATTGAAAATATAACTTTTTTATCTGGTGAGTGATATCATACTGACAGTATAATTTTACGAGACCATATTTTTGTTTTCTTTTTCAGGAAGTTAACGAGTTTGAAGAATTTGTTTATAGACATGTTAAGAAGATGTTTCTTGAAAATAGAATGATTCTTGTTTGTCAACAACTCAGCATGACGCCACAAGAAATGAAAAATTACAGAAATATTATGATGAACAATGGAATGAAACTGCAACAATATAACAACAAATTAGTGAGGTAAGTATCATAGAAATTATTTGATTGTAAGAGAGTCAGGTGAGTGATTGTTGTTTAACGCCAACTCAGCAATTTTTCAGCTACATATCATGGTGAGAACAAGTTAATTTTCAATGAGATGAGGATGAGGTCCGCTTTGTACTAGACCAACACGCATAGTTGGATTTTTATAGTGCTAGCGCACTGAAACAACAGTCCGCGGATAGACATGTCGCCCCACTTGGACACATTTTCCTGATTCATAGCCAACCAGTCTTTGTTCTTTCTCCTTAATGCTGCATGCTTAGCAGAGAAGCAACAAATACCAATTTTATGGTTTTTGGTTTGATCCGATCAGGGCTTGCACCCGAGGCGAGCACGCAAACCATTACACCACCAATGCGGTTATATTTGATTGTAGATTCTCATTCTGTTTCATATAAGAATTTATGAAAAAAGTTTAAACAGTGATGGTCAACAATTCCACCAATATCAATAAAATCAACAGCCACCTTCCACCTCAAATCTGTCATGGTCAGGATCGTATGGTAGTTGGATTTATAACTACCTGGGCTATCAGTGTTGTGAGTTCGACTCCTGCTCATGGTGAGGTCTACTCGATACAATATTATGTGATAAAGTTTGTCAGTGACTTGCGACAGGTCGGTGGTTTTCTATGGGTACTCTGAATTCCTCCACCAATAAAACTGACGGGCATGATATAACTAAAATATTGTTGAAAATGGTGTTAAACACCGTAACCCTAACCCCCTAAGATTGTTTCACTATATCACACTTCTGAAATAAAGCCAATTAGGGACTGAGGGGCCTGAATGGCTCAACCAGTTAGGTAGTTAGATTATCTAACACCTCATACAAGCCTATCACCAATACGGCATGAGTTCGCACCCGGCTTTGTAAATTAAAAAAAAGGATGCACTCGACTCGCAGTCGCAAGTGATAAAGTTTACCAGTTGCTTGCCCATGGTCGGTGGTTCTCTCCGGGTACTCCGGCTTCTTCCACCACTAAAACTTTTCGCCATGATATAGCTGAAAGTGGCATTATACACCAAAAATCAAATCAAATTAGGGACTGACGGAGAGCTGCTGATTCACCCGAAGTTTGCTGGTTGCCAATATAATGTGACTGCATTTCCATCATATTACAGTCCTCACGATGAGCACCATTTCCCCGGCCCAAGACCAGTAAAACTTTGTTCCAACTATTAAATTTTAAAAATTTTATTTAGAACTATATAAAAATAAAATTGAAGAATTTGATTCAGATCAGTAAATTCAAATTTTCATTTCAAGGACTGTGACATAATTTTAAACTAATTAACTTGAGTTTAAAATTCTATGATGTTTTACCTATATAGTCAACCAAAGAGAAATGTAATCTGTTTCTTGTGAATAATTGATTACAGTATGTCATATTAATCAATTTCATAATTATTTTTTTTCAATTAATCTACAAATGTACAAATGATCTATAACAAGCTCAATAAAATCAGCTGTTGTATAATATGATACAGACGTTGTCTAACATTGTATCATGATCTCATTAATTATTTATTGTATATATGCCTACCGGTATATGTTGTATGATAATAAACAAATAAATATACAATATACGTACATTGTCGGTAAATATAAAATTTATTTGTACGAGCTTTAGAAACAGGCAGAATAGCGAGCCTTTGGCAAGCTTTTCAGGCCTGTTTCACAGCGAGTACAAAAGAATTTTATATTTAACGACAATGTACGTATATTGTGTTTATCCTGCAATGTCAAAAAATTCGGAAAACTTGTCAGATTTAAACAAAAAGGACAGAAACAAGCATTATTCCTCGCCTTTCATAAATGTTGTCAAGGGTGTCTTCTTCGTGGTCCGCGTTACATTAGTACCAGTTTCATACTTGTCTTCTCCCTCCGCTGTACATAGCTACAGGGTACCAGGAAAGTTTATTTGTAGGCTGAAAAGTTTATTCGTAGGCTGAAAAGTTTATTCGTCTAATACGAATAAAGCAAAAATTTATTCGTATTGCATATTTGTACAGGAAATGTACTGATTGCAGGATAAAGATAATAATGTATGTAATAATAACAGACAGAACCCCATCTTAGTGAACTTTTTTATATGCGTTAGGGTTGTTTTATGCCACTTTCAACAATATCTCAGTTATATCGTGCATGTCAGTTTTATTGGTGGAAGAAAAACCGGAGTACCGTGAGAAAACCACCGACCTGCCACAAGTCACTGACAAACTTTATCACATAATGTTGTATCAAGTATGCCTTGCCATGAACGGGATTCTAACTCACAGCGTTAGTGGTAATAGGCACTGATTGCACAGGTAGTTGTAAATCCAACTACCATACGACCATGGCCACGACGGCCCCCAATATCATTGGTAAATAAAGATAATAATAATAGACAGAACACCATTTGAGGTCACATTTTAGTGAACTTTCATAAATGAATACATAAAAAAAATATCAACCAATCAGATAGCTGTACGATTTTGATGCAATAATAATTAAAAAAAAGCACAAAGACACTTAAGATTTTATCAGAGGCATTTTCATTGGCTGATCACGAGTTCATTTTGACATGACCTCTTATGTCAGTTGTTAGGGAGGGCGTAGCATATTATACCAGTGTATTTTAAGCAGATTTGATCAAAGAATATTTAAAACGGAAATATCAAATATCAAGATTCTATCTCTCTGATATATCATAAACATACAGATATGATATATATGATGATGCTTATTATTAATATTTTTGGAAATGTTTCAAGCTGATTTTCCCTTTGATTTTTACACTTGATAACTATATTGTTATGGTGTTTAATGCCACTTTCAACAATATTTCAGTTATATCATGGCAGTCAGTTTGATTGGTGAAGGAAATGGGAGTACCTGGAGAAAACCACAGACCTGCCGCAAGTCACTGACAAACTTTATCACATTATGTTGTATTGAGTACACCTTGCCATGAGCGGGATTTGAACTCACAACTTTAATGGTGATTGGAACTGATTGCATAGGTAGTTATAAATCCAACTACCATACGATCACAACCATGATGACCCACTTATATATTTAGAATAATGACAGTTTGAAGGCGAAACAGACATTATCAGTGATAGTATGTCGAGACTTACAAAGCTGACATTATTATTTTTACCGGTAACGTCATAATGTATTTGAGGTCACACTAACCGATAATTTTCAGTATCTGAGTCAGTTCCTTGATACTGACGAGATACTGACGATATCATTCAGTGAGATCAAAGAAATATAAATTACCGATATCTGGTATCAAGCATGATACAAACATATTGTTGTTGACTTTTAACATGATGTTATATTGACTTCACTGACATCACTAATCTCTAATTGGTGTCCAATCATCAAATCCATGTCCGATTTCTACATCGCAGACATCTGTCCTTTTTCAAATTCTCAATTCGGTGTCCAATTCTCAAATCTATGGCCGTTTCTCACTTTCTTAAATCGACGTCCACTGACGTTTGCCCTAACCCTAACCAATAAATTGGCCATAGATCTGAGAATTTGGAAAGGAAGCTGATTTGAGAATACCCTTAAATCGGACCGTGATTTGAGATAATGACGTCAGTGGATGTTGATTTGACGGATGGACACCGATTTGAGTCAGGACACTGATCTGAGTCTATCATATAGATATACAGGGATACTTATAGCAATTTAATTTCTAAATTTTGGTAAGGTCCACAATTGTTTGGTGATACCCAACTGAATATGGTGAGTACATGCCTCCCAACTGAATATGGTGAGTACAAGACTCCTCTAGGTAAGCAGCAAGTATCTCTGTGTATATTTACTGTGGTGTGAAATTTTCTTTTTCCTGCAATATACATACATTGGGTATTTATTTTCCAATACAAAACACGCTCAATAAGAACTAGATTATCAATTACAATTAGTAAACAAACAATGAAAAACATATATATCGTAAACTGAAATTAAAACAAATTTTCAAATACAGTGGAACCTGTCTAATCCGACACACCAAGGGACCAAGGGAAATGTGTCGGATTGTACAGGATGTCGGAATACTCAGGTTTTATTTTAATTAACAGAAATACTTTGAAATCATAAATTTGTGTCGGATGTCACAGGATGTCGGAAAACTTGGGTGTCGGATTGTACAAGTTCTACTGTATATGTACATGATTGTATGTGACAAGCATTAATCAAAGCAAAAATAAAAAAAATAAAAATATCAAAATTATCAGTATAAAAAGTATAAATACAATGCTTTTATTTATATTTTTTTTTCAGACGAACTGTAACTGAACTAACAGAATATGAAAATATGAAACCGTGGATTATTGCTAAAACTGTTTATATCTCAAGCCCAGAACCGCTTGTAAAAGAAGCTGTCAAACTGTTAAAGAAACTGCCTGATTTGATACTGTTTGGTAAGAACAAGACACCGTCCATGTAATTGTAGAAAAGAAATAAAAGCCTAAGAGATTGAATTGAAATATAATTTAAATACATAAATCAAAAAAGAAGACATATCTCATAAAAAAATAAATCACTACATTTCATCGTGCTAGTGTCAAATAACTGTATACATCTGAATTACAATCAGGGGGGACTATTTTGTGTCACAACTAATTGCACAGGTAGTTGTAAATCTAACTGCCATACGATCTCAACCATGACTGCCCCCAGAACTGATTCAGATTGAACCCATAGTTTGTGTGTCTTATTTTGATCAGAATTCCAAGATGGCTGCCACCACATGGTATAGTTTTATTATGACTGCTTTGCTCGAAATTAGGATAATGTGTCCGAGTGGAGCAAATTCTCACTGGCATGTCGTTCGAGTGAGCTAGCACTATATAATTCCAACTAAGCATGTTGGTCTAGTACAGACCTGATTTTCGTCCACTTTTTTTATTCCGGATTTTACCGTTACGATTCCTTTTTTATAGTATATTCAATACTTCCGATTGCCGATTTCCGCTTTTTTGTCGTCCTCGTAAAATCAGGTCTGCTAGTACAAAGTGGACATCATCATCATCTCATCAAAATGTAACATGTTTTTGCCATAATATAGTTAAGCAACAGTAGCTCACTCACTCTTCAAAATATATGAAGATTTAGTGACATTTTACCCACATGCATACAGAGTTCTTGAAATTTGTCGGTTTTATCGGTTTGGCCAACAAAAAATTGGCATGTCCGACATATTCCACATCTCTGTCGGCCCACTGGACCGGCAAAACATCCGCCGGTATTCTAGGCCGACATTTCCGGTATTTGATTCATCTCCGTATCCTAACCGTTCCGCATATTACGCATCTGGAAGTTATCTATTACTTCCGTTTTTTTCTTAATTTTGAAAGTCATGATATAGGAACAAAATAATAGTATGACGACCAGGTGGCCGATTGAAATACCGACCAATTACACTTAGTGCAGGTGCAAAGCCTGGCAAACGAAAAAGAGAGGACATAATCAGAACTAAAGAAAGTAAAAAAACAATATGAAATTAATCGAGAGTGTCAGTTTCAACAACACTGGCTTGACAAAACACCTTGGCTACGATATGACGACGGCAAGGGAATGACATGCCGTATTTGTTGTGAACAACATATCAGTTCAAAGAAGGGTTCTAGTTACAAGAACATGTTTATTACTGGCTCTAAAAATTTCAAGTATAGCACCATAGCTGATCATGTATAAAAGTAGAGAGAAAATAAAAACTGTAGAAAGTGAAATGAGTAGTGATTCAGAGTTTGAAATGAGTTAAGAAGAAACTTTAAGAGCTATAACTGAATATGAAATTGAGTATGAATTCAACTAGTTAGTGACATTCTGATGTATTCATACACATAATATTTACACAAACACACATATTGCTATTATAAATTACTGAAAAGTTATTGTTGAATAAAGTTCAAGTTAAATAAAGGCATTTCTGTATGGACATGAGAAAAAAGTTCGGACTGACAAAGTTCCATTAGTTGTCAGTCCAAATGTCAGCAAAAAAGAACTCTGCATATGAATACAATTACCTGATATGCTCTGTATTTTGAAGAAAAAAAAACTCAAAATGTACATTTTATTAACTATCTCTCAATGTGTATATTTCAGGTGGCTTAGTTGACAAACAGCTGTTCTCTAAAGAAGGATTGCTTACTTATTCAAAACTGCCGAACATTGAGCAATTACGTGGTGAACTCGTCAGTGTGTTAAATATGGCTGCCGGTGGAAGGACTCATTCTCTATTAGAGTCACACCAGCAAAACTTATGCAGAAATTTAGCTCAATATGTGAAACAGAAATCAGAAGAAGAAAAATTATGACGATAACCAAAAATTGTTTTATATTATAAAATTGTAATATCAATCTATGTGTAATTGATTTTTACCATGTTCTCAAATCTAGCCAAACTGCATCGTTGGTTGAATGGTGTTTACAATGTAATGGCTAGCGTGCTCGCCTTCGAGTGTGATAGATCGTAGGTTTGAGTCCCGATCTGGTCAAACCAAAAAAAAATATAAAATTGGTATTTTTTTCTTCTCGGCTATACATGCAGCAGTAAGGCGAAAGAGCAATGACTAGTTGGCTTGGAAATTTGGAATCAGGATAATGTGTCAGAGTAGGGCGACATGTCTATCAGGGGACTGCTGTTCAGTGACCTATCTCTATAAAAATCCAACTAAGCGTGTTGGTCTAGTACAAAGCGGACCTTATCATCATCTCATTGAAAATTAACTTGATCTTGCCATAATATAGCTGAACAATTTCTGAGTTGGCCTTAAACAACAATCACTTACTCACTCAAATCTAGCCTTGAGAGTAAAGGGGGAAGAACATGGGTACCAGTCTCTTGCCACCTACTTAATTACCTACCTTGTCTCCTTTTGCTGAGTTTGTACAATTTAAATCTTGAATGTAGTTCAGACCTGATTTTCGTCCGCTTTTTTTATTCCGGATTTTACCGTTACGATTCCTTTTTTATAGTATATCCAATACTTCCGATTGACGATTTCCGCTTTTTTGTTGTCCTCGTAAAATCAGGTCTGTGTAGTTGCAAAATTTGATCGTTAGATGTTTGATATGTCAGAGTTGGAAGTAAGAGGGGTTAAATTCATAACTTGGGAAGTCAGAACCTGATATTGCACACCATTTTGTTCCCCCTTATTCTTCAGACAATTTTTGCTAGCCTAAGGTATATTGAATATTGCATCATTCTAAAACATGCAGCCATGCTGACATCAAGTGTGGTAGATCATGGGTTCAAGCCCTGGTCGGGTCAAACCAAAAACTATAAAATTTGTATTTGTTACTTCTCCGCTAGGCACGCAGCAACAAGGAGTAAGAGCAAAGACTGGTTGGCTCTTATTCAGGATAATGTGTCCGAGTGAAACGACATGGCAACCCTCGAACATATTGATCATCTTATCGAATGTAACATGTTCTCACCATTATATGGCTGAAAAGTTGCTTGTTTGGCCTTAAATAACCATCACTAACTAAGT
The DNA here is from genome assembly GCA_963680875.1 of Bathymodiolus brooksi. NCBI lineage: Eukaryota > Metazoa > Mollusca > Bivalvia > Mytilida > Modiolidae > Bathymodiolus > Bathymodiolus brooksi. Next base: position 23,723,392 of record OY804589.1, on the reverse strand, counting down.
GATGCAGTCAAATTGCCAAAAGTCTTCAATAATGAACATATCTCATACTTTAAAATGAGTGTGAAACAAGTTGTTTTTGTCATGTGACGTTGTCAAGGTTATTGAGAGTTTGGCTAGTTAGCTAAATATGATGGATAGTTATTTTTTACCAAGATTTGAGGTCATTTGAATAACTATCACATTATTTAACTGCAAAAATTTAGATATAAGGAAATTCGTGTTCACTAAACTGTTCATCCATTTACAAACAAACAAACAGTTGTGAGTTTGCATCCCACTCAGGCAAGGTGTATCCGATACAACATTATGTGATAAAGTTTGTCAGTGACTTGTGACATGTCGGTGGTTTTCTCCGGGTACTCTGGTATCCTCCACCAATAAAACTGACCGCGAGGATGTAACTGATATATTTTTGAAAGTGACGTTAAACACCATAAACCTAACCTCCATGTACAAACACTGTCTTTAGTGTTTCTTTTTCTCCTTTTTCATCAGTCCTTTTGCACATTTCCGATTTGATTCTAAAATTATACTAATACGTTTTATTCCTTTTTGATACCAGTTATTTCCCCTTACCGGCAAAATGGTACCCGGATTATGGCTTCTTTTCTTCATGTCGATCTGCAAATAGCCGCGATTGGGAAAAGAAGAACAATGATAATATTTGCTAAAATATATCTTTTAAATAAAAAATATATTTGTAATAAAGTACAGAAAATGATGATTAATTCCAGATTTTCATATAGGTAACACTTAAAACTAAGTAAATCGTAGATTATGACTTCTTTTCTTCATGTCGATCTGCAAATCGCCGCGATTGGGAAAAGAAGAACAATGATAAATAAATAAATAAATAAATAAAAATATTTATTTACAGATTTAGAGAGAGTAACTTATTTGGATTATACCAATTTTCAAAAAGGCTCTCTGAAAACAATATATAAGTACATGGACATAGATATCAGCAAAGTATATATAACACAATAACATATTCACATATTTTAAATAATATAACGCAAAAATCCATCGTAAATTATTTGGGGCAGGAAGATGGCTCCCTCTGGCCAACGGGGCCCTGTGCTTAAGCACACCTAAGCACAATGGTAAATCCGGCACTGCCTGGAATCCAATATTTGCTTCTTATCTTGGCAAGCACATACTCTACTTCAGCATGATTCATGTCGTGAACCGATCTAATTTCGGAAGAAGACTTCATAAGTTGGAAACACGTGTGTCCGATCCCTATTTGTTATATTTAGCAAATAAAAATATGTTTAAACTAATGTATAGCTCAGTATATTTCGATTTAGGAGACAAAAGTACAAATTCAGTCTGATTCCAAGTCGATTTTAACCATTCCATTATTAGATCCTACGGCAATGATTCCATCTTTGGACAATTGTACTCCTAATCGACGATATGCAGTTCTCCAGTCTGTTCAAATTTCTTTTTGAATGTTGGATAGTCTCTCATGTTCATTTACATCCATATCCTTCTTTACTATAAAAATAAGCCGTTCCTTTACTTTAATTTGTGTTTAAGTGTAATGTTGGATAGTCTCTCATGTTCATTTACATCCACATCCTTTCTTACTATAAGCCGTTCCTTTACTTTAATTTGTGTTTAAGTGTAATGTTGGATAGTCTCTCGTGTTCATTTACATCCATATCCTTTCTTATTATAAGCCGTTCCTTTACTTTAATTTGTGTTTAAGTGTAACGTTGGATAGTCTCATGTTCATTTATATCCATATCCTTTCTTACTATAAGCCGTTCCTTTACTTTAATTTGTGTTTAAGTGTAACGTTGGATAGTCTCTCATGTTCATTTACATCCATATCCTTCCTTACTATAAGCCGTTCCTTTACTTTGATTTGTGTTTAACTTTAAGTGTAATGTTGGATAGTCTCATGTTCATTTACATCCATATCCTTCCTTACTATAAGCCGTTCCTTTACTTTGATTTGTGTTTAACTTTAAGTGTAATGTTGGATAGTCTCTCATGTTCATTTACATCCATATCCTTTCTTACTATAAGCCGTTCCTTTACTTTAATTTGTGTTTAAGTGTAACGTTGGATAGTCTCTCTTGTGCTTTTACATCCATATCCTTTCTTACTATATAACCTGTTCCTTCACTTTAATTTGTGTATAAATCTAACGTTGGATAGTCTCTCTTGTGCATTTACATCCTAATTACACCTTATATAAGAATGCTGTATTCTGATAGGTTAATAGCCGTGATATTTTTTTTTTACCAATTCAGGCCTTGCATTGTGAATTTGCAGAATTTTTACTTCATGTAGGTGTATTTGCATAAGATTTAACTTTTTTTCATGGTATTTTCAAAATCGTATTTGCCGTTTTTACCCTTCACCGAGACGCTTGTAACAAAATTTGTAAAACGTTATCAGTTGTGCGTTTTATGTAACATCATTCGGTAGAATTAGACAGATATATCATGATAGGTCCTGAAAACGACAAACAAAGGGTATTATTTATTTAGCCAGTGTTCTAAATAATATTCGGTGTAATTAAACAGATATATCATGTTTGGGAGGGGTATTTGCGAAAAATACCAATCTTGAGACTAAATTTCCCTCGCCATTCGGCTCGGGAAATTGTTCGTCTCTCGACTGATATTTTTCGCATATACCCCTCCCAAACATGATATATCTGTATAATATCCTTTCTTACTACAAGCTGTTCCTTTACTTTAATGTAATGTTGGATAGTCTCGCTTGCTCATTTACATCCATATCCTTTCTTACTAATTAAACATGATAAATAGACAATTATTTGGAAGAAAAAAAAATTTAAAAAAAATGTGTACGACATACCGGTATATAATACCAATTAGACAATTCACAAATCATTTTAAACCGCAACGGTGCATGGCGTAATGGTTAACGTTTTCGCCTCGAGTGCGGTAAATCATGGGTTCGAGCCGTGGTCGGGTCAAACCAAAGACTATAAAATTGGTATTTGTTGCTTCTCCACTAAACACGCAGCATTATGGAGAAAGAGCAAAGACTGGTTGGTTCGGAATCAGAAAAATGGGTCCGAGTGGAGCGACATGTTTACTCGCGGACTGTTGTTTCAGTTAGCTAGCACTATAAAAATCCAACTCAGCGTGTTGGACTACACGTAGTACAAAGCGGGCTTCATCGTCATTTCATTGAACATTAACTTGTTCGCGCCATAATATAGCTGAAAAATTGCTGAATTGGCGTTAAACAACACTCACTCACTCAAATAATTTCAATAAATCTGTAATATACATTAGGAATGCTATAGATATAAAAAATAAATAAATGTACAAGCTGTTCCTTTACTTTAATTTGTGTCTAAGTGTAATTAAGAAATTAATCATGGAAGCTAGAATGTGTTTTGAGTTTTAACATGGATTGGCGGATAAAATTTACTAATATCCGCCATCCCATGTTAAAACTTAAAACACATTCTGGCTTCCATGATTTATTTCGATTCTGATATGTCTAAGAATACGGTAGTGTACTTTGATTGGAAGACGGTAATTTATATTTACGTTTGCGGAAAATGTCGCACACAATTTATGCTGCCAAATTCGAGCAGACGATAATTCATCAACACGTATATTTACGACGAAAAAGTCAGTCACATTCACCGGCGCATGTGCGAATGAGATTATACCATCGATACATCGCTCGTTTGTCTACAAAGCGAAAGAAGGACGTTATGTTAGAATGTTGGATAGTCTCTCTTGTTCTTTAATATCATTATTTTGTTCTTACTAATTGCCTAAATAGATAAATAATTCGAAAAAAATAGTAATTAAAAAAGTCCAATATTTTTAACGATATACCCACAGGCGCATGGGGCATGGATTTCGTTTCCTCCTCCCCCTTTTCTCTACTACCCCCCTTTTTCAAAATTTTCATATAAATCATTCCTTTTTCAAAATTTCATAATCATTCGTTTTTCTTCATTTGACAATATCAGTAGACGTCATACATCACGAATAATACGTGTATTCTGTGTCCACAGTTTTTCGACTGATACAGTATAAGAGAGAAGGTAAGCAACTCCATTTTCATATTTCGCGCCATATCGCTCACCTCGGTTGGGAAACCCCCGTGTTTTTTACACTTTTTACCTTGTCTACATATGGCACTGTCGTATCAAACTGTTTCTAAGGCACTTACCTAATTGCCCATGTTCTAATTTCAGTCGGTACGTCGATCTTTTCCAAGAAATCTCGCCGTGAATAGCGAAGCAGCTTCGTTTCTAGGTCAAGCTACATCATATTAGACGGAAGTGCAAGAACGATAACCCTGGGGTTTTTTTACGAATGGAATACCTGCAATGAAAAACCCAGATGCGCTCCGAATATTTTCCGCGGAATTTGTTGGCGGAAAATATAAATCGCTGAAAAAACAACAGCAGACGGATTATTTCATAAAAATGGCACAACGACCATCTGAATATGGAAACATTGTAATAATTTCATGGTAAATAACTGTTAACACATACAAAGAATTTCTCCCCAGAGAAATTCAAACTGAGGAATAGATATGATTGAATGGTTAGAACTGAAGTCAAAATTTCAATGAGAAAGAAATATTCAGCTTGCCTCTACTTCAAATTATTAAATTCATACCCAAACAAATACATATACAGCTAAAAAAATAAAAATAAAATAAAATAAATAAATAAAAAAAACAAAGGAAGAAGGAGCTGAAAACAGCTATTGAATGAAACTATGGCATTTTACCCCCTTCCAGTGCCTCAATAAAAGGACTCTCAACTGATAACAATGTGTAAGGGAGCCGGAGAGACCATTTAACTAAGGGGGCTATTTCTTTTTCATTTCATGTCACTGATTTTATAAAACAATAATCTGTCTTACAGGGGTAAAAAGTAAATAACTTGTGTAACTCCACTTTTCATCAGTGACAGAAATCAGTGTTGAAATGCAGAAAAAAAAATCCGATTTTACCGTATAGGTGGTTATTTTGGTGGGTATTTAATTTTCGCTTTCTTCGCGAGGATGTTAAATACGCGAAACAATAATCTGTCTTACAGGGGTAAAAAGTAAATAACTTGTGTAACTCCACTTTTCAGCAGTGACAGAAATCAGTGTTGAAATGCAGAAAAAAAAATCCGATTTTACCGTATAGGTGGTTATTTTGGTGGGTATTTAATTTTCGCTTTCTTCGCGAGGATGTTAAATACGCGAAAAATGAAGTTCACGAATTATTATTTCACGTTCAAATAGTTACACAAGTTATTTATATTTTACCCCTGAAAAAGAAATAGCCCCCTTAGTTAAATGGTTCCTTCGGCTCCCTTACATATTTTTATCAGATGGGAGCCCTTTTATTGAGGAAGGGGGTAAAATGCCATAGTCCCAATCAATAGCTGTTCTCAGCTTCTTCTTCCTTTATTTTTTTTTTTTTTTTTTTTGAGTTGTATATGTATTTGTTTGAGTATGATTTTAATCATTTGAAGTAGAGGCAAGCTGAATATTTCTTTTTCATTGAAATTTTGACTTCAGTTCTAACCATTCATTCATATCTATTTCTCAGTTTGAATTTTTTTTTTAACAGTTATTTACCATCAAATTATTTCAATGTTTCCATATTCAGATGGTCGTTGTGCCATTTTTACGAAATAATCCGTCTGCTGTTATGTTTTTTCAGCGGTTTATATTTTCCGCCAAAACATTCCGCGGAAAATATTCGGAGCGCATCTGGGTTTTTCATTGCAGGTAATCCATTCGTAAAAAACCCAGGGTTACCGTTCTTGCACTTCCGTCTAATATGATGTAGTTTGACCTAGAAACGAAGCTGCTTCGCTATTCACGGCGAGATTTCTTGGAAAAGATCGACGTACCGACTGAAATTAGAACATGGGCAATTAGGTAAGTGTCTTAGAAACAGTTTGATACGACAGTGCCATATGTAGACAAGGTAAAAAGTGTAAAAAACACGGGGATTTCCCAACCGAGGTGAGCGATATGGCGCGAAATATGAAAATGGAGTTGCTTACCTTCTCTCTTATACTGTATCAGTCGAAAAACTGTGGACACAGAATACACGTATTATTCATGATGTATGACGTCTACTGATATCGTCAAATGAAGAAAAACGAATGATTATGAAAATTTTGAAAAAGGAATGATTTATATGAAAATTTTGAAAAAAGAGGGGGTAGTAGAGAAAAGGGGGAGGAGGAAACGAAATCCATGCCCCATGCGCCTGTGGATATACCAATTAAACAATTCACAAGTCATTTGAATCGGTAATATATAATATGTATTAGGAATGCTATCGATAGTATTTCATTTTCCTTCGTTTGAATTTGTGTCTAAGTGTAATGTTAGATAGTCTCTCTTGTTCATTTACATCCATATCCTTTCTTACTACAAGCTGTTCCTTTACTTTTATTTGTGTCTAAGTGGAATGTTGGATAATATCTCTTTATATATATATAATTGTTCATTTACATCCATATTTTTTCCTACTAATTGACTAAATAACTTAAAAAATAATAATAATAATTAAAAAAAATCCAATATTTTTTACGATATTAAAGTCCCTTATTTACATCCTTATCTTTTCCTACTAATTAACAAAATAACTTCAAAAAAATACAATATTTTTTTACGATATACCAATTAAACAATTCACAAATCATTTCAATCGGTAATATATATAATATACATTAGGAATGTAATCGATAGAATTTTAAAAAATTACGTAGATAACGAGAAATAAATCAATAAAACCAATATTTTTTACATGACTTAATCATCATTCATTATTTTGTACAATCAGGTTTTCAAAATAAAGTTGACGTTCATCCCACTTAGATTCATTGTGATGAATCCAGCGTCCCATTCCAAAGATATTATTGTTATGTCGTCACCATGACGACCATGTGATGTAAACATTAGCTCGCGCAGGTAAATCGCGATCGATTTATCAACACAAAATGGTCTAAATAAATAATTGCAATAGAGATGAAAGTGTTCTTCAATTATTAAACGTCAATACATTAAAAAGTTTGTGATCAAATGCCGTTGGGTTGCTTGCTGTGAATGTTAGCCCCAGTTTTTTTGTTTTAAAAACGACATGTCCATTCAAGTCATTATTTTGTAAGAATTACATTCGGAAGTGCACGTGATTATAGGTATATCTTTAAGAAACGTAATTTCATTTGCATTATTGATAGAAAAACTGAGAACTATTCTGTAAAATTAATTATTTATATATAGAATTTGATTCTGAGACAAACAGTTTAGTATTTAATTCTTGATAGTGGAAATATTACAATATTGAATATTTTAGTGAAAACCGTTTTATACTATGGGACATTGAGACGATGAAAGTCTCCGAGAGCCGATGAAATAATTGAGGATTCGTTTTTATATAATTTTTGTCAATAATTACCAATAAGACTTTGATATCTAACAGAAAAAATGGGAGGCTGTGGTTCCAAGAACGCAGCGGGAAAGAAGAATTTTTTGATAGAAACTATGGCAGGACATGAAAAGGGGATCAACTGTATGGCATTGAGTGAAGATGGTTCCGTTTTAGCTACCGGAAGTGAAGACAAAACGGCAAGACTTTGGAGTACTAAAACTCATAGTTGTGAGTGTATTGGTATACTTAGAGGACACGAAGAATACATAAACTGTATTCTTATCGAAGATTGTTACGTACTAACTGGAAGTGCTGACAAAACTATAAGAAAATGGGACGTTAGCACGTGCGAATGTGTTTTAATTTGTCGAGGACACACGTCGATTATATATCGTATGATATGTACAGGCGATTTCATTTTTACAAGTTCTTACGACTGTACAGCTAGATGCTGGGATTTCGAAAATGGAGAATGTTTACGAGTGTTTCGCGGTCATAAGAAATTCGTTTGCCCTCTGATTTTTATTCCAGCAGACGACGAAGATGTCGACGACACATTGGACATGGAGGGGGCAAATGACCTTTTAATAACGGGGTCTGCAGATGCTACGGCACGCAAATGGAATTTCGAAACCGGAAAGTGTTTACATGTTTTCAAGGGACATGATTCTCGAGAGGGCGCCATAATGTGCATGACAACTGATAGCCTTGGTAGAATTTTATTTACCGGAAGTGGTGACAAAACAATTCGAAGTTGGAATTTATCAGGAGGTGAACAGTTGAAAGTGTTTGAGGGACACACTGGCTCAGTTATATGCATGCAGGTATGTACCATATATTGTTTGAACAAATGTTTAGTATACTTAATCATATTTTTCCTCTGCATATTATTCTACTGTAAATTTAGATTATATTTTATATCTGAAAACGCAATTTCTCCAACGGTATTCGATGTCGGGACCTTATTGTATGCTAACGCAGAGCTAAATACAACGCAATTTCTCCAACAGTATGTAACATATTGTTTGAACAGTCATCCTGTAAACTGTACTGAAGGAATAGTAGATGTTACGACTGCAACCTGACGATGCATTTTATATCACATTACCTTTTTTGCATCACAATAAGAAAAACATTGTATGACAATAGGAAAAGCATCTTGTCACAATGTTTAATTAAGCAAATTTGCTCATGTAAATTTAAATACTATTTCAAGGTTCTCCTCCCTCAGGCATAGGTGACCGTAGCTTATTTTGGCTATTCTGTTTATGCCCTTTGGCTCTTTATTGCTATCAAAACTTTAAATGATTTGGCTTTCTTTCGATTTTGAGCGTACTTGATGAACATTTTTACAGAAACGTGTCGTGTGCTCTAAATTTGATATCTACGTTTTTATTATTTTTGGAAAACACAATTTCTCCAACGGTATTCGATGTATGAACCTTATTGTATGCTAACGCAGAGCAAAAGAAAACGCAAATTATCCAACGGGATTTGATGTCAGGACCTCTTATTGTAAGCTAACACAGAGCACAAGAAGACATTCTTGCGCAATAAGTGGGGAGGGGGTATGTACATATACTACCGTTCTTATAATCTCAGGTTGACGAGTATACCCGTTGTTACCCTCCATCACATCGAGCGGAATTAAACCTTGATAACGATCGATATACCAACTATCAAGATTCAACATGACCAATTGTCCTGTTCTGGAAATTATTGGTGACTTAGTTTTTGGTCATATAGCTAGTCTAACCCCGCCACTTTTGTCTATTGAAGTGTTCGTATCAAACAATTATCACTATGAGCACCATCCTCCGGCCAAAGACTATTAAAACTTTGTGCGAACCAGTAAATCTTTCAGAGATTTTTTAAAGAACTATATAAAAATAAATTCAAGAATTTGATTCGGACCAGTTAATTCAAATTTGCATTTCAAAGACTGAGATTCAAGCCAGGAAAATGAGCGATCATGTATTTGTGTGAGGGGTATCAATTTGGCCTCTTTCTTCGATTTTCTATTAGATTTTAGAGCTGTTTCGACAGTTTTGGTTTTTTGGTTTCTTGCTTCTTTTTCATTCTATTAAATTGGGGATAATATGACAATAGAGCCCATTTTATCTTCATAAAATGTAAGGTACACGGTGGGGTTGGATTTGATGCATCTCACATTGTAGTATAAGTTCTACTACTTGTGCTAAAGGAGAACTCCACCATCAGCCATGTTAGCTGAGGCTGAATACAAACTTACAGTCGGGGTGTAGCTTACTGATACTGCTAAATTTGCATAGGCACACTGTATGATAAGGGACATGGATTCCATTACATTGGTCCGAGGTTCCACTGAACCGAATGTTCTTTATTCTGAATGTTCATTATTCCAACAGTTCATTAGGCCGATGGTCCATTTGTTCGAAGGTCCACTGGTTTGATGATAAATCTGTCGGAATGTCAAATTGGTGCAAAAGTTATTCAAACAACAGTTGTTCTGATCAAAATGGACGATCGCGTGCATTTCAATGTATGAAGAGTTTGAAGATACCAAAGGGTAATAAGAATCCGTAAAATCGAAGACGAACATACAACGCAATGGCCAAAAGAAAAAAGGACAAAAGAATAAACAATGATCTACAAAATACTACACAGAAAACTAAATATTGAGCAACACGAACCCTATAAACTGAGATTGAAATCATGTGCTCAGAGAGATTTATTATGCCAATAGTTTTCCTATACCTGTACTCTATAGTATGTGCTTATTATGGGACTCGCTTAATATGGTGTGAAAATATGAATTCATCTCAGACCAAATCGTCCACTTGTTGTAGGCGGTCAGTATTTGGTAGAGTGGGTTAGTGAGTGATTGTTGTTTAACGCCAACTCAGCCATTTTCCAGCTTTATCATAACGAGAACAAGTTAATTTTCAAGGAGATGATGAGGTCCGCTTTGTACTAGACCAACACGCTTAGTTGGATTTTTTATAGTGCTAGCTCGCTCAATGAAACACCAGTCTGCGGATAAAAATGTAGCGCCACTCGGACACATTATCTTGATTCCGAGCCAACCAGTTGTTGTTCTTTCTCCTTCATGCTGCGTGGATGTATTTGGTAGAAAAATAGAAGTATTCTTCTAATATTCATGGGATGCGATTCTATAATGGCATCCCATCAACCCACCATTTCTTTAGAAATGCCTGTACCAAGTCAGGGTCATTACGGTTTTCCGGTTGTTGACTGAATTTGTCTGTTTATATAATTATGAGTTTTGACTTTCCCTTTGTAAGATTGTTCGGAGTTCGGTAATTTTGTTATTACCCATATTATACCATATCTAATTGACATAAAACCGAACGATTCTACTTCGTGAAGTAGTTTGGCCATTGTGTTGTCTGTCCATCTTCGATTTACGGATTCTAACTGATTATCCCTTTGGTATCTTCAAACTCTTGTTGTAGCAGGTAATTTCGAAATTTGACCATCCTTTGAACTGTAATAAAACATTTTATAACGTTTATAATTGAAGCAATGTTAATATTTATTTGATATCTTTACACGTTCTATTCACACTCGAGTATAAACAATTGTTATGTATTGATCTCAACACAAGGCTTCATCGATCCACTCTACTAACAGTAAATTGTTAATGGATCAGTTACGGGTAAAATTAAATGTGATATATAACGGTACACCATTACACAAAATGGGGTGCTGCAAGATAAATTACCAATTGCAGGAAACGCCACACACACACATTGACGCCACGATATAACTGAAGCATTGCTAAAGTTGGCGTTTAACACCAATCAATCAATCACACACACACATTACAATCCGGTTATTTAAATATAAAATTGTTTTGAAAAAAAAAATGCAGATTCTCGTTTTGCCTGTTAGCAATTGAGAGTTGTAAAACCTCAAATCCTTTTGTTTTCAGTATACTTGAAAATAATAAAAGCTTTTGGTAAACATAAGACCCTAGTAATATAGGTTAAGGTATCCATGGCAACGCTTGGAAAAGCTCACTTGTCCATTTATTTGGTCACCTAGCTATTGTGAAAATTGAAGATTCCAAATATATCATATGGTTCTAACGCCACGATGTAGCTGAAATACTGCTAATGTTGGCGTTAAATACAAATCAATCAATCAATCATGTGGTTTTGCATGTTTGCACGTTCATCTATGGCTTCTGTTAAGATTCATTTTTTTTTGTATCTCGCCTGCGACAAAGTCGATTTTGGCGAGACATAGAAATCACATCTCCTTCCTGAATTTCTCTGTCACTGGTTCACTTTAGCCTACCAGATGGTGCATGTGCCATTTTATCTGAATAAATCGCCCCAAAAATCAATTAAATAAACAAGTTATAAATTATGTAAGCATAAAGTATATAGACATTATTATTCCCAGTTTAAAATATGTTTCGGACTATCGGACCGTTAGATTATCGGACTCTCCGACTGATCCCGCATTCCAGATACCCTGACATGAAAAAGGAAATCTGTTGAAACAATAGTATTATTTTCCTTGATTCTAATTCAAATAAGTTTTGCATTTTTTGATTTTTTTACAAAAGGAAAAACATACAACAAATATATAATTTTAATTTAAATTGTCACCTACAAGGACTAAGAGCAAATACAGGTTAGCTCAGAGTCGAGATAATCTGTCAAAAATAATGAAACACAAATAATTCCACTCCGTTCGAGCAATTCCAAAATTCCAACGAAAACTTGTAGAAAAAGTCTAAATCGATGCCCCTGACACATATACAGTAACACATGTAGTATGTCACCTTCCAAATTCCAAGGGAACACTGAAATATGATCAAATCAAACTATAGGACACTAAATACAGGTTTAATTAATGTGAAATGTGATGTGAAATGAAATATAAATTAATAAGGTCACATAATACAAGGTATTGCTTAATAGAGGTAGTCACTAAAGCAGGTTTGACAGTGTATTCACGACCGCTCACATTCGTGTGAACCCCAAACCTCCATTCCATGCTGACGCAGCGACATATCAGAAAAGGAGAACAAGTCAGATATGTGATTTTAATCAAACTGGGTAATGTGTCCACCTTTATCGTCATGTCTACCCGCGAAGTGTTGACAGCCGGAAACTTTGTGCCGTAATGAAAGGGGGAGGTTTGGCGCTTTAAAATCTGATTCAACCCACCATTTCTTTAGAAATGCCTGTACCAAGTCAGGGTCATTACGGTTTTCACAGTTTTCCGGTTGTTGACTGATTTTGTCTGTTTATATGCTTATGAGTTTTGACTTTCCCTTTGTAAGATTGTTCGGAGTTCGGTAATTTTGTTATTACCTTTATTCGGCAAGATAGCACCATAAAGTCTATTTTAACAAGTTGGAGTAGTAAAATGTAGTTATAATAGTCTAGAGGATATCTACGTATATTTCCTACACTTAAAACAAAAGACAAAATCAAATGAAAAAAGGTAAATGCTTTGAGTCTTATATTGTAGGGCTAGTGTTGTCATAATCCTCACATTAAAAAGTGTCTTTTTTAATGGTAAGATCAGCATTGGAAATAATAACCCGCCAAACCATGACCTAGAAATAATAACCCACCAAGCCATGACCTGGAAATAATAACCCGCTAAGCCATGACCTGGAAATAATAACCCACCAAGCCAGGACCTGGAAATAACCCGCCAAGCCATGACCTGGAAATAATAACCCGCTAAGCCATGACCTGGAAATAATAACCCGCTAAGCCATGACCTGGAAATAATAACCCGCCAAGTCATGACCTGGAAATAATAACCCGCCAAGCCATGACCTGGAAATAATAACCCACCAAGCCATGACCTGGAAATAATAACCCGCCAAGCCATGACCTGGAAATAATAACCCACCAAGCCATGACCTGGAAATAATAACCCCCTAAGCCATGACCTGGAAATAATAACCCGCCAAGCCATGACCTGGAAATAATAACCCGCTAAGCCATGACCTGGAAATAATAACCCACCAAGCCATGACCTGGAAATAATAACCCACCAAGCCATGACCTGGAAATAATAACCCGCCAAGCCATGACCTGGAAATAATAACCCGCTAAGCCATGACCTGGAAATAATAACCCGCCAAGCCATGACCTGGAAATAATAACCCGCTAAGCCATGACCTGGAAATAATAACCCACCAAGCCATGACCTGGAAATAATAACCCGCTAAGCCATGACCTGGAAATAATAACCCGCCAAGCCATGACCTGGAAATAATAACCCGCCAAGCCATGATCTGGAAATAATAACCTGCCAAGCCATGATCTGGAAATAATAACCCGCCAATCCATGACCTGGAAATAATAACCCTCCAAGCCATGATCCGCAAATAATAACCCGCCAAGCCATGACCTGGAAATAATAACCCGCCAATCCATGACCTGCAGGAAATAATAACCCGCCAAGCCATGACCTGGAAATAATAACCCGCCAAGCCATGATCTGGAAATAATAACCCACCAAGCCATGACCTGGAAATAATAACCCGCCAAGCCATGATCTGGAAATAATAACCCACCAAGCCATGACCTGGAAATAATAACCCGCCAATCCATGACCTGCAGGAAATAATAACCCGCCAAGCCATGACCTGGAAATAATAACCCGCCAAGCCATGACCTGGAAATAATAACCCGCCAAGCCATGACCTGGAAATAATAACCCGCCAAGCCATGACCTGGCAATAATAATCCGCCAAGCCATGACCTGGAAATAATAACCCGCCAAGCCATGACCTGGAAATAATAACCCGCCAAGCCATGACCTGGAAATAATAACCCGCCAAGCCATGACCTGGAAATAATAACCCGTCAAGCCATGACCTGGAAATAATAACCCGCCAAGCCATGACCTGGAAATAATAACCCACCAAGTCATGACCTGTAAATAATAACCCATCAAGCCATGACCTGGAAATAATAACCCGCCAAGCCATGACCTGGAAATAATAACCCACCAAGCCATGACCTGGAAATAATAACCCGCCAAGCCATGACCTGGAAATAATAACCCAGCAAGCCATGACCTGGAAATAATAACCCGCCAAGCCATGACCTGGAAATAATAACCCACCAAGCCATGACCTGGAAATAATAACCCGGCAAGCCATGACCTGGAAATAATAACCCGCCAAGCCATGACCTGGAAATAATAACCCGCCAAGCCATGACCTGGATTTCCTACTTCATATGTCGTGGTCTGTATTATGTTCAATGATTTTAGAAGATATAGGGGCCGCCGTGGTCATGATCGTATGGTTGTTGTATTTACAACTACCTTTCCAATCGGTGCCTGTCACCACTAAAGTTGTGAGTTCGAATCCCGGTCATGACAAAATGTATTTAATACAACATCATGTGATCAAGTTTGTTAGTGACTTGCGGTAGGTCGGTGGCTTTCTCCGGATACTCCGGTTTCCCCCACCAATAAAACTGACAGCCACGATATAGCTGACACATTGTTGAAAATAGCGTTAAACACACCCAACCCCGGTACTACTAAACAGAATCCGGAGAAGTCCGGTAGAGTCCGGAGGCTTAATATTAGTTTATATGTATATTAAATGATGTATTCCTGTGGTATTGGTTGTTTTTTATATATTTCTTATAATTTCCAACAAAATAAATACTAAATAATAAGTTTTTATTGAAATATACAAGGTGATCAGCAATCGTTCATAGATTCAAAATGGCGGATACAGAGTCCGGTAGCAATATCGTCGATTTACAGCATGTATTCTGTACATTTAATGATTGATTAATATTGTATATGAGTTTATCTATAGGCATTTTATCAAAGATTGAATAAAATAGCAAGTAACGTGGAAATATTCATATATACAAGATGATATGTAAATAGAGTCCGGTATTCAAAATGGCGGACAACAGAGTCCGGTACGATTCATGTTGATTTGATATGTGTATACTGTATATAAATCAATGGTTATAGTTATTCTGTTGGTGTACATTAGAGAAAACAGATATATGAAAATCTAGATTTCTTTACTTTATTACAAAAACAAATATTTAAAACGATATATTTCAGCAAATATGATCATTGTTCTTCTTTTCCCAATCGCGGCGATTTGCAGATCGACATGAAGAAAAGAAGTCATAATCTACGTTTTACTTAGTTTTGAGTGTGATTTACATGAAAATCTGAATTTAATCATCATTTTCTTTACTTTATTACAAAAAAAAATATTCAAAACGATATATTTTAGCAAATATTATCACTGTTCTTCTTTTCGACTTTTCTGATATTTTTGTTTTTCTGGTGTATAAGTAACAAAGTGAAATCGGTAAACGTATGAATATTATCCGGGGTTATCTATTGTGGCGATAACGTGGTTCTGCTATTTATGTCGTTTTAAATGCTACCTATAGAGAAATAAAAATAATAATAATAAAAACGATATAGTTTAGCTAATATTATCACTGTTCTTCTTTTCTCAATCGCGGCTATTTGCCGGCGGACATGAAGAAAAGAAGCCATAATCTACTAATTACATAGTTATAAGTGTTACTTACATGAAAATCTGGATTTAATCATAATTTTCAGTACTTAAATTACAATAATGTGGCAATAAATTTGAATTTTTACTCTAATTAAACATTTTCAAATAAAAATATATAAAGAAATGGCGGTTTGTAAGTTCCTACGAAGAACAGATGTTATAACTTACAATTTCCAAATTTTTAAGACTTTTTTTTAATGAAATTATGGATTTAATAAAAATTTGGGTACTTTATTAAAAAAAATTAAATAAATATATTTACAATTCATTCATATTATGCATTTTTTAACTGAATTTCCAATTTGCAACATAAAATAAACTGTCTAAATGTCTACTGGGATTCTTTTTTTTAGCTGTAAGGTGACAGATGTCAAAGAAGCCATAACACTTTTGTTATATACAATTTCCTAATTAGTCTAGACAATATATACAGTTTGGGATTCTAATTTGAATGAAAAGCCATCCTCCTGTAAATGATAAAGTTCAAGATCACAAATTACTGTGTACTGTCAAAACAGTGTCATCATTGGTAGTTATTTAGCAATCACTTCTCATTTGATCTTTGATCAGTGCACATCGTAATTATAATTAATCAGATAGTACTGATTTTATATAATAGCGTTTTATCATCGTTCTATTTAGAAATATTCTTATTTCTTAAAGTGCAGACTATTTAAGATAGTTTTTATCGTCGATCTATTTAGAAATATTCTTATTTCTTAGTGCCGAAGCCGAATATTTAAAATAGTTTTTATCGTCGTTCTATTTAGAAATATTCTTATTTCTGACAGTGCAGAATATTTATTCCGGATTTGTTCCAAAATTAGTGTAGACATGGTTGCCATTCCTTAATCCCAACAACTACTGAACAATTTACACTTTACATCACTTTCTTTTGACACAATTTTATTACAGATATGTTTTCTCTAATATACACCAACAGAATAACTATAACCATTGATTTATATACAGTATACACATATCAAATCAACATAAATCGTACCGGACTCTGTTGTCCGCCATTTTGAATACCGGACTCTATTTACATATCATCTTGTATATATGAATATTTCCACGTTACTTGCTATTTTATTCAATCTTTGATAAAATGCCTATAGATAAACACATATACAATAATAATCAATCATTAAATGTACAGAATACATGCTGTAAATCGACGATATTGCTACCGGACTCTATATCCGCCATTTTGAATCTATGAACGATTGCTGATCACCTTGTATATTTCAATAAAAACCTATTATTTAGTATTTATTTTGTTGGAAATTATAAGAAATATATAAAAAAAAACAACCAATACCACAGGAATACATCATTTAATATACATGTAAACTAATATTAAGCCTCCGGACTCTACCGGACTTCTTCGGACTCTACCGGACTCTGTTTAGTAGTACCCCACCCAACCCGAATGAGTCAGGCTATTTTACAATCGTGTGTCATGTTTTTTCTGCCATTCAGTTCTCTGTAACTATCCTTCATCGTCAATAATCTAGTATCGAATCTTTATATTATTCTCGTGTTCACCAGTAATTTAGAGTTTGTTATTTTGATATATCGATAGATTGATTAGGTTTTATTAACTATTTATTGCGTGTTACGCACAGGAAAAAACAAACACGTATATCTGCTGATTTATTGCACAAGACACGAAATATTCAATTTGTTTTTTTAAATCTATGTTATTCCTCAGTGACTGGGTGCTAAATATGGACTGGAAAGTACTAAATGGAAACAAAAATGCTGATTGAGTTTTTCGGAATGGCAGCCTTTCTGTTGGTAGTAGGGGGTTAGGGTTATGGTGTTTAACGCCACTTTGAACAATATATCAGTTACACCGTGCACGTGGCGGTTAGTGTTATTGATGGAGGAAACCGTAACATGATTCCCGGTGAAAACCCGGTACTACTAAACAGAGTCCGGAAGAGTCCGGAGAAGTCCGGTAGAGTCCGGAGGCTTAATATTAGTTTATATGTATATTAAATGATGTATTCCTGTGGTATTGGTTGTTTTTTATATAATTCTTATAATTTCCAACAAAATAAATACTAAATAATAGGTTGTTATTGAAATATATAAGGTGATCAGCAATCGTTCATAGATTCAAAATGGCGGATATAGAGTCCGGTAGCAATATCGTCGATTTACAGCATGTATTCTGTACATTTAAAGATTGATTATTATTGTATATGTGTTTATCTATAGGCATTTTATCAAAGATTGAATAAAATAGCAAGTAACGTGGAAATATTCATATATACAAGATGATATGTAAATAGAGTCCGGTATTCAAAATGGCGGACAACAGAGTCCGGTGCGATTTATGTTGATTTAATATGTGTATACTGTATATAAATCAATGGTTATAGTTATTCTGTTGGTGTACATTAGAGAAAACAGATATATGAAAATCTAGATTTCTTTACTTTATTACAAAAACAAATATTTAAAACGATATATTTCAGCAAATATGATCATTGTTCTTCTTTTCCCAATCGCGGCGATTTGCAGATCGACATGAAGAAAAGAAGTCATAATCTACGTTTTACTTAGTTTTGAGTGTGATTTACATGAAAATCTGAATTTAATCATCATTTTCTTTACTTTATTACAATTTTTTTTTATTTAAAACGATATATTGTTCTTCTTTTCGACTTTTCTGATATATTTTTTTTCTGGTGTATAAGTAACGAAGTGAAATCGGTAAACGTATGAATATTATCCGGGGTTATCTATTGTGGCGATAACGTGGTTCTGCTATTTATGTTGTTTTAAATCCTACCTATAGAGAAATAAAAAAAAAAATAATAAAAACGATATAGTTTAGCTAATATTATCACTGTTCTTCTTTTCTCAATCGCGGCTATTTGCCGGCGGACATGAAGAAAAGAAGCCATAATCTACTAATTACATAGTTATAAGTGTTACTTACATGAAAATCTGGATTTAATCATAATTTTCAGTACTTAAATTACAATAATGTGGCAATAAAGTTGGATTTTTACTCTAATTAAAAATTTTCAAATAAAAATATATAAAGAAAATATTATCTCATTTTTTCTTTTTCCGATCGTGCCGGTTTGTAAGTTCCTACGAAGAACAGATGTTATAACTTACAATTTCCAAACTTTTAAGACTTTTTTTTAATGAAATTATGGATTTAATAAAAATTTTGGGTACTTTATTAAAAAAAATTAAATAAATATATTTACAATTCATTCACATTATGCAATTTTTAACTGAATTTCTAATTTGCAACATAAAATAAACTGTCTAAATCTCTACTGGGATTCTTTTTATTAGCTGTAAGATGACAGATGTCAAAGAAGCCATACAACTTTTGTTATATACAATTTCCTAATTAGTCTAGACAATATATACAGTTTGGGATTCTAATTTGAATGAAAAGACATCCTCCTGTAAATGATAAAGTTCAAGATCACAAATTACTGTGTACTGTCAAAACAGTGTCATCATTGGTAGTTATTTAGCAATCACTTCTCATTTGATCTTTGATCAGTGCACATCGTAATTATAATTAATCAGATAGTACTGATTTTATATAATAGCGTTTTATCATCGTTCTATTTAGAAATATTCTTATTTCTTAAAGTGCAGACTATTTAAGATAGTTTTTATCGTCGATCTATTTAGAAATATTCTTATTTCTTAGTGCCGAAGCCGAATATTTAAAATAGTTTTTATCGTCGTTCTATTTAGAAATATTCTTATTTCTGACAGTGCAGAATATTTATTCCGGATTTGTTCCAAAATTAGTGTAGACATGGTTGCCATTCCTTAATCCCAACAACTACTGAACAATTTACACTTTACATCACTTTCTTTTGACACAATTTTATTACAGATATGTTTTCTCTAATATACACCAACAGAATAACTATAACCATTGATTTATATACAGTATACACATATCAAATCAACATAAATCGTACCGGACTCTGTTGTCCGCCATTTTGAATACCGGACTCTATTTACATATCATCTTGTATATATGAATATTTCCACGTTACTTGCTATTTTATTCAATCTTTGATAAAATGCCTATAGATAAACACATATACAATAATAATCAATCATTAAATGTACAGAATACATGCTGTAAATCGACGATATTGCTACCGGACTCTATATCCGCCATTTTGAATCTATGAACGATTGCTGATCACCTTGTATATTTCAATAAAAACCTATTATTTAGTATTTATTTTGTTGGAAATTATAAGAAATATATAAAAAAAAACAACCAATACCACAGGAATACATCATTTAATATACATGTAAACTAATATTAAGCCTCCGGACTCTACCGGACTTCTTCGGACTCTACCGGACTCTGTTTAGTAGTACCCCACCCAACCCGAATGAGTCAGGCTATTTTACAATCGTGTGTCATGTTTTTTCTGCCATTCAGTTCTCTGTAACTATCCTTCATCGTCAATAATCTAGTATCGAATCTTTATATTATTCTCGTGTTCACCAGTAATTTAGAGTTTGTTATTTTGATATATCGATAGATTGATTAGGTTTTATTAACTATTTATTGCGTGTTACGCACAGGAAAAAACAAACACGTATATCTGCTGATTTATTGCACAAGACACGAAATATTCAATTTGTTTTTTTAAATCTATGTTATTCCTCAGTGACTGGGTGCTAAATATGGACTGGAAAGTACTAAATGGAAACAAAAATGCTGATTGAGTTTTTCGGAATGGCAGCCTTTCTGTTGGTAGTAGGGGGTTAGGGTTATGGTGTTTAACGCCACTTTGAACAATATATCAGTTACACCGTGCACGTGGCGGTTAGTGTTATTGATGGAGGAAACCGTAACATGATTCCCGGTGAAAACCCGGTACTACTAAACAGAGTCCGGAAGAGTCCGGAGAAGTCCGGTAGAGTCCGGAGGCTTAATATTAGTTTATATGTATATTAAATGATGTATTCCTGTGGTATTGGTTGTTTTTTATATAATTCTTATAATTTCCAACAAAATAAATACTAAATAATAGGTTGTTATTGAAATATATAAGGTGATCAGCAATCGTTCATAGATTCAAAATGGCGGATATAGAGTCCGGTAGCAATATCGTCGATTTACAGCATGTATTCTGTACATTTAAAGATTGATTATTATTGTATATGTGTTTATCTATAGGCATTTTATCAAAGATTGAATAAAATAGCAAGTAACGTGGAAATATTCATATATACAAGATGATATGTAAATAGAGTCCGGTATTCAAAATGGCGGACAACAGAGTCCGGTGCGATTTATGTTGATTTAATATGTGTATACTGTATATAAATCAATGGTTATAGTTATTCTGTTGGTGTACATTAGAGAAAACAGATATATGAAAATCTAGATTTCTTTACTTTATTACAAAAACAAATATTTAAAACGATATATTTCAGCAAATATGATCATTGTTCTTCTTTTCCCAATCGCGGCGATTTGCAGATCGACATGAAGAAAAGAAGTCATAATCTACGTTTTACTTAGTTTTGAGTGTGATTTACATGAAAATCTGAATTTAATCATCATTTTCTTTACTTTATTACAATTTTTTTTTATTTAAAACGATATATTGTTCTTCTTTTCGACTTTTCTGATATATTTTTTTTCTGGTGTATAAGTAACGAAGTGAAATCGGTAAACGTATGAATATTATCCGGGGTTATCTATTGTGGCGATAACGTGGTTCTGCTATTTATGTTGTTTTAAATCCTACCTATAGAGAAATAAAAAAAAAAATAATAAAAACGATATAGTTTAGCTAATATTATCACTGTTCTTCTTTTCTCAATCGCGGCTATTTGCCGGCGGACATGAAGAAAAGAAGCCATAATCTACTAATTACATAGTTATAAGTGTTACTTACATGAAAATCTGGATTTAATCATAATTTTCAGTACTTAAATTACAATAATGTGGCAATAAAGTTGGATTTTTACTCTAATTAAAAATTTTCAAATAAAAATATATAAAGAAAATATTATCTCATTTTTTCTTTTTCCGATCGTGCCGGTTTGTAAGTTCCTACGAAGAACAGATGTTATAACTTACAATTTCCAAACTTTTAAGACTTTTTTTTAATGAAATTATGGATTTAATAAAAATTTTGGGTACTTTATTAAAAAAAATTAAATAAATATATTTACAATTCATTCACATTATGCAATTTTTAACTGAATTTCTAATTTGCAACATAAAATAAACTGTCTAAATCTCTACTGGGATTCTTTTTATTAGCTGTAAGATGACAGATGTCAAAGAAGCCATACAACTTTTGTTATATACAATTTCCTAATTAGTCTAGACAATATATACAGTTTGGGATTCTAATTTGAATGAAAAGACATCCTCCTGTAAATGATAAAGTTCAAGATCACAAATTACTGTGTACTGTCAAAAAAGTGTCATCATTGGTAGTTATTTAGCAATCACTTCTCATTTGATCTTTGATCAGTGCACATCGTAATTATAATTAATCAGATAGTACTGATTTTATATAATAGCGTTTTATCATCGTTCTATTTAGAAATATTCTTATTTCTTAAAGTGCAGACTATTTAAAATAGTTTTTATCGTCGATCTATTTAGAAATATTCTTATTTCTTAGTGCCGAAGCCGAATATTTAAAATAGTTTTTATCGTCGTTCTATTTAGAAATATTCTTATTTCTGACAGTGCAGAATATTTATTCCGGATTTGTTCCAAAATTAGTGTAGACATGGTTGCCATTCCTTAATCCCAACAACTACTGAACAATTTACACTTTACATCACTTTCATTTGACACAATTTTATTACATATATGTTTTCTCTAATGTACACCAACAGAATAACTATAACCATTGATTTATATACAGTATACACATATTAAATCAACATAAATCGTACCGGACTCTGTTGTCCGCCATTTTGAATACCGGACTCTATTTACATATCATCTTGTATATATGAATATTTCCACGTTACTTGCTATTTTATTCAATCTTTGATAAAATGCCTATAGATAAACACATATACAATAATAATCAATCATTAAATGTACAGAATACATGCTGTAAATCGACGATATTGCTACCGGACTCTGTATCCGCCATTTTGAATCTATGAACGATTGCTGATCACCTTGTATATTTCAATAAAAACTTATTATTTAGTATTTATTTTGTTGGAAATTATAAGAAATATATAAAAAACAACCAATACCACAGGAATACATCATTTAATATACATATAAACTAATATTAAGCCTCCGGACTCTACCGGACTTCTCCGGACTCTGTTTAGTAGTACCTGTGAAAACCACCTTTTAGCCATTGTATTGTATATATTTCTTCGATGTACGGCTTTTGATTACTCCACTTGGTATCTTCAACTTTTCTAGTAATATTTCGCACAAAATGCTATCATTCAGTGAGGTTTCATCTTAATTATTCCTTTCTCCCATATTTGGTGTGCCATTATACAACGATTGACGTAATATCTAGTATAGATTTCATATAATTTTTGCTCCCTACGACTTTTAAATTATTTGGCTTTTCAATCTTTTGACTTTGAGCGTACCTGATGAAGGTTATTCCAGAAACGTGTCGTATTTAGGTTTGAAATCTTTTGACTTTGAGCGTACCTGATGAAGATCATTCCTGAGAGGCGTCGTATTTAGGTTTGCAATCTTTTGACTTTGAGCGTACCTGATGAAGGTTATTCCAGAAACGTGTCGTATTTAGGTTTGAAATCTTTTGACTTTGAGCGTACCTGATGAAGGTTATTCCAGAAACGTGTCGTATTTAGGTTTGAAATCTTTTGACTTTGAGCGTACCTGATGAAGATCATTCCTGAGAGGCGTCGTATTTAGGTTTGCAATCTTTTGACTTTGAGCGTACCTGATGAAGGTTATTCCAGAAACGTGTCGTATTTAGGTTTGAAATCTTTTGACTTTGAGCGTACCTGATGAAGGTTATTCCAGAAACGTGTCGTATTTAGGTTTGAAATCTTTTGACTTTGAGCGTACCTGATGAAGATCATTCCTGAGAGGCGTCGTATTTAGGTTTGCAATCTTTTGACTTTGAGCGTACCTGATGAAGGTTATTCCAGAAACGTGTCGTATTTAGGTTTGAAATCTTTTGACTTTGAGCGTACCTGATGAAGGTTATTCCAGAAACGTGTCGTATTTAGGTTTGAAATCTTTTGACTTTGAGCGTACCTGATGAAGATCATTCCTGAGAGGCGTCGTATTTAGGTTTGAAATCTTTTGACTTTGAGCGTACCTGATGAAGGTTATTCCAGAAACGTGTCGTATTTAGGTTTGCAATCTTTTGACTTTGAGCGTACCTGATGAAGGTTATTCCAGAAACGTGTCGTATTTAGGTTTGAAATCTTTTGACTTTGAGCGTACCTGATGAAGGTTATTCCAGAAACGTGTCGTATTTAGGTTTGAAATCTTTTGACTTTGAGCGTACCTGATGAAGATCATTCCTGAGAGGCGTCGTATTTAGGTTTGAAATCTTTTGACTTTGAGCGTACCTGATGAAGGTTATTCCAGAAACGTGTCGTATTTAGGTTTGAAATCTTTTGACTTTGAGCGTACCTGATGAAGGTTATTCCAGAAACGTGTCGTATTTAGGTTTGAAATCTTTTGACTTTGAGCGTACCTGATGAAGATCATTCCTGAGAGGCGTCGTATTTAGGTTTGCAATCTTTTGACTTTGAGCGTACCTGATGAAGGTTATTCCAGAAACGTGTCGTATTTAGGTTTGAAATCTTTTGACTTTGAGCGTACCTGATGAAGGTTATTCCAGAAACGTGTCGTATTTAGGTTTGAAATCTTTTGACTTTGAGCGTACCTGATGAAGGTTATTCCAGAAACGTGTCGTATTTAGGTTTGCAATCTTTTGACTTTGAGCGTACCTGATGAAGGTTATTCCAGAAACGTGTCGTATTTAGGTTTGAAATCTTTTGACTTTGAGCGTACCTGATGAAGGTTATTCCAGAAACGTGTCGTATTTAGGTTTGAAATCTTTTGACTTTGAGCGTACCTGATGAAGGTTATTCCAGAAACGTGTCGTATTTAGGTTTGAAATCTTTTGACTTTGAGCGTACCTGATGAAGGTTATTCCAGAAACGTGTCGTATTTAGGTTTGAAATCTTTTGACTTTGAGCGTACCTGATGAAGGTTATTCCAGAAACGTGTCGTATTTAGGTTTGCAATCTTTTGACTTTGAGCGTACCTGATGAAGGTTATTCCAGAAACGTGTCGTATTTAGGTTTGAAATCTTTTGACTTTGAGCGTACCTGATGAAGGTTATTCCAGAAACGTGTCGTATTTAGGTTTGAAATCTTTTGACTTTGAGCGTACCTGATGAAGGTTATTCCAGAAACGTGTCGTATTTAGGTTTGAAATCTTTTGACTTTGAGCGTACCTGATGAAGGTTATTCCAGAAACGTGTCGTATTTAGGTTTGAAATCTTTTGACTTTGAGCGTACCTGATGAAGGTTATTCCAGAAACGTGTCGTATTTAGGTTTGCAATCTTTTGACTTTGAGCGTACCTGATGAAGATCATTCCTGAGAGGCGTCGTATTTAGGTTTGAAATCTTTTGACTTTGAGCGTACCTGATGATGGTTATTCCAGAAACGTGTCGTATTTAGGTTTGCAATCTTTTGACTTTGAGCGTACCTGATGAAGGTTATTCCAGAAACGTGTCGTATTTAGGTTTGAAATCTTTTGACTTTGAGCGTACCTGATGAAGGTTATTCCAGAAACGTGTCGTATTTAGGTTTGAAATCTTTTGACTTTGAGCGTACCTGATGAAGATCATTCCTGAGAGGCGTCGTATTT
The DNA here is from genome assembly GCA_963680875.1 of Bathymodiolus brooksi. NCBI lineage: Eukaryota > Metazoa > Mollusca > Bivalvia > Mytilida > Modiolidae > Bathymodiolus > Bathymodiolus brooksi. The sequence goes on along the minus strand of OY804589.1, from coordinate 23,697,546 downwards.
AGGTTTGAAATCTTTTGACTTTGAGCGTACCTGATGAAGGTTATTCCAGAAACGTGTCGTATTTAGGTTTGCAATCTTTTGACTTTGAGCGTACCTGATGAAGGTTATTCCAGAAACGTGTCGTATTTAGGTTTGAAATCTTTTGACTTTGAGCGTACCTGATGAAGGTTATTCCAGAAACGTGTCGTATTTAGGTTTGAAATCTTTTGACTTTGAGCGTACCTGATGAAGGTTATTCCAGAAACGTGTCGTATTTAGGTTTGAAATCTTTTGACTTTGAGCGTACCTGATGAAGGTTATTCCAGAAACGTGTCGTATTTAGGTTTGAAATCTTTTGACTTTGAGCGTACCTGATGAAGGTTATTCCAGAAACGTGTCGTATTTAGGTTTGCAATCTTTTGACTTTGAGCGTACCTGATGAAGGTTATTCCAGAAACGTGTCGTATTTAGGTTTGAAATCTTTTGACTTTGAGCGTACCTGATGAAGGTTATTCCAGAAACGTGTCGTATTTAGGTTTGAAATCTTTTGACTTTGAGCGTACCTGATGAAGGTTATTCCAGAAACGTGTCGTATTTAGGTTTGAAATCTTTTGACTTTCAGCGTACCTGATGAAGGTTATTCCAGAAACGTGTCGTTTTTAGGTTTGAAATCTTTTGACTTTGAGCGTACCTGATGAAGGTTATTCCAGAAACGTGTCGTATTTAGGTTTGAAATCTTTTGACTTTGAGCGTACCTGATGAAGGTTATTCCAGAAACGTGTCGTATTTAGGTTTGAAATCTTTTGACTTTGAGCGTACCCGATGAAGGTTATTCCAGAAACGTGTCGTATTTAGGTTTGAAATCTTTTGACTTTGAGCGTACCTGATGAAGGTTATTCCAGAAACGTGTCGTATTTAGGTTTGAAATCTTTTGACTTTGAGCGTACCTGATGAAGGTTATTCCAGAAACGTGTCGTATTTAGGTTTGAAATCTTTTGACTTTGAGCGTACCTGATGAAGGTTATTCCAGAAACGTGTCGTATTTAGGTTTGAAATCTTTTGACTTTGAGCGTACCTGATGAAGGTTATTCCAGAAACGTGTCGTATTTAGGTTTGCAATCTTTTGACTTTGAGCGTACCTGATGAAGGTTATTCCAGAAACGTGTCGTATTTAGGTTTGCAATCTTTTGACTTTGAGCGTACCTGATGAAGGTTATTCCAGAAACGTGTCGTATTTAGGTTTGCAATCTTTTGACTTTGAGCGTACCTGATGAAGGTTATTCCAGAAACGTGTCGTATTTAGGTTTGCAATCTTTTGACTTTCAGCGTACCTGATGAAGGTTATTCCAGAAACGTGTCGTATTTAGGTTTGAAATCTTTTGACTTTGAGCGTACCTGATGAAGATCATTCCTGAGAGGCGTCGTATTTGGCTTTCCGGTCTTTCCATTATGAGCGTACCTGATGAAGGTTATTCCAGAAACGTATTGTGTGCACTACATTAGATATCCAGGTTTTATTTCAATCTTGAAAATTGCAGATTATCATTGTATGCAAATCTTAAATGGATATGAATGCCCGAAATTTCCATAAATTAATAAAATTTACATAAATTTAGATCATGGTAAACACTATCAATTCTATTGTTTGAGTAAATATCGGAAAGAGTAAAAATAATTTTATTATGAGAAAAGGATTGATTGATTGATTGATTGCTGGTTGTTTAACTTCGAGGGACAAATAGTTCATGCATATACATGATGAGAACAAGTTTAAAAACTATACAAACATGAGAGAGGAATGGGACGATGACTTTTGGCTATGATAGGGGGGGAAAAAAATTTCAATGGCAACAATGCGTCCTCCTTAGCAAAATCTAAAGAAGATGTCCTAAGCGTGGAGGGAGTGTAGTACTCACTCTTCATGCATGTTACCAGCTAGGTCAAACCTTTAGTTTTAAAATATTACAACCCCCTCCATTGCGATTTCACTTCATTACCCGCCACCGGAGGTCACATTGGACAGCTCTGTTGTTCAACAAATGGAGCAGTCGCCAGTAGCCAGAATGCTAATAAAGATGTAAATATCTAATTTAGTGCACACGAAGCCAAGTACTGTCTTGGCACCGGTGTTTGCGCATCCGGTGAGTTCGCGCATACGTATTGTACATGTCAAAATTGCAAAATCATTGGAAAAGTTTAGATGGAGACTATGTGAGGATTAACTCTAGTTATATCAAAAGATATCAAATGTTTTCAAATTTGAGCTTATTTTGAAGGAATAGGTATAAACTTCAATTTCGAAAACTTTGAAAATAAAATCTTTCCTTTATTCATTTTAAGAACCATCCAAAGTATGCATGCGCGATATCACCGGACATTGCAACATTTGTCAAAAATAGAGGGTTGGTTTGTTTACACTTCGTTTTCACTGAAATGTTAAAAATTGTAGCGGAATCCGGATAAAGACCATAAAGATAATACTTCAATGTATTTGAGGATGATTTAAATCAATTCAATACAATTTTGGTAAGCCGTGAAATTAACCACTGAACCCTTAGGTGCGCGAACACAAAGTCGAACATTTACAAGGCAAATAATGTAAAAGTCTCTAGAAGCCAGAGAACAAAAAGGCTTAAACAATAGTTTGATAAGGGTACATTTTTGTTTCTAAAATTTTATCAAAATTTCTTATTGAACGCTTCATATTTATTTCATTTATTTTTACATCTTTCAGGTCAATTTACTTTTTCTCTAAAATTTTTACAACATAAATTAAACATAAAAAACATCCCTTTCCCCCTTAAAAGCTGTATATGGTCGTTCCCTTACAGATTTTACATTATGTACACCATTCCGCCACCAAGGGGCCGTCGTGGTCGTGATAGTATGGTAGTTATTTTTAAATCTACCTGTGCAATCAGTGCCTATCATCACTAAAGTTATGAGTTCGAATTCCGTTCAGGGCGAGGTGTACAACATTATTATGTGATATAGTTTGTCAGTGACTTGCGGCAGGTCGATGGTTTTATCCAGATACTCCGGTTTCCTCCACCAATAAAACTGACCGACACGATATAACTGAACTATTGTTGAAAGTGGTGTTAAACATCATAACCCTAACATCTTGTAACCATGGTATTGTCTATTCTTCTTCGATTTACAGCTTCTAATTTTCCGTTTTCTCCCAACCCTCCCTCGATTCAAAGAATTGCATGTCAGCGGGGAGTATCATTTATGAGTATCTGCTCACATTTTTACAAGTGTTCTTTGTAACCTGTTCTTAAATACAATCACATTGCGCATGACGTTTAGGAATAATTGAACACTTCAAATTCTAATGTTTAAGATGTCTTCATTGCGTGTTTGGTCGATGTTTCTATGAATTTCAATACAATGCAATACAGTTTTTGTTGTGAGCAACGAAGATATTGTTTATTCCATTGATATTATCTATATTGAAATAAAAAATCTACTTTTAATTGCAAACGTCACAGTATTGTAGCAAACACAATAAGCTTAATGAACATATAGAAATGTACCAATAGCTTTAGAAAAAATATTGTACAGGTTTTTTTTTGTATTTCCATTATTTTTGTTGAAATTTTAATATTTCAATAATTTCAATATTTTATATTGTTCAATTAATTGCAAAAGGTTCTGAGTTGAAGACTGGATTGTCAATGTCGTTTTTGTTCCTGTTATATATCCTTACAATAATAATGCTTGTTACTTTAAAATTCAATTGAATATTTTTTTCTTTGCAAAACACATAAAAGAACCCGCTGTGAGCATTTTAAAACAAGGTCCATTAATTAGGAGATTACAAAAAAAATTGTCATCCCGTCCTTCACAACAATGTGCTTCGTCTATTACGTTAAACACCCAATTAATCAATGGTATTATTTCCATTGTTGTACTTTTCCCATAGATTCGATGAACCCGCACACACAGAAAGTAGAAAATCTGTTACTCTTCTTTTGATTGTTTAAACAAAAGAAAATGTTTAGATTTTGTTTGTTTTTTTTTGTTTTTTTTTGGAAAACAATGACAAGGTAAGCACGTATATATACAAGATAGTACATTGTCGGAAAAAATTGTACGAGCTTTAGAAACAGGTAGTAAAGCGAGCCTTTGGTGAGATTTTCTAGTTTGTTTCACAGCGAGTTCAAATTAACTTTATATTTAACGACATATACTTTCTATTTATCCTGCAATATCGAAACGTCCAATACAACTGCCAAATTGTCTAAAAATAGCTGAAACAAGCGTCGTTCTAACCGTTTAATGGTGTCATCTATTACAACATCGCTTATACTGTTACCGTTTCTCTCTGCTGCTCTACATGAATCAGGTACCAGAAATACTTTATTAGGTTCATGACTAAATAACACTGACGTTTATTTGACCCCCTTTATAGGTACTCAAAATCACACAATTGCTGGATAAAATATAATGTGTCGATAATGATTTCTATCCAAAGACATAATACGCAACAATGGTGTCTTTGTTCATACTTCATGTATAATATCAAATAAAGTTGTGTGTGGAGATCTACTGGATACAAGTCGATCTGATAAAGTCTGCATATAACTTGCGAAATGTTTTTGGTTTTATCCGTATACTCGATATAACATTATGTGATGAAGTTTATCAGTGACTTGCGGCAGGTCAGTGGTTTTTTCCGGGTACTCTGGTTTCCTCCACCAATAAAACTGATCGCCACGACACAACTGAAATATTGTTGAAAGTGGCATCAAACACCATAACCCTGACCCTAACCCTTTTGTTTTTCATTTTATCCATGATATTCACTGTTTCAGTTTGATAAACCCAAAGCTAATTCTACCTGAACATTATGAGCTAACCTACGTCATCACATGACATTAAAATGGCATCTTCATTAAAGGATAAACTGAGAATATCTGCTTAACACTCATGTTGTTTTAATTCATCATGGCTAGAGCACAAAGAATGTATTGATAAACTGAATATCGAACATAGAAAATCGAAACAGTGCTTAAATAATATCCCTGACTTGTATAAAATGATTTTTTATAACTCTACCTCCCTAAAGTATGTAATATCGTGCAATTAACAGACCGAGAACAAAGCATCGACTACAGGCTGATAGATTTATTATTCCCCAATGCTATATTATATTCTTTTTTTTTGTCGCGACAACGTCTTGATGTGGGAATTACTTGCTTGGAAATAATGCATTAACAATAGGTTGTATAATATTCTCTCTGAAAACTTATTTTGAAATGCCAGTGGATCAACTACGGTACCTACCAGTCTGGCACGCCATTATAACGGGGTATGGAAAAATACTGGTTGGATCGGAATCAGGATATTGTGTCCGTTTGGAGAGACGTGTTTCACTCGGAACTCATCGGACCGTTCGACACTTAGCACTTACCTCGGACGTAATTCCACAGCGGAAATGGACGTAACGTTTAGACGTTTTATTGGCATAATAGTCAATGTATCAGGGCCGTCGTAGTAGTGATCGTATGGTGGTTCGTTTCAACTACATATGCAATCAGTGCCTATAACCACTAATATACTGTTGAAAGTGGCGTTAAGCACCATAACTATAATCATCAAAATATTCCAAGTCTCTTTGCAAAGTGTAAATCTCCGAGAAAGATGGGCGCCGCTATTTTGGTATATGTGCGCATTATTAAAAAGGTAAACAGTTTTCTAGCGATTTTAAGTTTTTCCGTTTTAGTCATATTCATACACCTATCACAGCCGAGGTGATGAAGACAGAGTAGCGGAATCATTCGAGATTGGCTGAGTAATAACATCTTACCTGCGTAAAAGACAATCGCTATATTATATATACATGTACATATAAAGATCTGAAAACGAGTCTTAAAACATCAGTGGTTACACGACGGGGGTCACATGTGGAGCAGGAACTGCCTACTCGTCCGGAGAACCTGAGATTACCCTCGTTTTTAAGTGGGGTTCGTGGTGCTCGATTTTTAGTTTTCTGTTTATTGTTTTATAGATCTTTGTTTGTCTTTTTTTCTTTTTTCTTTTGACCATTGTGTTGTCTGTCCTTCGTTGATTTACGGCTTCTGATAACCCCTTTGGTATCTTTTGACCATTGTGTTGTCTGTCCTTCGTTGAGTTACGGCTTCTGATAACCCCCCTTTGGTATCTTTTGACCATTGTGTTGTCTGTCCTTCGTCGGGTTACGGCTTCTGATAACCCCTTTGGTATCTTTTGATCATTGTGTTGTCTGTCCTTCGTCGGGTTACGGCTTCTGATAACCCCTTTGGTATCTTTTGAGCATTGTGTTGTCTGTCCTTTGTCGGGTTACGGCTTCTGATAACCCCTTTGGTATCTTTTGACCATTGTGTTGTCTGTCCTTCGTCGAATTACGGCTTCTGATAACCCCTTTGGTATCTTTTGACCATTGTGTTGTCTGTCCTTCTCTGAATTACGGCTTCTGATAGCCCCTTTGGTATCTTTTGACCATTGTGTTGTCTGTCCTTCGTCGGGTTACGGCTTCTGATAACCCCTTTGGTATCTTTTGACCATTGTGTTGTCTGTCCTTCGTCGGGTTACGGCTTCTGATAACCCCTTTGGTATCTTTTGACCATTGTGTTGTCTGTCCTTCGTCGAATTACGGCTTCTGATAACCCCTTTGGTATCTTCAAACCGTTCTTCTTATTATACATAGTTAAGGTATAACATTTAAAATGCTTAATTAACTGAAACAGTTTGCTGATGAAAATCTGTGTTTATCTTAATGTTTGAACATATCAGGCTCGTGTTAGTTTCTCATTATCGCTGGTTTTTTTCTGCCATATTAATTTTTCAGTTTGTTGAACTCAAAGTTACTTCGACCTACTTTGAGCTAAACTACGTCATCACAGAACATTAATAAAATTACAGTATACAATAAAATCCCAAATATAACATCGTGTAACAGATTCGATAAGGATAACACACAGGTGAAGACCTTGGGGTCGAAACGTTTGAATGAATACAAGGACTTTCTGATAAATGTTTTCAGCAAATATTTAACCTAAACAAGGAGAGATCAATTGAATAATTTAAACGGATTGAATATGCGAGCGTAAAATAAAACTCAACGCATAATAAAGTATTCTCTAACGTAATTTTCTATCATTGAAGGAAAATAGACTATCTTAATGTTATGACATATCAGGGTCATGTTAGTTTCCCATTGTCGCTGGTTTTTCCCTCGATTATTTATACACTCTCAGTTTGTTGAACTCAAAGTTATGTTAACCTGTACTGAGCTAAACTAGGTCATCACAGAGCATTAATAAAATGGTAGTTTACATCAAAATCTCAAATTTAGCAAATGTAGTAATAACTACAGCGGTAACGTAATGGTCAGCGAGCTCGCTCGAGTGCAACACATCTTCTTAGCTAATTATATATAAACACACGGCTATTCAGGAGAAAGAACAACGACTGGTTGGCTCAGAATCTAGATAATGTGTCCGACTGGAGCGATGTGTCTTCCTGAGAACTGTTGAGATAGCACTATAAAAATTTAACAGAAACGTATTGGTCTAGTTCAAAGCGGAGATCATCTCGTCGAACTGTAACTTGTTCTCGGCTTGATATGGCTGAAAATTTCTCTTCCTGTTTTTCTAATGATTTATTACAATTAAACATTTATCCAATATTTTATTGATTCAGTATATTATGTAAATTTCAATGAAGCAACTAGCTTGTTCTCCCAATTGCTATTGATATCACATGAGGTTTCTAGCAGAAATAGTAGACATACTTTAAATGTTTGTTTTGTTCGATTTAAACTCCCAAGGAAAAAATCAGGTGGACTATGTAACTTCATTTTAGATAGTTGATGAAATAAATGTTTGTTTTGTTCCATTTAAACCCCCCAATTTAAACATCAGCTGGACTATGTAACGTCATATCACATAGCTGATGAAATATTGATATATTAACAATTGATTTTGTACGATTACATATGCCACAATACGTCTCTATTAGAGTTCAGATATTTAAGGTCAAGCAGAGGTTCAAATGGTATCAGGGGCCGTCGTGGCCGTGATCGTATGATAGTTGGATTTACAACTACCTATGAAATCAGAGCCTATCACCACTGATGTTGTGAGTTCGAATCTCGATCAGGGCGAAGTGTACACCATTATTTGATAAAGTTTGTCAGTGACTTACGACAGGTCGGTGGTTTTCTCTGGGTCCTCTGGTTTCCTCCACCAATAAAACTGACCGCCACGATATAACTAAAAAAGTGGCGTTAAACACCATAAAACAAACAAACAAACATCCAACGGTTCCTAATTCTATTAGCCAGCACTATTATATTTCCACTCGCCGATTTGATCTATTACAAAGCAGAACATCTCATCATTAGCAAGAAAATGTTAAAGACAACAAAGAGATAATCAGAATCCGTAAATCGAAGAAGGACAGACAACAAAATGGCCAAAAGAAAAAGGACAAAAGGACAAACAATGATCTACAAAACATACACATAAAACCAAAGATCGAGTAAATCGAATCCCACTAAAAACAGGGGATGAACACAGGTGCTTCGGAAGGGTAAGCAGTTCCTGATTAACTAATGCCACCTGTCGTGGTCATATAGTTACAAACCCGGTAATAAGTCATGAATGAAGAATGGACTGGAAAGTTCTTACGACAAATGGAACATATCCGTGGTCATTTGTGACAAATATATTCCATAACGGTTAATCAAGTGATGGTGGCGACAAGTTACTCGATCATAACGGTTAATCAAGTGATGGTGGCGACAAGTTACTCGATCATAACGGTTAATCAAGTGATGGTGGCGACAAGTTACTCGATCTTCAGTTTTGTGTGTAGTGTTTTGCAGATCGTTGTTTGTCATTTTGTCATTTTGTTTCATTGTGTTGTCTGTACACGTCCTTCTTGGATTTACGGATTCTGATTATTCCTTTGGTATCTTCAAACTGTTTTGCTTGTTCTTGCCATGATATAACTGAATAGTTACTTGCTTGGCGTTAAAACAACAATTACTTAATTGCTAAAATTACTTACGTTTCGTCCTTGAAAATTCGCCGAAGCAAAATCAATTGCAAAACGGGAACAAACAAACAAGCAATAAACACAAAACTAAAACAAAAACAACAAAAAACAAACAAACACAAAAAGCAAACAAAACAAGCAAAACAAACAAAAACATACCAAAAAACAACAAACAAATAAACAAAAACAAACCCCAATAAATAAGCAACTAAAATGCTAAAACAGGCACGTAAGTGATTTGCAAATAACAACGAGATTGTTGTTGCTCTTAGTGTAAGGAAGTTTAAACCAGATCATTTTCTAGATCTCTATTCCAAGTTGTGGTCGCTCAAGGTGACATACTTTATAAAATCTGATACGCTATATGACTATGGTCTGTTATTGCGAATTGGCAGTAAAAGTACAAAATGATATCCCGTTAAATTGAGCGCAGGAAACGTTATGGTGGACAGAATGACAATTGTTTTGAAAATATGCATTGAAGTGGAATTATGACGGCTGTAAATTCCTATTAGCTATTAGATCACACCTCACTTTGTTTTGCTTTTGTATTGTTGGTGCCATGATAACAGTTTATAATCAGCTGTTAAATGCAAATGTTCCCAAAATATACATTAATTCGCAGTTTGATTGTTATTGAAGCAAATTATCCAACAAAATTGTGATTATATTGGAAACAAGAATAAATCTGGGAAACACATAAAACAATCTTCATACGTGCCATGTATTCTACTTCCTGTCATTGTATCGCTAAAGTGTTCATTTAATTTGTTATTTATTCCAAATGAAATAGTTGCATGCTTGCCCTTATTGTACTTATTTGATGAGTTTAATTTCCGAGCTTACACGTGATTTGTACTTTGATTGTATGACTAAGCTGTCTAGTGTTCTTACTATTTACACTTTACCTGATAGGAGCAATGTGGTTGGTTTTTGGTCTATATTTGTAAACTCGTAATTTGGTGTCCGGCAAAGTTATGACGGTATTTGTTAGATTACTTCGCCAGTATTTAGTTTTCTTGTTGATAACTACGCATCTGAGAATTAAAATGATATACAACAAAATAACTTCAAAAGACAAAGATTCCCAGATGTAGTGTTTATAGCCAAAAGTAACGAATACCGCTCAACTTTAGGCTAGGGCCGTTTCACATTTATTTTAGGGTATGAATAATGTTCATTGTTGAAGAATGACAGTAAAATGTAGAAAAGCAATAAACACTGCTTCTTTACTTTAATTGTATGCAGGTGTAAAATTGGATAGTATACCACGTTCATTTACAACCATGTCATTTCCTACTTCAAGCTGTTTCTTAACTTTAATTTGTGTCTGAGTGTAAAGTTTGATAGTCTTTCACGTTCACTTTTATCCGTACCCTTTCTTACTCATTTTGTTGCTTAGAGCTTCAGTGTATTATCCAAAGCATAGTGTGTGTTGAAAAACAACAGTTCAAACATACAACAAAATGCAAGAACAAAATATCGGAGTACCTTCTTCGACGGAAGTAACAGCATTGCGTAATCGATATAATGAATAACATGCAACATTAAGCTGTAAACATGAAACAGTTTGAATCATTAAGATAATTGCCCATTAAGCATCCATATTCCCATTGTGATAAAGGAAATAGAAGTTTGTCGTATCTTTGTTTTTATTACTTTGTTTTTTTTATCTAACAACATTCCGTATAAGGTCATGTCAGGTAACTTTATTCATTCATCTTTGCACATCCAATCATATGCAAGACAATTAAACATATTGACCAATCGCACAAGAGTTCTCATTCATCGATTACCAAAAAATCTAATTTTAATCAAATTGTCATCTTGCTCTAATTATATTTATTTACCACACATTGACAGTAAGCAAGAAATTAGGAGTAATAAATTTATTTAAAGTTCCTATTATTCTGTAATTTGATATGTTGTCATAGAAACATGACGCATTCTTCTATTTATAATGACAGAGAATTTAACATGTCACCACACTTGGTAATCAAGTTTCCTTTTAGACATTCGTCACACATGATTTCGGCTTCCTTCGATTACTACACAATTGCTGTAGTTGTCTCCCCTCTTAATCATTCAAGATTCCGTTTATTTTCCCGAGCAGGAACTGTAGACTTCCAGTATAGACGCGGGATATACCAATTTATTGACAATTATTATCTCAGCAATTCATTTTTATAGTATAACTACAATGTACGGAAGCCCAGAACTGCCACATCTCATTGCTTATAAACCGTTATTAAAAGAGGTAATACATTAACACTATTTATCGGCTTGCCCTTTAACGATTTAGAGGGAAGAAGATGTGGCAGCTCAGTGCTTCCATATATATCCCATAAATTTACACGATTTATAGGGTTGTCATTTAGCGGTTTATAAGGGAAAAGATGTGGCATCTCAGGGCTTCCATATATATCCCAAAACCGTCATTATATTGAGCGGTAAATTAACACGATTTATCGGCTTGTCCTTTAACGGTTTATATGCAACAAGTAGTGGCAGTTCAGGGCTTCCGTATATATCCTAAACCTTCATTATATTGGGCAATGAATTAACACGATTTATAGGCTTGTCATTTAACGATTCATAATCAACAAAATGACTTTAAAATTTGCATTTGATGCTTCTTCGCGAAGTCCAATGCATTAAGGATTAAAAGCAAAGACTGGTTTGCTCGTAGTCAGGATATTGGGTTTGAATGGAGCGTAATTTCTATCTCGCGATTATTGTTTCTAAGATAATTAACAAATGTATTTAACAATCATAAAAATGGTGGCGGATTCAAACCGGTTAATGACTCATATTGTATATAGATATACTCATATAATATATATATATATTACGAATTTAGTTTGTTACACATATTTTCATTGGTTCTTCAGCCCTGAATGTCAGCATATATTCGGAAAACAGACGGGGTATATATTTCAGTCCCCAAAAACGATTAAAATATGGACGACAAAACATTACGCTTCACTGAATCAATGGTATAATACGGAATAATAAATGTATTTTTACCAAATTAAATGCTGTTTTTATACTCAAAACGGCTGCATGAACAAAAAAATATTACAACTCCTATGTTCCACGGCTGTACCATAACAAATAAACAAAACGTTGAGCCTTGAAAACTTTCGATGTCATGGGGCCACACCAAGGTTTTATTTACATGTAGTTAACATTTAAATTATTGGAACTGTTTCGCAAACTCGTTGTTTTGTTATGTGATATATTAATGTTATATTTATAAAGTTTATAAAATTTACTACATATGAAACTGTATTGATTTAGAAATTTAGTACAGTATTTTCCTTCATGAGACACCCTATACATGAAATATGACGTGACACATATTTTGACGTCATTGAAGAAACGGACATCTAGAGATACGAAAAATGAAAATAAAAGAGGCAAATTTATTTAATACAGTTGGATGTTGTATTTTAAAAAAAAAGGTTAAATCCGTATTATATCTGTTATTCAGCTATCAGACAGGGTATATAATGTGACATTCCCGGCTTATGATATATATTCCCTGCGCCTCAGGGAATATAGATCCTAAGCCGGGAATGTCACATTATATACCCTGTCTGATAGCTGAATAACATATAATATTATACATATTTTTATTTTCATGTAAAGCCGAATCTCTTAGACATGATGTGTTCTCTTTTTCCAGGTTATCAATAAAATGATGTATACCGGAAGTTCGGATCATACGGCAAGAGCATGGGTTACAGAATTCGGAGATTGTACACGAGTATTTAAAGGCCACAAGCATTCAGTTGCTGTAGTGAAATTCAGAGAGGGATTACGTAAGTTTCATTATATCTATGTAAACACTTCTTGTTAAAAACTTGAATAAATAAGAGTACCAATCCAGGGGCGGATTCAGGAATTGGAAAAAATATGATTTTTTTTGGGGTAAAATCGTGATTTTTCACACGAAATACCCCAAAAATTTTCGCGCCTCCCTCCGCAATTGGAAAAAATATGATTTTTTGGCGTAAAATCGTGATTTTTCACACGAAATACCTCAAAAATTTTCGCACCTCCCTCCGCTCGGCGCAATTTTTTTAAGTGCGCCCCCCTCTAACTTGAAATCCTGGATCCGCCCCTGCAATCTCTATGACAATTGTTAATGTAGGGAAACTTTAAAGACAGTTCACAGTTTCACTCTAATAAATCGGTTGTTAACTGATTTTGTCTGTTTATATACTTATGAGTTTTGACTTTCCCTTTGGAAGATTGTTCGGAGTTCGGTAATATTATGCCAATTTCACCAGATTCAAGCAAGTGTAGACAACTTTCAGCAGAATTCCTCTGATATATACTTTGCTAACTTGATTTAATTGATAGATGGAATTCTAATGCCACTTTATACACATTGGTATAATCTGATGGCAGACAGTTTTATTGGAGGAAACAGATTACCCAGAGAAAACCACTATCCTATCCTTCGAGTAACGAGTAACCTTCGGAAGCCATGTTTGGTTTTATGTGATAAAGTTTACCTGTGACTTGCGGCAGGTCGGTGGTTTTCCCTGATACTCCGGTTTCCTCCACCAATAAAACTGACCGCCACGATTTAAAGGAATTTATTAATAAAACAAAAAACAACAAATATCATACTGTCAGAAAAGTTCGAAAATCCAATGAAAAATGTATAGAAAGAGACAAAATCAATACTCCTTATACAGGGGCGGATCCAGGGGGGGCGCACCCGGCGCGCGCCCACCCTAAAATTGGAAAAAATATGATTTTTTGGCGTAAAATCGTGATTTTTCACACGAAATACCTCAAAAATTTTCGCGCCTCCCTCCGCAATTGGAAAAAATATGATTTTTTTTGGCGTAAAATCGTGATTTTTCACACGAAATACCCAAACAAATTTCGCGCCTCCCTCCGCTAGGCGCAATTTTTTAAGTTCGCCCCCCCCCCCCCCCCCCTAACTTGAAATCCTGGATCCGCCCCTGTTATACACGTGTATGACATTAGGCTGAACTCGGGTATCTGTTTACAGTTGGAAACAATAACGTAAACAAATATATAAATAGATATTTGCTGTCGTGTTATTAACAATATCCCATCACATGTCGGGTCCTATTTTTCTTTACCCTGCTTGATAGCAGTTAACAGTCCTTTAACCGGAAATGTCGAACAAACTATATACTAAGTTCTATACGCTTAATAGTGCCCGGATTAAGTGTATCGATTGCCCGGGATGTTTTTAATTTTATACGATTTCCGGTTTAAAGTGTTTTTATATTGATCAATTACCTAAGTTCAAACGCGTAAAAGAAGCAGACTTAAAAGCACTGGAAATTCGTTTTATTGGAATATTGTTTTGTATTCAATAATAAGGTTATGAAATGCAAAATAACGCATTCAACTTGTTATAAATGGAGTTAATTAAAATTGACAAGCAGGTTGATGGATTAACAACCTCAATTTACTAATAAGGGACCGACCTTTTAAATTGCAGGTTTTTAGGTTTTTTGTTTCGTTCAGAATTTTTTTTGCGGACAACACGAGTTAGAATATTTATATTTTTTGTCCGGAATTTAACATTAGGTTATATGACAAAAACTCCGAATCAGATTATTTTTATTTCCTGCATGAGAATCAGAATAATTTTTTCAGCAACATTGGGAATCAGAATATTTTTTTTTAGAAAAAACCCATAACCCCCCCCCCCCCCCCCCCTGCAAGTTAAATGGTCGGTCCCTAATTTATAATCAAATATTGAATTTAAACATAAATAAAGGTTAAGGAACAGCGCTTTTATTGCTGTTCTACACTTCACAGTCACAATATACACATATTTCCACTTATGTGCGTTCCATATTCTCATCTGTTCAACTAGCGCATGGTTCAGAAACTCGAACTTGTCACGAAGAAATGTCCTTACCTTGATATGCGATGAATAATTAATAATTTCGGGAATGAATTGTAATAAAGTAAATAAAAATATTAATGTTCGCCGTAATGATTCATCAACAAAATCAATAATGAAAAACATACATGACAAATTACAATCAATAAGTCAAGGGGAGGCGCTGATTGGGTTATGGGATATGGTGTTTAATACCACTATTAAGATAACATTTCCCGACCATATGTGATACCACCGTTTAAATCCACTCCTATGTACATCTCAGTGCCACCTATTTACAACGCCATGAGATAGCGGACATGCTGCTACTGTTTGCGTTAAACACCAATCAATGAATGAATCAATGAATCAATCAACCTATTTACACTCATGATGTATAAATTTCGGCTTGAATATAGCTGATATACCACTCACTTAACGTTAAACAATATTCTTTCAATGCCAATAAGAAAAAGACCCAGATCATAACAACTAATTACATCCAAAATTTACATTTTTTGGTAATAGTCAAACCTGCCCATGTGGTCACTTGCATTAAAAGGTCAACTTCTACTTGTCCTGTGATAGCAAATTTTATATGAATTGAGCCTCTTTTAAGATGTCGCAAGTCTTCAAAGACCACTTTTTCTTTGTCCCGAAGGCGACCTCTTTTAAAATATAGGTTTGATGATATATGGAATACAAATGTATATATTAAAATATAATATTTACAGATTAATATATGGGCATTTCCATATTGGCCTGGTTATCATCCCGAGACCCCCATATTGGCCAATATGGGTCGAGGGATGATAACCAGGCCAATATGGAAATGCCCATGTATTAAACTATTTATTACATACTTCCGACATCTAGGAAAGAGACACCCATATTGGCCTGAGACGAAGTCGAGGCCCATATTGACCCGGGCCAATATGGGCCTCGATATGGAAATGATCTTGTAGTAATCCAATAACCGTTTATTTCCCGGGGTGTGAAAATATGGACAGTTTACTTCCGGTCATATTGGTCATACAAAAATGCCTTTATTTGAACTAAGTATGTAATGAACATTTGTATAATATATTATTTACCATACAATGTTTATTCATTGGAAATACAGATATTGGGTGACGATCTAGTTCCAACTACATGTAGGACGTCAAGCGATAATCGTTCAATCAATCAATCAATAATTTCAAATTTTACATTTGTTAGTTACTTTGAAGTAAACAAACAATACAATTTCTCCACACCCTTTGAATATTATATTTCAATAAAAATTTAATTCTCTGTGTATTGATTTCAAATAACTTAATCTATATAGAAACGTAACAATTATTATTCATATATTTTCTTTTTTAATTTGAAATTGACTGAAATAACACTCCAACATATATAGATTATGTATAATATCTTTGGTGATATATAGCCTGGTCACCATTGATATTTATTTAGTTAGAACACGGTTGTAATTACCAGCAATGATCTATGATTCTTATAACTTATTTAAATGTATTGATTTATTATTAAACGATACTAGTGTTAAAACTGAACTAATGGTATTTTTTATACAATACGTGATATATTATCCCTGTCAAATGTAGGTCAACCGCATCGGTGGTTTAATGGTTGAGGTGTTCCGATCGAGTGCGGTAGATCGTTAATTCAATCTCCGCTCGGCTGAAACCAAAGACTATACCATTGGTATAAGTTGTTTATCCACTTAGTACGCAGTACTAAAGAGTCATATCAAAATCTCGTTGGTTCGGAATCAGGATAATGTGTCCAATTGGAGCGACATGTCTATATATGGACTGTTCTGTAGTGAGCAAGCACCATGAAAGGCTAATAGTGTTGGGCTAGTACAAAGCGGACAGCATCTCATTGAATTTAACTTGTTCTCGCCATAATATAGCTGAAATAACTTAGATAATACCCATGTAACTGTCTAACATCAGCAGTACCTAGTTCCCTTATTTCATTCTTCTTTTTTCTTCTTTTTTAATTACTTTGAATCAAACATTTTTTACATCAAACACCAGATCACTTTTTTTGTTTTAACTTCTTATACCTTCTGTAATTTATATCAAATTTGTTAGTTAGTTCTATTTGCTTCTCCCCTTAGAGATCCACAGTATATTATATATGAAATTTATTCCTACGGATAGGGATTAATATAAGTTCTTGTAACTTGTTTCCCAATCCTATTAATTTCTTCTTATTATGTTATGTATATAGCTGAATATTGTAATGTTATATTGAATTAATTAATAAAATATGCTTAAACTAACTGTCTGGCAGAGGTAGTTCTGCACACTTGAGATATGCATCGGGGATCGAATCTAAGTTAGTACAGAAATGTATACTATATCACTGTATATTATAAAGAAAGCATGTGTGATGTTGATAGTGATCATACAACGTACAATCGCTAAAAAAATGTTGATATTTCCAGCTATCGTTCATTTTGGAGAACTATCATTTTATTCGAATATCACTGTCCTGATCAAATATCCAATATATTATTTCACGCACATACGTTTTGCGGGGGCAAATTGTGGCAGTCATTCCCGATCGATTTCAAGTATATGCAGTAAATATATACATTAAAAATCGACTTTAAATCTTCGCATTGTTTCAATACATACTCATTTTCACGGAACAAATATTAAAGATAACTGGGATTGACATTGAGTTGTGAACTTCCGGTGACGCTGTGTAATACTGGAGACATTGACACCTGATTATTGAGTGAGTGAGTGATTGATTGCTGTTTAACGCCAACTCAGCAATATTTCACCTATATCATGGCGAGAACAAGTTAATTTTCAATGAGAGTTGGATTTTTTTATAGTGCTAGTTCACTGAAACAACAGTCCGCGGATAGACATATCCCTCCACTGAACACATTATCTTGATTCCGAACCAACTATTATTTGCTCTTTCTCCTTAATGCTGCGTGCTTAGCGGAGAAGCAACAAATACTAATTTTATAGTCTTTGGTTTGACCCGATCGGAGCTCAAACCCACGATTTACCGCACTCGAGGCGAGCAGTCTAACCATTACATCAACGATGCGGTTCTGATTATTGAATACATTTGCGGGTTTTTTTTTCTTAACATTTTCCTTGTTTTAACTAGGGATCCATTATAGTAGTTACATTATGTGGTTGTCCCTTGTTTGATACGTTAATATTGATACATATATTATATGTAGTAAGTGGTTCACATGTTCTCTTTTGCACACAGTTCACAATGTTTATATTGATAATTCCATGTTATAGTTTATACTGCATGCGGTGATACTATTGCCAGAGTGTTTGACGCTAAATCAGGAGCTCTTAAGCGAGAGTTCAAAGGTCATGAGAAAGCTGTATACGCTATACAGGTTAACATTACATATTTTATCTACATAGACGTGTGCTTTCTTTATTCTTTAATCCGAAGTTCTGTCATATTCGCCATCTTTCATGAGTTTTTATTATTTGTCACATGATTTCATATTATTTGTCACATGATTACGTATTTTTTTGATCACGTGATTAACTTTATTTATCACAGGATTACATAAGTGTTTTTATTTGATCAGTAATTATAAAACAATCAACGAAAATTACAAATATTGCATATACAACGCAGTCATGGTGTTCTTTGGACGTTTCCATGGACACGATGCCGATTCTTCCTGTATCCCGAAAAAGGAATCGTTGTAGTCAAATCTTGTTACAACCTCTCGCTCCTTAGAGCCAAAAATGTAACACTTTTTTGGAAAAGTCTGTCGCTTATAATTAACACAACAATAGTAATAATGTGACATTTAACAAAATGACAGATAATCAGAAATATTACAGAACAAAATTTTGGTATTGAAAATGATAAAGTTTATATACAGCAAAGAAAAATATTCTTATGCAGTCAAACCTGTCTTAAAGGGCGCCTCTTTATGACAATCACTGTCTATAAACGACAGCTTCATCTTCCCATAAGGGAATAGTTCATATAATTTAAATCTATAGATAAATGACAACTATATTGTTCTCATAAAGGAGACTGTTTCCTTGATTGCCCTCTTTATACAGGTTTGACGGTATAAATATAACACAAAGGTACAGTCAAACCTGCTTTAGTGACCATCTTTATTTAACAATAACTTGTATTATATGACCTTAATTTCAATTTCTCTTCACGGTACATTTCATATCAATAAAACCTGTATTAAGCGACCACTTGTATTATGAGATCATATTTCAATGTTCCCTTAGATGTATATTTCCTCTTTTCGAATTAAGATTTACATTTTCAATACCAAACCATACTACAAGTGTTGTGAATTATAATAGCTTAGATATGTTTTTTTCTTCTTCTGATTTGAGCAAAAATCATCTTTTCTAGCCATGTATTGCTTCATAAATCTTTTCACTTTCCTAAAATGTGAATTCAATAAGACCCTTGTGATTAGCAGCGCTACATCGAACTCATGAGGGTCATATTCTATTAAGATTTTTAGTTTTCCTATCGGGAATGTATAACATTATTATGCAGATATATGCTAAATAATGTAATTTTTATTCAAACAAAGGTTCTCCTCCCTCTCGTATAGGTAGCCGTAGCCTATTTTGACTAGATTCGTTTCATTGTTTTGCTTGCTACCAAAAACTTAGATTACTTGGCTTTCAAATCTTTTGATTATGCACGAACCTGATGAAGTTTAGTCCAGAAATAGATTGTGTGCCTTGAAATAGATATTTACGTTTTTCAGCCAAGTAGACTTCCCTTAGGCTCCAGTTCTCATGCACCAATTATCATAGTAATTCATTTGAACTTTGAACCAGTAGATATGCAAATAATGTTCATACATATCCCTATGATATGGCGCATTGCACTCTTCTTTTTAACCTCTCTCAAATCAAACTATGCATGTTTTACTTATTAATTTGAATTTCTTTCTTTCAGACACTTCTTTCATTTATTCTTTTATTTTGTCGTACTATACTCTTTTTAATTACAATGACTATGATTTAATTTTAAGTGTTCACCGGAAGCGGTGATACAACAGCTAAGTGTTTTGATCCGAAGTCTTCTGCCTTAAGAAGGACATTTGCTGGTCACCTGTTTTGTGTAACAGGTTTAGAGGTAAACAAAATGGACTTCCCGTCAATATCACATAAAGCATGCTGGAAAACAAAAACGGACTTCCTGTTAATAGCACATGAAGCATGATGGGAAACAAAAACGGACTTCCTGTTAATAGCACACAAAGCATGCTGGGAAAAATAATGAATGATCTGAATGCGCATGTTGATATGAAATGAAATAATCAGTTTTAGATAGAGATGCTATAGATCACGATGAATGAATAATACATGTATTACACTAATTCACAAGCATGAAATTAGAACTAGTTTGTAAAGTGCATGTATTCACAGTAATACGACTCGTTGCATGACATAAAACTATTCATATTATTACACTTATAAATATTTAAGTTGGATTATAAGGCCATATCTACCGTTACCAACGCTTTAATTATACAAAGGAAGCAGGGAACCATTACACAATTAAAAATATGTTAAAAAAAACCAATTGCTATATCCTTGTTAATATTCATGAAAACTATTGCAAACTGTTACACCATTTGGAAATAATATAGCATGTATGTAATAGAGAAACTATATAATAATACATAATTAAGAGCTAAAATTAAGTCATGCTTAATTTACCGAATGCTGATTTGTTGGTAAATAAGACGGACATTTAAATTCACTGAATACCTACTTTTGATTGATAAGTAGGTCAGACATATATTTCTTTTTGTCCGTCAGCTACTAAACAACCACATTTGAAATTTATATAAGAGATACAATTAGGTCGATATGTCTGCTGGTGGACTAATATGAGGCAGGTGCAACCTGAAACGCTTCCGAAGAACAGTATTTTTTCTTTCTGTTTACAAAATATCAAGCTTAAAAATAACACCACCTAAAACTCCAAACAGTTTTCGTATCCGCTACCGAACATTGTTTCATTTTTATTTCGACTAGAGTTCCGGTTTAGGTCACATGATTTTCCTTTTAATTTATTTCCGCTTTGGCAGCCATATTGTTGAAGATTTTGAAGTGCCATAGTACCTATTCATACTTCTACCATTAAAGCTCCCGAACTTCGGGAGCGTATGTTCGAGAGCGTATTAGTCCCGCAAGGCGTCACCCATCTAGTAGTCCGTGCTTCGTAACTGACATGGTTTATTAGATATATTTATGTTTGAAATTTACAGTTCCTAAATAATGTAATTTATTAAAACTAAGGCAAATCTCCTTCAGGGATATACGACATTGGTAGATGTTGGCTATCCTGTTTAGATCCTTTGGTTTACTTGCATTGCTCCTACTGTCTTTTAAATTATTTGGCTTTGCAATCGTTTGACTATGGGTGTACTTGATGAAGGTTATTCCAAAAGCGCATGCCCACTAAATTAGATATCTACGTTTATATTACATAACAACAATTTATTGTCTAGAATTATTCTTCTTTACTTCAGTCTTCGAAAGGAAAATTTGAAATTACTGGTCCGAACAAAGTTTTACTGGTCTTGGGCCGAATGACCGGTACTCATCCCGAGGACTGCTACTCAGTTATTCAATTGATTTACTGTAATGATTGTAAACCGCCATTATTTAAGAGAAAATTAATATAAATAAAGAATCGAAATTAAAAGACAAACAAATAAACGACATTTAACATTACAATTTTACCGTAATTGCTTTTGTTAAACCCGTTAGAAGTTGTTATAAAATTAACGTCAATTCCCATATTTACGCATGGAATACAAACAGATATAATGCCGTTTTGCTGAATAAAATCTACCGAATCATTACAGAAATATTGGTAAAATATTAAAGGGATAATTACAATTGTATTATATGGTCTGTTAGTGAATTGTATCTATCTACATCAAACAATTATTTGCTGCAAATATTTACATTTGCACTTAGATAAAGTACAGTAGAACATGTCCGTAAGGAAATGTGTAATGAAAGATCATAGAAAAGTTTAAAGATACCAAAGGGGTAATCAGAAGCCGTAAATCGGAGAACAGACAATGAAATGGCCAAAGGAAAAAGCACAAAGGGACAAACAATGACCGTACAACAGAAAGCTAAATATTGAGCAACACGAACACCACAAAAACCTGGAATTAATTCGGGTGCTCCTAGGAAAAGTTTGAAGATACCAAAGGGGTAACCAGAAACCGCCAATCCTAGAGAAAAAGTCAAAAACACAAACAATGAACCACAAAACAGAAATCTCAATATGAGCAACACGAAAACCACAAAAAAACTGAGGGTAAACTCATGTCTTCCTAAGAAAAGTTACAAAGGGGTAATCACAAGAACGTAAATCGAAAAAGGACAGATAATGCAATAATCAAAGGAAAAGGGACAAAAGGACAAAACAATGTGCGGCAAAACAGAAAACTAAATATGGAGCAATACGAACACCATAAAAAACAGTGGATGAACTTAAGTAACTTGTTTATTTGATTGCTTATTTAACCTTTCTGACCTACTAATATTTAATTAAGGTGGTACCATACACTTCAGGTAAAATTTGATCTGCTCGTTTAATTTTCTTATTTTTTTGGCAGTGTGTTTGAATATATCCACTGCAATAAATATCAAAATTTTAACAAATTCCAACCAACAGACTCAGAGCTATAAATTCACTAGCCACATAGCAGCTTTTCTCTCTGTGGATTTGATCACCGAGATGCTTGAAATCTGCATACAAATATCATATGATCAAAACTTTCAACTGATTTTAAAGAGTTATCTCCCTGTAGTGTGTGGTACCACCTTAAATATTGATCGATGATGCTGATGTACATTTGTTGTTGCTATGCCTTTGCTTGTTGTTGTTTTGTGTTTGTTGTTATGTGTTTGTTGTTGTTTATTTATGTGTATGTGTGTTCGTTATTGCATTATGAATATTGTAGCTGTGATTGTAGTTGTAGTATAATGGTAAGCATAGTCAATTGAATAATTAATATTCGTGCTTTTGTATCTTTTACCAAATCAGTTAATTCAATGTTCCGTCAGTTACAGTATATTAAGTATTAGAAATAAAATAATTAAAATATTACACTCATTTGACCAAGTGCTAATCAACAATATCTCAGTTTTGTGTTAATCCATGAAAATTTGATACCAACGACAATCAGTGCCGGATTTAGGACAAACGAGGCCATGTGCTAGTTAAGTTACGAGGCCCCTTACTTGGGCTCTGAAGGAGGTAAAAATAACACGAGGAGCACACAGTCCCAAGGCAACTTACCTTACGTCTGTATGTTGTCCTCCATTTGGGCAAGATCTTGCTTTTGGATAGGTGTTTCCACCCTCACCAAATATTTTCTCATCCATTATTCTTATTTACACTATTATCACCATTTTTACTTTTATACTTTTCAAAGGTTGCATACATCAGATAACGACCAAATTACTTATTTAGGTTTCACATTTGTATTAAAAAAACAGAACACCACATAAGCAAAACTCCATTGTAAAAAAAATTTTGGCAGGAAGATGAGGCTCCCTGGCCAACGAGGCCCTGTGCTTAAGCACACCTAAACACAATGGTAAATCCGGCACTGACGACAATAGGTAACTCGTGAATGTTTGTGTGTAAATGTTTAATGATTAAATAAACGGTAAGTAATTTAATTCATTTTTTCTTATCTTGAATGATACGATTTTAGTTATGCATCCGCCATATTGAACAATTTGGTATCACATCTTATAAAACAAAATGGCTCGTTGGTTTATGATGCTTCACGCCTCTTTCAACAATATTTCAGTTTTATTGGAGGAGGAAACCGGAGTACCCGGAGAAAACAACCAACCTGTCGCAAGTCACTGACAAACTTTATCACATAATGTTGGTTCGAGTACACCTCGTCATGCACGGGGTTCGAACTCACTACACTAGTGGTGATAGGCGCTGATTGTTTAGGTAGTTGTAAATCCAACTACCATACGATCACGACCAGGACGATCCCTTTGTTTGTTTGTTATACCATTAGACAGTACGATTTTGTGTACTTGTTAAAGCGACAAATTTCCACTTCCTTTCATTGTGTTGTCTTTTCTACTGAAACATATTTTTCATTGAATGTTATTTGTATTTATATGCCATTGAACCCATTTGGGGGTACAATTCCGCTCCATAAATTATTATTTAAAAAGTACAGAATGTGTATTGACTATTAAACGGTTATTGTTAAAACCCCATATTTGTATTTACAATTACATGTATTGAATTGTGATATTGTGGAATAAAATGGTTTCAAAGAACATTCCGCGGTACAATGTAGCACCTTAACAGACAAATTGGTTTTTTTAAGATTAGAACAATCCGCGGTACACCATAGGACCAAAACATGCAATTGTTTTATAGATTAGAACAATCCGCGGAACAATATAGAACCAAAACATGCACCTGATTTATAGATTCTAGAACAATTACCAATTCGAAATTTGTTATTTTATTTTTTATCAATTTTATCTATAGGTTGTTGATGGTAAATTGTTTACTGGTTCCTTTGATGGGAAAATGAAAATCTGGGATACAGGAGGAATCGTTGATGAAACAAACTTTGGAAAGGAAGATAAAGAAAAAGAGAAACAGAAGAAACAACTGGATAAAAACCAGAATGGCATAGAAAATGGAAAAATAATGATTGACTAGAATCTGCTGTAATTGTTAATTACATGTAGTTGTTTTGTGTACTTTCTTATTTTCAAAATCATCTGTGAAATTTTGGCTCTAACAAAATCATCTGTGACTATTTTCCTTGTAACAAAATCATCTGTGACATTTTCCCTCTAAGAAAATCATCTGTGACTTTCTCCCTCTAACAAAATCATCTGGGACATTTTCACTCTAGCAAAATAAACTTTGACTTCTTCCCTCTAACAAAATCATCTGTGACTTTTTCTCTCTAACAAAATCCTCAGTGACTTTTTCCCTCATTAAATAACTAATTAGTAGTGAATACTCTGTGTGTTCTGTCCCATCAGTGTCAGTCGTATTTCAACTCATGCCATACATTTTGTATTGATACGTTTTGATAGGTGACTATGTGACAATATTTTGTTTATTTTCATAGTCTCGTATCACTTTAGAATTAACAGTGTTTGTGTAGTACTTAGGGAGCGACCAGTTAACTTTTAGAGGGTTGTATTTCTTTCATTTAACCAGATTTTGTACGCGAACAAAAACATAAAAAATGAGGGGTTTTTTTTCGAATTCTTCGTTGAAAAATACAGGATCAGATTAATTATTATTTTAATCTTTGAAGAGAATTCATTTTTTTTCTGTAGAAATTGGAGACACAAAGATTAAAAAAAATGGCCGCCACCAACCCCTCCTCCCTCTCCCCAAAAAAACAAAGAGTTAAATGGTCGTTCCCGTATTGTTTAGGATAACACATATTGTCCCAACACTAAAAGGACATTCATAGCAAGGTTATGTTAGATATTCTAGACAACATGTTTCCTTTCGGAAGCCAAAGCCATGCAGATTGTGCACAAATCATAATTATTTTCACTATTAATGAATGTGCGACAGGTGTTGGCTTTTCAACATTAATCCTTATTTTACTTCGCCTATGATCACACCTTAATCAATATAAGTATTGCATGATACACACGAATCTCTTAACATACAAAATGCGTTGGAATAGGTTTGCATAAATACTGATAGACGTGATTTTTTTTTTAATATCACCATTGTACTTTTGTGATGCTCCAATCTTGGCCTTCTCGATATCACCCTGGTATATTCGTAATGCCCTGGTATTTACCAGATTTATAAGCCGATGTTCATATTAGGCCACGATATAACTGACATATTGTTGAAAGTGGCGTTAAACATCATAAACCTAGCCAATATTAGTCCAGTTATGATACCAGGTGTGATCAGATTTATTTACCAATTACGTGGCCTGTCAAATATACGGGTTATTTACATATTTTTACTTATATTTGGCCAATATTAAGATATATTTAACATGCGTGTGCGGCTGTTAATAATGTCTGTTAAAAATGTGTAAATATGTCAGAATTATTACAGCAATCCGGAGCAAGCTTAATTATTACTATCATACAGGCTACGCCTTTAGCTTAAATCCAAAACACATGCTGTATATGTATAACATTTCTGTGCTGAATATAATGCCATTTGATTGTCTTTACAGGTCAGTGTATAAATAAGTTCTTCCGGGTCAAGCTGATAGAATGCAAATTATATTATATTTATTTGACTGCTGCTGAAATTGTTTTGTGATATAAATTCCGTCCTGATATTGTTAAATTATATTAATATTGTTTTTATATGCGGTATTTTTACACATAGACAGCGACGTATATCGGAGTCCTACGGTAGAGTTGTAGTAAAAAGAAATTAAATGGCGACAACAAATTATCGCGGCACCATAGGGTCAGACTATACGTACATTAGTCTTCAAACGTTTTTGATTGTAGACACCTTTGAGAAATGTACCATTGATCTCAATAATGTTTGTGAAAATGTACGACTATAGATATTTGTCCATGATTCTATGTAAACTTAATATAAAGATATAACTAATTCCCCGGTATAATGTCTCTGTGACAGACAGGAAGTGACGTTTTCATTTGGGTCACATTGTATCATGTTTTGCTAGACGTATTACTTCGTCGATTCCGTCCCCACATTATGTAGACATTGCTGACTGATTTTATTATGTACATAAGTGATGTTGTATTAGGGACCGACCATTTTATTTTAGGAGGGAGGGTCTATGTCTTTTTTTAAATTGTCTGTCACCAAATCTTATTGAACAAAAAAATGTAACAATCTGTCCAGATATGTTCCGAGGAGAAGTTTTGGTAAAATGTCCAGACAAAATGATCCGAATCTTGAACAATATCCTGGTTCGGAGAAAATTACATGGTCAGTCCCTAACTTAGATATTACTGACAGATTTTATAATGTAAATACGTAGTAATGTTGTATCAAGTCGTGGTCATTGTGTTCTTGATATATACAGTATTGTATTTTGTGCTATTGGTAAAAATATCTCAACACCTTATATTATATTTTTTATATGTATTTTAATAAGGGTTTGACAATGCAACAAACATTCTGTCTATATAAACCACCCCTCGTAATGTTAGAAAAGTAATATATTTATCACTATATTTGCATTATTTGTGTATCGAGTTAAGGATTCTGGTTTACTCCTTTGGTATCTTCAAACCTTTCTTTTAGCACATGTCCTTTGGTCTCAACTAACTATAGGTAGATATAAATATTCAATATGTTCACATCTATTATAATATTGCAGTATAAGTTTTCATGCAAAATGTGACCAAATATTGGCATGCCAGTCCTAATTCCAAAACAACAGTTTGTACATATATGATATTTAAGCTGCTTAATTATGTTATATACGTTCTCATGTAAATCTCTTTATCCTGGATAATGCCGGATATGGAATATTAGAGAGCACACACGTATACAAAGACAATAGAAACATATATTTGTTTGCTCTCGTGTAAATCTATTCATCTTGTATAATGCCGAATATAGAATATTAGACAGCACAAACGTATACGAAGACAATAGAGACATATATTTGTTTGCTCTCGTGTAAATCTATTCATCTTGTATAATGCCGAATATAGAATATTAGACAGCACAAACGTATACGAAGACCATAGAGACATATATTTGTTTGCTCTCGTGTTAATCTATTCATCTTGTATAATGCCGAATATAGAATATTAGACAGCACAAACGTATACGAAGACAATAGAGACATATATTTGTTTGCTCTCGTGTAAATCTATTCATCTTGTATAATGCCGAATATAGAATATTAGACAGCACAAACGTATACGAAGACAATAGAGACATATATTTGTTTGCTCTCGTGTAAATCTATTCATCTTGTATAATGCCGAATATAGAATATTAGACAGCACAAACGTATACGAAGACAATAGAGACATATATTTGTTTGCTCTCGTGTAAATCTATTCATCTTGTATAATACCGAATATGGAATATTAGACAGCACACGCGTATACGAAGACAATAGAGACATATATTTGTTTGCTCCGGTGTAAATCTATTCATCTTGTATAATGCCGAATATAGAATATTAGACAGCACAAACGTATACGAAGACAATAGAAACATATATTTGTTTTTATGGATATTTAGGTTTTAGATAGAGCACACACAAATAATTATAATATCATTTCATTTTGAAAACAATGTACTGCGAAAGCACATTGTTGCATTTTTTGCACGGTTTTCTGATTTTTGGTCTACGTTGTATTCGTTGAATACTAAATGTCATTGTGTCATTCGTGGATATCAGTATATATAGTTTTCTTTGAATATCAACTAACAATGCATTTCGTGAATATCAATTAACGTATCGGCAGTTTTCATTGGTTATCAATTGATATGATCTTCGTGTATATCATTTTACGTTGTTTTCGTGGGATACCAACATTCGTTACTCTATTTGTGGGCATCAGTATTTAATGTACGTAGTTTTCTCTGTGGGGGAGTGGGGGATAAAGCACTTTATATATTGTTCGTGGGTACCAATTAACGTAATACGTACGATATCAATTGGATATCAATTTACGTCGTTCATCGTGGGATGAAGCTACATTAAACCCAGATGAAATGTGAATTGCAATGGGAACATTTCGGGGGAAAAAACCTTAAGTCCATGTACTAGAGGAATACTATATGAGCGCCCATTTATGTCGAAATTCCGATGAAACCGTTCCGATGTTGTTTTTTTTCTTTTCAATCGATATATTTTTTAACTGGTAACGGCTTGCACACAACCACGAAAAATGATATGCACGAGTTTTATGTTAATGACAGAGCTTTGATATCATTGTTGGGGTTTTCTGATCATTTATATTGTGTATTGTGTTCTATGTCTATTTTAGATGATATTTCATATATTGAGATATATTTCATATTGCTAATAATACTTATGTCTTTCTTGTCGTTCATACATATCTATTTTGACTATGAAATAAATGTTTTGTTTTATGTCTTGTCTTATCCGTTTTATTCAGGAACAACAATACAATCTTTCTCCCGAACTACAGAAGCTGGTAGACATCTATATCATGGTGGTAGTGTGTGGTGTTGTTGAATGGAATAGAATCTTTTCTCATTCATGGCTTATCACCGGGTTTGTAACAGGAGTAACATGACGGATGCCACATGTTGAGCAGAAACTGTTTACCCGTCTGGCGCACCTGAGTTCATCCCCGGTTTTTAGTTGGGTTCACAGGGGCGGATCCAGGATATCAAGTTAGGGGGCGGGGGGCGCGAAAATTGTTGAGGTATTTCGTTTGAAAAATCACGATTTTACGCCAAAAAAATCATATTTTTTCCAATTTTAGGGGGGGGGGGGGCGCGCAGGGTGCGACCCCCACTGGATCCGCCCCTGGTTCGTGTTCCTCAATCTTTTGTTTTCTGTGTAATGTTTGGTAGATCAATGTTCGTAATTTTGTCATTTTCCTTTTGTCCATTGCGTTGTCTGTCATTTTTTTATTTACGGTTTCTGATTGTCTCTTTGGTATCTTCAAACTTTGTATTTTGTTTTGCAGTTTGTTTATATCTGTATTGTCGTTGGTGAATCAATTATCAGAGGGGAATCCCCTCCCCTCTACCGGTTTTACCCCACCACATTTTGTGTGTCAGTCCTAAAACAGGACATGGATTTCCATCTCCACCTGTCAATGGTTTTGAGGATGGATGATCTTTTGTCGGTTTGTTGATATTGGTGGAAATATTGTCCATCATTGCTTTAACTTTCTTTTGTCATTGTAACAGACTAATAAAATGTATTATTATACCTCATATATTAATTACCATAAGTAGATTAATTTGATTGGACAATGGGTAAAAATCAGAACACATGATCACACAGGACAAAAATCATATTCCACCCCCTCGGAAGCCTGGCGAGTTTTCCCGCCAGATTGATCGTTCTTTGACAAGAAAACGTCAGAGGCACTCGGAACGCATCATTTGCAGGCGATCGTTACAATGTGGATTTAAAATATCTGAGACAACGTTCCAATGGACTTAAAATATGTTTACCAGCAGTATTTTACATATATGTGTTTTCTTAGTTTCATTCGGTATAATAAAACATTTATAGCCTGCAGATACAGGAAATATGAAAATGTATTCGCCCACGAGCATCATATTCCCCTCGGGGAATATGATACTCTTGGGTGAATAAATTTTCATATTTCCCTCACCAGCATGCAATAAATGTATAGTATTTTGTAATATAAAAATGTAAAATGGGTATTGGGGGAAACTAGGCTATAAAGAATTTGTAGACATGATTTACACCTTTTAAATTATTGCAGAACCATTGACCTTTAGTTCCCATGACATTGTAATTTATAGTTTTCGGGATACCCTACATCGTATATATTTACACGAAACTGATGACATTAGCTATGTTTTCTGGATCTGCTTTTCATGTTAATGTTTGTAGCTCGCTCATATTTTACGACTAAAGTTAAACATTCGGCAGTTGTAGTCAATAGTATAGTCGTACAGAGAGTTGAACAATAACCATTTTGATTTTCCCGCCGTTTTATGGGAGTCGATATTTCTTACAAACATTGTATTAATCTACATCATACCGTCCATTCCTGGTTCTCTGTCATAACGTCCTAACGCTGTCTAGTGACACATATTTCAATATCCTGAATGATTGCAGAAATCTTGAACCACAACGTTTTTCGACCATGAGAAGAAAAAAAAGTGGGAATTGTCCAATGTTCGATTACCTGTTGTTTCTGTGACTCTTTTTTATCCTCCATCTTATATGCAGGTTCGACACTATAAATAACTAAAAATATAATTTGTGATCACCCATAGAATTGAGGTCGGTAATGGTATATTTTCCAGATAATGTGTGTGGGATAACCGGATAAGGAATGACGTCATTACCAATGTCAGGTATGGTTAATGTTGCCTAGTCAGTAGAAAATTTATATTTTATTTTAAGGTATCGTATTCATAGCTTTCTATGATTGAGCTAACCATAAAATAAAATGTATTTTATTGCTATTATATTTCATAATAATTTGGTTTCCTTTTCTTTAATGTTATTATCGAGGACAATAGTTTTTGCTGGAATATATGGTTAAGGATGGGTCTAGGGTTATGGTGTTTCAAGCCACTTTCAACAATACATGTATTTTAGTTTAATCGTGGCGGTGTTCGAATATACGCAACACATATAGTTGAACTAAATGTTCTCTTAGAATGTTAAAAGACTGCTTTCTCATTCAAGTTGATGGACAAACAGAAATCGTTTTATTTCAAATAGAAAAAAAAAATTCACACATTCTAATTTATGACGGAAATTGAAATGAAGACTTTTGTTATCTGGTTTCATTTTATCTGAAATAAATATTGAATTGCTGCGAATTCTTAGATGTCAAGATCATATTTCTATAAATAGAATATCAATAGCTGTTACATGAAGCAATTTGAGATCAAAGCGTTTTAATTCCAACTGTTATTAATATCCTGGAATACTCTCAGACCTTTTAACTGTTTGAAAAATACATAGGAAGCCGTACATTTCTGAAACAAGGTGAATTGAAACCGATATGAAAGATTGGTTTGGGTTTAGGTTTATGGTGTTTAGCGCCACTTTTAACAATAGTTCAGTTATATCGTGACGGTCAGTTTTATTGGTGGAAGAAACCGGGATACTCAGATAAAACCACCAATTTGTCATAAGTCATTGACAAAATTTATCACATAATTAGAAGAAGATTGGATTTCAAGATATTTGAAATATAAGTTTAGCAAACTTGATGGAAGACCCCGACCTATTATTTGATGCACCTGCAGTGCGATTCGTGACACATTTTGTGCGCTATTCGGCTTTTTTGTTGCACTAGTAGATATCTGGGACCAAATGAAAGAGAGACTTATGTATTAGTTCTATAAACAATAGTTCCTATAGTTATTTTCTGAACACATGTCTTTATCACTATTGTAATGTATACACATAGTTTAGTTGTCAGTATTTTTCCTGCCTCTTATTCATGTCTCCAGTTGTTTGTAGGAGCACTCATGTCTTTTTTACGTTATTAGTGTTTGGTTGCGCATAGTGGTGTCCAACACATATTGACTATATGGGTAACACGGTGGGTGTCTTATAAGACGAAAGAGGCTCTTGCACTTCGCGGGTATCAGTGTCCATTCCAGGTTTTGGTGGGTCAGTGTTGCTCATCATTTTAGCTTTCTGTGGATTGTTTTGTTCGTCTTCGTACTTTGTTTTGTGTACCCAATGTTGCCTGTTTCTTTGGAGTGTCCATTCTTGATTTCCCCTTCGGTTTTCTCTAACGTTTATTTGTAAAAGGCTCATACGCATACTGCAATCATAGTCGTTTATCCCTCATCTTATACCAGATGCTTCGTCATCTTTAATGTCAGGGCAAGGTTCGTTTCCTTCTGGGTCGCAAATTTGTGTCAATGATAGGGCCAATCTCCCTCGGGCGTATGTTACTTAATCCCATTTTGACTTTCGGCTAAGGCCAGTAGGCTTACATGCTCCAAAAAGCCTTTTAAATTATTTGGCTTTCCAATCTTATTAATATGAGGGTAACTGATGGTGGTTATGTCAGAATTGCGTTGCCAGCATTAATTTACTTATCTACTTTCCTATTGTTAAAAACTATCTTTTTCAAAGATCAAGCAATTTACACTTCGAATAAACCTCGACTTATTAAAGGAGAACGACGTATCCAAGTTGGAAACATCGGGATTCGTATACCTGTTATAGCATATTATTACAAAAAATATCTTTTTTTGAACATATACATTGTTTAATATAGCATACAAATACACATTAACATAAATATGTGTCCAGTAATTTGTCGTCAATATATATTTATCTTATATTTTTATATATTTGGAGCTACACAAAACAAGTAAATGACGTAATACAGCCATTCAACCAATCAACAGACACATATTAATGCGTACGTTTTACATAAATACTTACATGGAACAATGACAACTGTTTCTGTTTAAGAATGACTCCCAGATATAGAAGGACTACCAGATATAGGAGAACTCCTAGATATAGGAGAACTCCCAGATATAGGAGAACTCTTAGATATAAGAGAACTCCTAGATATATGAAGACTCCCAGATATAGGAGGACACAATACAGGACATATATGGCAATGTAAAAGTTAAATGAACTCGAGTTATTTCCCTTGTCGTGATCTGGAACGCTTAACTTCTTGTTTAGCTGAACGTTGTGAATCCTGCCTAGAATTATTATCTTGTCGTTTCGATTTGTCTTCTTTC
The DNA here is from genome assembly GCA_963680875.1 of Bathymodiolus brooksi. NCBI lineage: Eukaryota > Metazoa > Mollusca > Bivalvia > Mytilida > Modiolidae > Bathymodiolus > Bathymodiolus brooksi. The sequence continues at coordinate 23,664,194 of OY804589.1, read as the reverse complement.
TTATTGCGTCTGGTATTTGATCGTACCCTTCTACTGTTTGGTCGGGATCCGGATCCACCAGAACCTTTTGTTGATATTCGAGCTATTAAAAATGAAATGTGTGTTAATTTACAATTTTTATTGACTTATTAAAATCTCCGTATATGAAAAACAAACAATAAGAAACAAAAAATGCACAAATTCAGTGACCGCTTACATATTCTAAGATCACAGTCAACTGTTCCAATAAAAATAATTTAACCCAGCCACGTTTTATGAAGTGACTGTATCAAGTAAGGAGAGTGGATGACAATGTACATGTGTGTTAGCAGTTTTAATTTGGCTTTTGATTCTACAAGTTTTAGCGACCATATTGTTCAATATCTTATTATTGTGTAATCGCATCGGTGGTCATATGGTTGGCGTGCTCGAGTGCGGTAGATCGTTTGTTCGAGCCACTGTCGGGACAAACAAACCAATGACTATAGAATTGGTATTTGACGATTGTCCGCTAAGCACGCATCATTAATGAGAAAGAGCAAAAGAGGTTGGCTCCTAATCAGAATAATGTGGAGCCATATGTCTACACGCAAAAAATTTGATTCAGTGAGCTAACACTATAAAGATCAAATTAAGCTTGTTGATCTAGTACAAAGCGGACATCATCATCACCTTGTCATTGAATGTAACTTGTTCTCGTTATGAAAAAGCTAAAAAAAAATCATTTGGTGTTAAACAATAATCACTCACTCACTCACTTATTATTATTATATTTATTAATTAATGTACAACAAAAGAAATATTATAGATAATTTAACGGTTTCGTTTTAGCCACTACTTGTCTGTATCACAAATTGGCATATGGACATACCATTGAGACAGCAGTGTTTTTCTTTTCTTAAATTGTTACATTATATACATACTGCGAAATTCGTCTGATGTATGTTCTTCATTCAACATAGGAACATAAACCTCTCCACTCGAATCTTTCTCTGCAAACGATGAAAAAGCAATTAATATTACTACAGATGTCGAATAAATATAAAATATTGATGTATTGACGGTACAGATCGAATTTATGGGGCGAGGCTTAGAAACGGGGGAAAGACGAGCTTTTAGCCAGTCTTTTCAACCGTTTTGTGCCGAGCCACATAAATTCTATATTTACCGTCAATACACCAATATTATATTTATTCTGCAATAAAATTTGCCAAAAAGATGTTATTTAATTTAATAATAAAAAAAAAGATAACGGAAACCCCATTGATACCTCAATTGTAGTTTCGGTAAGGGGCGTGGCTTAAAAGCTTTATTAGGCTAATGTGAAAAGTGTTATTATGACAGGGGTGTGGCTTAATAGCATTATTAGGCTAACATGAAAAGTGTTATTATGACAGGGGTGTGGCTTAATAGCATTATTGGGCTAATGTGAAAAGTGCTATTATGACAGGGGTGTGGCTTAATAGCGTTATTGGGCTAATGTGAAAAGTGTTATTATGACAGGGGTGTGGCTTAATAGCTTTATTAGGCTAATGTGAAAGGTGTTATTATGACACTATCATAATAAAGCATACAATTTATTTCAACCCATTTAATATGACAAAAAATAACAGAATTGTGGATAAAATAAAAATGATATGATATAGGTAAGTCTTTACGAAAAAAACATAACTAACGCTGATGGCTATGGTATGTTATTACATAAAGAAATGAATAATATTACCATAGTAGGGTAGCTACAAGTAGATCATTCCATCAGAATATATTACTGTAGGAAATATAACATCGTGCTACAGGTAAATCATTACACCAAAAAATGAATACTAGTACCATAGCAGGGTAGCTACAAGTAGATCATTCCATCAGAATATGTTACTGTAGGAAATATAACATCGTGCTACAGGTAAATCATTACACCAAAAACATGACGTGTGCAGGTGACTACATGTAGTATATCATTACATCAAAAAATGAATACTATTACCATAGCAGGGTAGCTACAAGTAGATCATTCCATCAGAATATATTACTGTAGGAAATATAACATCGTGCTACAGGTAAATCATTACACCAAAAAATGAATACTAGTACCATAGCAGGGTAGCTACAAGTAGATCATTCCATCAGAATATGTTACTGTAGGAAATATAACATCGTGCTACAGGTAAATCATTACACCAAAAACATGACGTGTGCAGGTGACTACATGTAGTATATCATTACATCAAAAAATGAATACTATTACCATAGCAGGGTAGCTACAAGTATATCATTCCATCAGAACATATTACTATAGGTAACATAAGAAGAGCTTGAAGATACCAAAGAGGTAATCAGAATCCGTAAATAGAAGAATAGACAACACAATGGTCAAAAGAAAAATTAGAAAGGAACAAACAACGATCTACACGACATACACATAAAGCTAAAAATCGAGTAACAAGAACACCACTAAAAACTGGGGGTGAACTCAGGTGATCCGGATTGGTAACTAGTTCCTGCTCCACTGGTGGCTACAGGTAAATCATTACACCAAAAATATGACTATCCATTCCGCAAGTTGGTGGCAGAAGTGGGAAATTGTCGAAAAGTAGGACGTGATAACAACATAATTATCTTTGTTGGTCGCAACACTGTGCTTGTTTACGTCTAACATATATTGTGTTGTGTTTTTGTTTTGTTTTTCTTCGTCATGTGTATCCTATGTTGCCAGTTTCTCTGGATTAACCTTTCATGATTGCCCCTTCGGTATTCTCTAATGTTCATGTATCTATGCAAATCGTGATAGATTGTCTTTACTTGTCGCGATAAATGAGCTTAAGTGGAGATATCTTATATACTTAGTATCAAGTTGACTTACCGCGATAATTATCATATCGACCAACATTATGTAGATGTCAAAAATAAAGCCACCATAGTTTTGTTCTTAAGTGAAACACTGATATTTTTATGAATGCTAAAGGCCGAAATTTAGCATATGAATATCGTCTTAGGTAAGCGGAAGCTGATTACACTAATAAAAAGTATGGTGTTTAACGCCACTTTCAACAATATTATGATATTTCAGTCATAGTGGTATCCAGGCAAGCAGTTTTATTGTTGGATGATACCGAAGTACCCAAAGAAAATCATAGACATACTGCAAATGTCTGAAAGTCTTTATCGCATACGCACGGCTGGTAATCGACACAAGCAGAACAGTTGGTTCTGCAAAGAAATTCGTGAGGATAACTTCCGGTTTTGGTGGAGGAGAGTTCACGAAGACGCTTCGCAAGGTATGTACATGTCAAAAATTGAAATTTTATTTTTTACTGCTCGAATATTGCAAAATCAGAGAATGCTTTGCTGTGGCGAATGCTTTCACGATTAGAAACATGTATAGTTTATTCTTGTATATGAAGTGTAACTCTCGCAAAATCAATCGTCCCACGAAAAACATGACGAAAATTGTGACACTCTTACATTTCTAAGTTGTTCTTGACAAAGATACAAGTTAAATTTTCAATATTTTTTCATCATGGGAGTCTAAATGTAATCGGGGATAAATTCCGATTCGTCGGAAGTAAATTGAAGTCTAGATAAATCTGCAAACTGTCAATTATCTCGTTTTCCTGCTTGAGGAGATCGGTTCTGATAGAGCACATTGCGAATGCATGAGGAGATTTGCTAGTTTTGGTACGACACATGTAATCCACTGTATAATCACAAATGTTGCATGTCTGTCTGGTAATAAATTCACGAACTGATGTCCTTCTTCCCGTCGGGTTTTTAAAAGTATAAAAGTAATATTTCATTGTTCATGGGCTGTCCACCTAGAAAGAAACATTTCATTTAGGGAATCAATTCATAATTGTAACTGCGGTTTCCCATGATTTAACTTGTCATTATTGATCATTTGTTGTTTGTGACAACTTCCATTGTGTATAGGATACACAAGATTAACTTCCTTTACATTGGAAAAAATTGAAAATGCACTGTAAGATAATTTTGTAACATAAATACGCATTTTTTCCTTTGATGTTTTTATGCAATAATCAACATGAAAATAGTGAACTTTTACAAAGCATGGCCTAACATGAAGATCTTGATGTTATTCCATGATTTTGACGTCATAGGTCTGTTATTCCATGATTTTGACGTCATAGGATCTGTTATTCCATGATTTTGACGTCATTTCTGTTACAAACCATATATACCATGGATCTTACTCATGAACTTATTTAAACCAACTCATCCTTCGGATTCGTTGGTTTAAATAAGTTAATTCGTAAGATCCATGGTATATATAATACTTATAATCAAGAATAATTAAACTTGTAACATAAATACGCATTTTTACTTTGATGTTTTTATGCAATAATCAACTTAATAATAGTGAACTTTTACAAGCCATGGTATAACATGAAGATCTTGATGTTATTCCATGATTTTGACGTCATAGGATCTGTTATTCCATGATTTTGACGTCATAGATCTGTCAAGCATGTAATTTCTGTTACAAACCATATGGATCTTACTCATGAACTTATTTAAACCAACTCATCCTTCGGATTCGTTGGTTTAAATAAGTTAATTCGTAAGATCCATGGTATATATAATACTTAATGTGAATCATATCTTTATAATTTCTAATACAAATGATACACTCTAAATTAAATATACAGTTGAGAATAATATTAATTTGTGGTTTGTTTTTCTATGATGTAGTGTGTTATGTGTACACACTTTACCGATTTTAAGGATATGTCCACAGTTTAATTGACATCTTGTGTTTAATTTATTCATGACTACTAGCACTAATTAAGTGAATGTTTAGTTTACCTTAGACCTATGTATGTGCTGAAATCATGTAATATTATAACTTGTGTAGATCTGCGGTGAAGTTTCCGTCATCTTTAGTAAAAAGGTTGCGCCGAATAGATGTGGAAACCCGTTTGAAAGGATATAAATATTTTGAAATTGAAAGAGATTTTTTTAATAAACTTGGTGTCCCGATTGATGGAGATTTTAAATTTGGTGTACTGCTACTTGTTTTTGTTCGTTTCCTTGGCGGTGATACAGGCAATCTATATCGAAATGGTTTTTTGTAAAGAGTCAATGTCAGTCCCCTTTTCCTCTTTCCCTTGAATCCTGGCATCTCATGAAAGTGGACAGAGAATAGTTTATTTTGATTAGAGTATTTATCAGTTTTGTGTTTAAAAGTGTCAATTTATCAATTTTGCAGAAAACAATTAACAAAACTAGCAAATCTCCTCATGCATTCGCAATGTGCTCTATCAGAACTGATCTCCTCAAGCAGGAAAACGAGAAAATTGACAGTTTGTAGATTTATCTAGACTTCAATTTACTTCCGACGAATCGGAATTTATCCCCGATTACATTTAGACTCCCATGATGAAAAAATATTGAAAATTTAACTTGCATCTTTGTCAAGAACAACTTAGAAATGTAAGAGTGTCACAATTTTCGTCGTGTTTTTCGTGGGACGATTGATTTTGCGAGAGTTACACTTCATATACAAGAATAAACTATACATGTTTCTAATCGTGAAAGCATTCGCCACAGCATAGCATTCTCTGATTTTGCAATATTCGAGCAGTAAAAAATAAAATTTCAATTTTTGACATGTACATACCTTGCGAAGCGTCTTCGTGAACTCTCCTCCACCAAAACCGGAAGTTATCCTCACGAATTTCTTTGCAGAACCAACTGTTCTGCTTGTGCCGATTACCAGCCGTGATACGGTTGTATCCGAGTACATTTCCCACGAATGAGAATAAAATCGTAAATGTTAGAGATGATATATAAAATGATTGTTGTCTGTTCTTCTTCGACTTACGGATTCTGATTACCCCTTTGGTATCTTCAAACCCTTCTAACATGACTGATAAGGGTAATAACAAAATTACCGAACTCCGAACAATCTTACAAAGGGAAAGTCAAAACTCATAAGTATATAAACAGACAATATCAGTCAACAACCGGAAAACTGTGAAAACCGTAATGACCCTGACTTGGTACAGGCATTTCTAAAGAAATGGCGAGTTGAATCAGATTTTAAAGCGCCAAACCTCCCGCTTTCATTACGGCTCAAAGGTTCCGGCTGTCACTATAACAGTATTTATAACAATACAGGAACAAAATAGATATATGGTCTATATATTGTAGGAAATTAAATACATAAATATCTAACACTGAAATGATCTAATCTAATTTAATTACTTCTTTTTTAAGATTGTCTGTTTGATCTTCTTGGTTTTCTGTGTTGCGATATTGTTTTGTTTGTCTGTGATTTGTGACAACCTTTGGATATTCTTGATTGTTCTTTTACGGTTTTCTCTTATGTGACTTGACAAAAACACATTTTTCATTTTAGGGGATTTGAGTGAATGGAACAATTATGATCTGCGTGCAATTAACAAAAAACTTCTGAAATGATCAATTTAACTTTAGAGGGTGTTAGTGACATTTAAATGCTTACTTTCTACTCTCAACAAGACAAGTGGTTCCCTGTCTGATAATATTTCACTGGCGTATCTGTTCGGGCATTCTCTCAAAAATTTTATATTTCCATTTTCGTCTGACAGTTCAACTGAAAATATAAAAACATCAGAATTATAATCACACAATCACAATTTGGCTCACCGTTACCAAATATCCATATCTCAAATGACAATGGATCTTTGACTTTTTACGTAGATGTGTTCTTTCCTCTATCACTGCCAAGACTTTTAACGGACTGTATATATGACCAACACGACAGGAACTGCTTACCCTTAGTGAGGTCCGTATTGTTCATCTTTTTAGTTTTTTGTGTTGTACTATTATGTGTCTTTCCGTTCTGAGTTCCGTGGTGTTATGTCCGTTACGATATCCAAATAAAAACGATATTCGGTTCGTCTTTACCTCCAGTTGTTTGTAGGAGTGGTCATGTCTTATTTACGTTATTTGTGCTTATTTGCCAATAGTGGTGTCCAATAACATACTGTGTTGTGTTTTTTGTTTTGTTTGTCTTCGTCTTGTGTACCTTATGTTGCAAGATTCTCTGGATTGTCTATTTCTGATTGCCCCTTCGGTATTCGGTTTAATTATTCCTGTATATGTTTGTATTACTTGTATTACGAAAATGAAATAATATACAATGATGTTAAGGCTGTGAGACGAACAATGATAAGGATTATATTGCATAGGTTATGGTTACTATCATGGTATTCTTACTGTTATTACGAAAGTTACTGAACCAAGGGTTCTTAGTGATTACGTTGAAGTTTTCACTTCAAAAGTTTTACATTCGTCACCATGACTTGGTTAATTGTTATGGAATATCTTGACACGAACGAAGGGCCTGGGTGGCTCAATGAGTTAGGTAGTTAGATTACATAACAACTCATACAAGCCTATCACCAATACGGCGTGGGTTCGCGCCCGGCTTTGTAAATTACAAAAAGGGTGCACTCGGCTCGCAGCCACAAGTGATAAAGTTTACCAGTTGCTTGCCCATGGTCGGTGGTTCTCTCCGGCTTCTTCCACCAGTAAAACTGGTCGCCATGATATAGCTGAAAGTGGTGATAAACACCAAAAATCAAATCAAATCAAATTAAATCAAATCAATACATGAACGATGCAATAGACAAATAAATAAAAAATAATTTTACACTGCAGTTGTCTGCAGGATATTTTGGTACAATCTATTATTTTCTGGAGCGGGGGAAAGCACATGCCCGCAGCCTCACCCATCATAAAAGTTTAAAAAAAAATCGATCCCTAAGTATAAAGATACCTACCGTCATCGTTACATTTACATCGTTGCTGTATACATTTCAGTAAATTAAAAGTTCTACAGTTTGGGTTGAATAGACTTTCTTGTGAATCTGAAAAAAAATATCCATATATAAAGACAATATTATAATATAATAACGTGATGCATTTGCGAAGGGTACTATTCATAGGTCAGGAATAGTTAACTCTTTGGAAGAAGTTAACCTCATATCGTTCATTTATAACGGGAGAGGGTTCTGGTTAATTGATCTAAGGTGAAGAGAGTCATTCATAGAGCAGGATAAGCTTATTTTCTTAGAGGATGTTAGCACCATATGTTCATATATGTCGGAGGAGGGGGTTCTCGTACATGTCAGATGAGTCAAGCTAAGTATAGTAATGTCTAATGTATTAAGTTGATGTTCAAGTTGACAGCAGATTTTGCTTCTGTTTTATATATTCGATTTGATTGTTAGTTTTATTCGTGGTAGAAATCGGAGTGCCCAGTGAAAGCCACCGACATGGCACAAGTTATTTAAAGTTGTACAGAGCGCTCTTCGTAACCGACGAGAATAGAATTTACATCTTTTACCACAAAAGGTAATACCTGCATAGGTAGATATATATAAAAGGATCGCGGCCATGAACACATTATGCGATTCAATAATACATATAGATTCTCCTTCAGTTGCCCGTATGCTACGATATTTCTCCACTCCAGAGAGTTAAATTAAAAATTTTAACCACAAGCCGTCAGATTTAACTCTCGAGAGTGGAGAAATATCGTAACCCACATGGACAACTGAAGGAGAATTTGTTTCTCCCATTATTTAACACAAACATTATTTCAAAATCCGATTCAATTACCGATTTGACAACATGCGGGGAAAGGCACGAGAGATTTTAATCCTCTAGAGGATTACAGATTTTTTCCACCACTGGTTCAGCGGGGTTAAAACGCCGTAATAATGGGAGAATAGTTGATATACCATTCATTGTGGATAACCCATGGGTGTTTGCGATTCGTTCATTTCCTCTTATAATTCTATTTTGCAAGGAAACATTGGTTTAAATAAAACAACAAATTTAATGTAATGGGCTGTAATTCAATAGACCGGGACTATGCAAAATGTTTTCAATTTACTCATGATTAATTCACAAATACGCTGATATCTGTGCTAGTTGACCTCAGGGTGACGAGTAGAGAGTATTAGAGCGTGATGATCAGGTGTGGGATACCGCCGATGAATCACTACAAGCATGCAAACGAATTTACAATTATGGAAATTCCGCTTATAAAATGAGATGAAAACATGTTTACATTGTTACAACGTTTAGCTGTAAGACAATTTACATTGTCCTTGGAAAAAAATAGAAATAATAAAAGTCGATGACACTTCATCAGAGACAGGAAATGGCTTTCATTCGGAACTCCGATATTAAAAAGCCAATCAAACTTCTACTTTCACAACTCACTGATTGTTCAAAGGCGGCTGTGAACCAATTAATATTCTACTTTCCGCGGTAATCGTCAAATAATCGTTTTCATTCAAGATTGATTTGGGTTAGGGGGTTATGGTGTTTAACGCCACTTTCAATAATATTTCAGTTATATCGTGGGGTTAATTTTATTCTGGGGGAAACCGGAATACCCGGAGAAAACTGACCTGTCACAAGTCACTGACAAACTTTATCACATAATGGGTTAGGTTTATGGTATTTAACAATATTTCAGTTATATCGTTGCGGTCGGTTTTATTGGGTATGGAGGAAACCGGAGTACCCGGAGAAAACCACCGACCTGCCGCAAGTCTGTCAGTTTGTCTAAGCTTAGCTATTCTAGTAATTTGTTTCCGTCCTGTTCATCAAAATTGATATTGAAATAGAATAGTGACATGGTATACAGCTGAGGTTTTAAATTACGTAATGGCAGCCATTAAAACGATCTAACATTCTGATTTTAATTGTCAAGTGTTGTTTTACACTGTACTTAATGTTGATTGTTTTGATCCCTCTGATGTCTATCTGAACATGATAACTGTTTGTTAATATTATTTTAACATATGGATATGTTTAATCAACATAAATGTTGAGGCCCTCGGGGGTCTTTTCCGTTTTGCGACCTTCGACTGTTTAAATGGGGTATTTCAAACTAGGATGCATTGAATTCAACAATACAATGTCAAAATACTGAAGATGAAATGAGTTGATGTTAAACAATACAACCATGAGAAAACATTTTAATGGACCATTTAATAATGACAAATTGTTAATCTATTTAGAACGCATTTGAATTGTGAACAAAATCAAATTTATCCGCAACGCAGAAGTAAAGAGAGGGGATTTTATATTGCTATTAGGAGTATAGATTTTGTTGTTGTTGTATATAAATATATATATATATATATATATATATTATTTGGATACTACCCCTTTACAACGGGGGCAACCACCATCGGGGTAACAGTGGTTGCGTCCTTAAAGCTATGTGCAATGCAATATAAAAATATAATTGATACATTAATAAGTACAATAATAGTGAATAAGAGTTACTGTCCACTGTATTAAAACAATTCATGTAACAAGCACTACTTAAGAGATATTGTCTCCATTAAAATGTAAAAATACAAGCACTATATCATAAAACAGTATACTGCACTGCATTATGGTACTATAAAATAATGTAATATTAAAAGTGCAATTTGCCATTAGTTTGATGAACTGGATTGAAGAAAATAAAACAGTATTTTACCATTAAATAGTAAAAATATTCAATCAAACATCAGAATCATACGTTTCTCGGCTACATTCTACAGTCATAAATTCATAAATTACAACACACTGTTTAACTCATCTTTAGTATAACTTCTAGTTCTCTAAAACAATTTTTCTCACATTAAAGGCTTTTACAAGATACAGTTTTGTTAAATAATCCAGTTCTTTACCCATTTCTGTACCGATGTCATATCCATAGTCTCCAAACATATAAAAGCTTATAGTATGACGAAAGCTCCCTAAACTTGACACTCATATGATTACTGGAGAACACATAATCGATTTGACTAAGAATGTTGTAAATCGTCTATTCGGACACAATCTTTACTCGAGGGTATCATTCGCCCAGTAGCCAGTGTTTCGGCACTGACATGGTTTATTAGACATATTTATTACTGAAATTTACATTTCCTAAATAATGTAATTAATGATAAAACTAAGATTCTCCTCCACCAGACATAGGTCATGACCTTAGCCGATGTTTGCTATCCTGTTTAGGTTCTCCTCCATCAGACATATGTGACCTTAGCCGATGTTTGCTATCCTGTTTAGTTCTCCTCCATCAGACATAGGTGACCTTAGCCGATGTTTGCTATCCTGTTTAGTTCTCCTCCATCAGACATAGGTGACCTTAGCCGATGTTTGCTATCCTGTTTAGGTTCTCCTCCACCAGACATAGGTGACCTTAGCCGATGTTTGCTATCCTGTTTAGTTCTCCTCCACCAGACATAGGTGACCTTAGCCGATGTTTGCTATTCTGTTTAGTTCTCCTCCACCAGACATAGGTGACCTTAGCCGATGTTTGCTAACCTGTTTAGGTTCTCCTCCACCAGACATAGGTGACCTTAGCCGATGTTTGCTATCCTGTTTAGGTTCTCCTCCATCAGACATAGGTGACCTTAGCCGATGTTTGCTATCTTGTTTAGTTTTCCTCCACCAGACATAGGTGACCTTAGCCGATGTTTGCTATCCTGTTTAGGTTCTCCTCCATCAGACATAAGTGACCTTAGCCGATGTTTGCTATCCTGTTTAGTTCTCCTCCACCAGACATAGGTGATCTTAGCCGATGTTTGCTATTCTGTTTAGTTCTCCTCCACCAGACATAGGTGACCTTAGCCGATGTTTGCTATCCTGTTTAGTTCTCCTCCATCAGACATAGGTGACCTTAGCCGATGTTTGCTATCCTGTTTAGTTCTCCTCCATCAGACATAGGTGACCTTAGCCGATGTTTGCTATCCTGTTTAGTTCTCCTCCATCAGACATAGGTGACCTTAGCCGATGTTTGCTATCCTGTTTAGTTCTCCTCCACCAGACATAGGTGACCTTAGCCGATGTTTGCTATCCTGTTTAGTTCTCCTCCATCAGACATAGGTGACCTTAGCCGATGCTTGCTATCCTGTTTAGTTCTCCTCCACCAGACATAGGTGACCTTAGCCGATGTTTGCTATCCTGTTTAGGTTCTCCTCCATCAGACATAGGTGACCTTAGCCGATGTTTGCTATCCTGTTTAGTTCTCCTCCACCAGACATAGGTGACCTTAGCCGATGTTTGCTATTCTGTTTAGTTCTCCTCCACCAGACATAGGTGACCTTAGCCGATGTTTGCTATCCTGTTTAGTTTTCCTCCATCAGACATAGGTGACCTTAGCCGATGTGTGCTATCCTGTTTAGTTCTCCTCCACCAGACATAGGTGACCTTAGCCGATGTTTGCTATCCTGTTTAGGTTCTCCTCCATCAGACATATGTGACCTTAGCCGATGTTTGCTATCCTGTTTAGTTCTCCTCCATCAGACATAGGTGACCTTAGCCGATGTTTGCTATCCTGTTTAGTTCTCCTCCACCAGACATAGGTGACCTTAGCCGATGTTTGCTATCCTGTTTAGTTCTCCACCATCAGACATAGGTGACCTTAGCCGATGTTTGCCATCCTGTTTAGTTCTCCTCCACCAGACATAGGTGACCTCAGCCGATGTTTGCTATCCTGTTTAGGTTCTCCTCCATCAGACATAGGTGACCTTAGCCGATGTTTGCTATCCTGTTTAGTTCTCCTCCACCAGACATAGGTGACCTTAGCCGATGTTTGCTATCCTGTTTAGTTCTCCTCCATCAGACATAGGTGACATTAGCCGATGTTTGCTATCCTGTTTAGTTCTCCTCCACCAGACATAGGTGACCTTAGCCGATGTTTGCTATCCTGTTTAGGTTCTCCTCCATCAGACATAGGTGACCTTAGCCGATGTTTGCTATCTTGTTTAGTTCTCCTCCACCAGACATAGGTGACCTTAGCCGATGTTTGCTATCCTGTTTAGGTTCTCCTCCACCAGACATAGGTGACCTTAGCCGATGTTTGCTATCCTGTTTAGGTTCTCCTCCATCAGACATAGGTGACCTTAGCCGATGTTTGCTATCCTGTTTAGTTCTCCTCCATCAGACATAGGTGACCTTAGCCGATGTTTGCTATCCTGTTTAGGTTCTCCTCCATCAGACATAGGTGACCTTAGCCGATGTTTGCTATCCTGTTTAGTTCTCCTCCACCAGACATAGGTGACCTTAGCCGATGTTTGCTATCCTGTTTAGTTCTCCTCCACCAGACATAGGTGACCTTAGCCGATGTTTGCTATCCTGTTTAGTTCTCCTCCATCAGACATAGGTGACCTTAGCCGATGTTTGCTATCCTGTTTAGTTCTCCTCCATCAGACATAGGTGACCTTAGCCGATGTTTGCTATCCTGTTTAGTTCTCCACCAGACATAGGTGACCTTAGCCGATGTTTGCTATCCTGTTTAGTTCTCCATCAGACATAGGTGACCTTAGCCGATGTTTGCTATCCTGTTTAGGTTCTCCTCCATCAGACATAGGTGACCTTAGCCGATGTTTGCTATCCTGTTTAGTTCTCCTCCATCAGACATAGGTGACCTTAGCCGATGTTTGCTATCCTGTTTAGTTCTCCTCCACTAGACATAGGTGACCTTAGCCGATGTTTGCTATCCTGTTTAGTTCTCCTCCACCAGACATAGGTGATCTTAGCCGATGTTTGTCTATCCTGTTTAGGTTCTCCTCCATCAGACATAGGTGACCTTAGCCGATGTTTGCTATCCTGTTTAGTTCTCCTCCACCAGACATAGGTGACCTTAGCCGATGTTTGCTATCCTGTTTAGTTCTCCTCCATCAGACATAGGTGACCTTAGCCGATGTTTGCTATCCTGTTTAGTTCTCATCCATCAGACATAGGTGACCTTAGCCGATGTTTGTTATCCTGTTTAGTTCTCCACCAGACATAGGTGACCTTAGCCGATGTTTGCTATCCTGTTTAGGTTCTCCTCCATCAGACATAGGTGACCTTAGCCGATGTTTGCTATCCTGTTTAGTTCTCCTCCACCAGACATAGGTGACCTTAGCCGATGTTTGCTATCCTGTTTAGTTCTCCTCCACCAGACATAGGTGACCTTAGCCGATGTTTGCTATCCTGTTTAGTTCTCCTCCATCAGACATAGGTGACCTTAGCCGATGTTTGCTATCCTGTTTAGTTCTCCTCCATCAGACATAGGTGACCTTAGCCGATGTTTGCTATCCTGTTTAGTTCTCCACCAGACATAGGTGACCTTAACCGATGTTTGCTATCCTGTTTAGGTTCTCCTCCATCAGACATAGGTGACCTTAGCCGATGTTTGCTATCCTGTTTAGTTCTCCTCCATCAGACATAGGTGACCTTAGCCGATGTTTGCTATCCTGTTTAGGTTCTCCTCCATCAGACATAGGTGACCTTAGCCGATGTTTGCTATCCTGTTTAGTTCTCCTCCACCAGACATAGGTGACCTTAGCCGATGTTTGCTATCCTGTTTAGTTCTCCTCCATCAGACATAGGTGACCTTAGCCGATGTTTGCTATCCTGTTTAGTTCTCCTCCATCAGACATAGGTGACCTTAGCCGATGTTTGCTATCCTGTTTAGTTCTCCTCCACCAGCCATAGGTGACCTTAGCCGATGTTTGCTATCCTGTTTAGTTCTCCTCCACCAGACATAGGTGACCTTAGCCGATGTTTGCTATCCTGTTTAGTTCTCCTCCCTCAGACATAGGTGACCTTAGCCGATGTTTGCTATCCTGTTTAGGTTCTCCTCCATCAGACATAGGTGACCTTAGCCGATGTTTGCTATCCTGTTTAGGTTCTCCTCCATCAGACATAGGTGACCTTAGCCGATGTTTGTTATCCTGTTTAGCTTCTCCTCCATCAGACATAGGTGACCTTAGCCGATGTTTGCTATCCTGTTTAGTTCTCCTCCATCAGACATAGGTGACCTTAGCCGATGTTTGCTATCCTGTTTAGTTCTCCTCCACCAGCCATAGGTGATCTTAGCCGATGTTTGTCTATCCTGTTTAGGTTCTCCTCCATCAGACATAGGCGACCTTAGCCGATGTTTGCTATCCTGTTTAGTTCTCCTCCACCAGACATAGGTGACCTTAGCCGATGTTTGCTATCCTGTTTAGTTCTCCTCCATCAGACATAGGTGACCTTAGCCGATGTTTGCTATCCTGTTTAGTTCTCCTCCATCAGACATAGGTGACCTTAGCCGATGTTTGCTATCCTGTTTAGTTCTCCACCAGACATAGGTGACCTTAGCCGATGTTTGCTATACTGTTTAGGTTCTCCTCCATCAGACATAGGTGACCTTAGCCGATGTTTGCTATCCTGTTTAGTTCTCCTCCACCAGACATAGGTGACCTTAGCCGATGTTTGCTATCCTGTTTAGTTCTCCTCCACCAGACATAGGTGACCTTAGCCGATGTTTGCTATCCTGTTTAGTTCTCCTCCATCAGACATAGGTGACCTTAGCCGATGTTTGCTATCCTGTTTAGTTCTCCTCCATCAGACATAGGTGACCTTAGCCGATGTTTGCTATCCTGTTTAGTTCTCCACCAGACATAGGTGACCTTAACCGATGTTTGCTATCCTGTTTAGGTTCTCCTCCATCAGACATAGGTGACCTTAGCCGATGTTTGCTATCCTGTTTAGTTCTCCTCCATCAGACATAGGTGACCTTAGCCGATGTTTGCTATCCTGTTTAGGTTCTCCTCCATCAGACATAGGTGACCTTAGCCGATGTTTGCTATCCTGTTTAGTTCTCCTCCACCAGACATAGGTGACCTTAGCCGATGTTTGCTATCCTGTTTAGTTCTCCTCCATCAGACATAGGTGACCTTAGCCGATGTTTGCTATCCTGTTTAGTTCTCCTCCATCAGACATAGGTGACCTTAGCCGATGTTTGCTATCCTGTTTAGTTCTCCTCCACCAGCCATAGGTGACCTTAGCCGATGTTTGCTATCCTGTTTAGTTCTCCTCCACCAGACATAGGTGACCTTAGCCGATGTTTGCTATCCTGTTTAGTTCTCCTCCCTCAGACATATGTGACCTTAGCCGATGTTTGCTATCCTGTTTAGGTTCTCCTCCATCAGACATAGGTGACCTTAGCCGATGTTTGCTATCCTGTTTAGGTTCTCCTCCATCAGACATAGGTGACCTTAGCCGATGTTTGTTATCCTGTTTAGCTTCTCCTCCATCAGACATAGGTGACCTTAGCCGATGTTTGCTATCCTGTTTAGTTCTCCTCCATCAGACATAGGTGACCTTAGCCGATGTTTGCTATCCTGTTTAGTTCTCCTCCACCAGACATAGGTGATCTTAGCCGATGTTTGTCTATCCTGTTTAGGTTCTCCTCCATCAGACATAGGTGACCTTAGCCGATGTTTGCTATCCTGTTTAGTTCTCCTCCACCAGACATAGGTGACCTTATCCGATGTTTGCTATCCTGTTTAGTTCTCCTCCATCAGACATAGGTGACCTTAGCCGATGTTTGCTATCCTGTTTAGTTCTCCTCCATCAGACATAGGTGACCTTAGCCGATGTTTGCTATCCTGTTTAGTTCTCCACCAGACATAGGTGACCTTAGCCGATGTTTGCTATCCTGTTTAGGTTCTCCTCCATCAGACATAGGTGACCTTAGCCGATGTTTGCTATCCTGTTTAGTTCTCCTCCATCAGACATAGGTGACCTTAGCCGATGTTTGCTATCCTGTTTAGGTTCTCCTCCATGAGACATAGGTGACCTTAGCCGATGTTTGCTATCCTGTTTAGTTCTCCTCCACCAGACATAGGTGACCTTAGCCGATGTTTGCTATCCTGTTTAGTTCTCCTCCATCAGACATAGGTGACCTTAGCCGATGTTTGCTATCCTGTTTAGTTCTCCTCCATCAGACATAGGTGACCTTAGCCGATGTTTGCTATCCTGTTTAGTTCTCCTCCACCAGACATAGGTGACCTTAGCCGATGTTTGCTATCCTGTTTAGTTCTCCTCCACCAGACATAGGTGACCTTAGCCGATGTTTGCTATCCTGTTTAGTTCTCCTCCCTCAGACATAGGTGACCTTAGCCGATGTTTGCTATCCTGTTTAGGTTCTCCTCCACCAGACATAGGTAACCTTAGCCGATGTTTTCTATCCTGTTTAGGTTCTCCTCCATCAGACATAGGTGACCTTAGCCGATGTTTGTTATCCTGTTTAGCTTCTCCTCCATCAGACATAGGTGACCTTAGCCGATGTTTGCTATCCTGTTTAGTTCTCCTCCATCAGACATAGGTGACCTTAGCCGATGTTTACTATCCTGTTTAGTTCTCCTCCACCAGACATAGGTGATCTTAGCCGATGTTTGTCTATCCTGTTTAGGTTCTCCTCCATCAGACATAGGTGACCTTAGCCGATGTTTGCTATCCTGTTTAGTTCTCCTCCACCAGACATAGGTGACCTTATCCGATGTTTGCTATCCTGTTTAGTTCTCCTCCATCAGACATAGGTGACCTTAGCCGATGTTTGCTATCCTGTTTAGTTCTCCTCCATCAGACATAGGTGACCTTAGCCGATGTTTGCTATCCTGTTTAGTTCTCCACCAGACATAGGTGACCTTAGCCGATGTTTGCTATCCTGTTTAGGTTCTCCTCCATCAGACATAGGTGACCTTAGCCGATGTTTGCTATCCTGTTTAGTTCTCCTCCACCAGACATAGGTGATCTTAGCCGATGTTTGCTATCCTGCTTAGTTCTCCTCCACCAGACATAGGTGACCTTAGCCGATGTTTGCTATCCTGTTTAGGTTCTCCTCCACCAGACATATGTGACCTTAGCCGATGTTTGCTATCCTGTTTAGTTCTCCTCCATCAGACATAGGTGACCTTAGTCGATGTTTGCTATCCTGTTTAGTTCTCCACCAGACATAGGTGACCTTAGCCGATGTTTGCTATCCTGTTTAGTTCTCCACCAGACATAGGTGACATTAGCCGATGTTTGCTATCCCGTTTAGTTCTCCTCCACCAGAAATAGGTGACCTTAGCCGATGTTTGCTATCATGTTTAGGTTCTCCTCCATCAGACATAGGTGACCTTAGCCGATGTTTGCTATCCTGTTTAGGTTCTCCTCCATCAGACATAGGTCATGACCTTAGCCGATGTTTGCTATCCTGTTTAGGTTCTCCTCCATCAGACATAGGTCATGACCTTAGCCGATGTTTGTCTATCCTGTTTAGTTCTCCTCCATCAGACATAGGTCATGACCTTAGCCGATGTTTGCTATCCTGTTTAGGTTCTCCTCCATCAGACATAGGTCATGACCTTAGCCGATGTTTGCTATCCTGTTTAGGTTCTCCTCCACCAGACATAGGTCATGACTTTGGCCGATGTTTGCTATCCTGTTTAGGTTCTCCTCCATCAGACATAGGTCATGACCTTAGCCGATGTTTGCTATCCTGTTTAGGTTCTCCTCCCTCAGACATAGGTCATGACCTTAGCCGATGTTTGCTATCCTGCTTAGGTTCTCCTCCATCAGACATAGGTCATGACCTTAGCCGATGTGTGCTATCCTGTTTAGGTTCTCCTCCCTCAGACATAGGTCATGACCTTAGCCGATGTTTGCTATCCTGTTTAGGTTCTCCTCCATCAGACATAGGTGACCTTAGCCGATGTTTGCTATCCTGTTTAGGTTCTCCTCCATCAGACATAGGTGACCTTAGCCGATGTTTGCTATCCTGTTTAGGTTCTCCTCCATCAGACATAGGTGACCTTAGACGATGTTTGTTATCCTGTTTAGGTTCTCCTCCATCAGACATAGGTGACCTTAGCCGATGTTTGCTATCCTGTTTAGGTTCTCCTCCATCAGACATAGGTGACCTTAGCCGATGTTTGCTATCCTGTTTAGGTTCTCCTCCATCAGACATAGGTGACCTTAGCCGATGTTTGCTATCCTGTTTAGGTTCTCCTCCATCAGACATAGGTGACCTTAGCCGATGTTTGCTATCCTGTTTAGGTTCTCCTCCATCAGACATAGGTGACCTTAGCCGATGTTTGCTATCCTGTTTAGGTTCTCCTCCATCAGACATAGGTGACCTTAGCCGATGTTTGCTATCCTGTTTAGGTTCTCCTCCACAAGACATAGGTCATGACCTTAGCCGATGTTTGCTATCCTGTTTAGGTTCTCCTCCATCAGACATAGGTCATGACCTTAGCCGATGTTTGCTATCATGTTTAGGTTCTCCTCCCTCAGACATAGGTCATGACCTTAGCCGATGTTTGCTTTCCTGTTTAGGTTCTCCTCCATCAGACATAGGTCATGACCTTAGCCGATGTTTGCTATCCTGTTTAGGTTCTCCTCCCTCAGACATAGGTCATGACCTTAGCCGATGTTTGCTATCCTGTTTAGGTTCTCCTCCATCAGACATAGGTGACCTTAGCCGATGTTTGCTATCCTGTTTAGGTTCTCCTCCATCAGACATAGGTGACCTTAGCCGATGTTTGCTATCCTGTTTAGGTTCTCCTCCATCAGACATAGGTGACCTTAGCCGATGTTTGCTATCCTGTTTAGGTTCTGCTCCATCAGACATAGGTGACCTTAGCCGATGTTTGCTATCCTGTTTAGGTTCTCCTCCATCAGACATAGGTGACCTTAGCCGATGTTTGCTATCCTGTTTAGGTTCTCCTCCATCAGACATAGGTGACCTTAGCCGATGTTTGCTATCCTGTTTAGGTTCTCCTCCATCAGACATAGGTGACCTTAGCCGATGTTTGCTATCCTGTTTAGGTTCTCCTCCACCAGACATAGGTGACCTTAGCCGATATTTGCTATCCTGTTTAGGTTCTCCTCCCTCAGACATAGGTCATGACCTTAGCCGATATTTGCTATCCTGTTTAGGTTCTCCTCCCTCAGACATAGGTCATGACCTTAGCCGATATTTGCTATCCTGTTTAGGTTCTCCTCCATCAGACATAGGTCATGACCTTAGCCGATGTTTGCTATCCTGTTTAGGTTCTCCTCCATCAGACATAGGTCATGACCATAGCTGACCTTGGCTATCCTGTTTAGATCATTTGGTGTATTGCTCCCAAACACTTTTAAATTATTTGAGCGTTTTGTTTTACTCAAATTTATTGAGAATAAATGAAAAACAACAAATGTCCCACTGTTGGAATAGTTCCAAAATCCAATCGTAATTTGTAGTTGGTTGGTTTTTGTTTATGGTATTTAACGCCACTTTCAGTTATATCGTGACGGTCAGTTTTATTGGTGGAGGAAACCAGGAGAAAATTACCGAACTGTCGCAAGTCACTGACAAATATTATCACATAATGTTGTATCGAGTAAACCTGGCCATTATCGGGATTCGAATTCACAACGTCAGTGGCGACTAAGCACTGATTGCACAGGTCACGACCACGACAGCATCCGTTAATAGTGAAATCAAAGGAAAATCGATATCCGTAACACACATATATATGACCACTCACTCACTTGGCGTGATAATTGCGCAAATAAGTGAGTGGGTAAAGTTACTTTTATGGACCCCTACCTTCACTATTAGTTTAATCATGCAGTCATGCAGGTATTTTCCATTGTGTATGGTGTATATATATTTTTATATAAATCCTCTCTGAAGTTCGATCATTATTATTTTATAACTGATGGGTCACTGTGCTTGTTATATAGCATACATTCGAATGCAACTATTACTATGTCAATGGTATGATTAAATTTTGATTTATTTGTTTAATAAAATGTTGTCATCTTCCAATCAATGTAATCAATCCATAATCATTGTATTAAATTCTTTGTTAATTGTTCTGCCCGAAAGGGTTCCTTAATTGGAAATACAAATATTTGTATTTGTATTTGTACTTGTGAGTGAAATGCCGGTACTCATATAACTGGATGAGAGACTTTGCTATAAGAAGAGTTTGAAGAAACCAAAGGGGTAATCAGAATCCGTAAATAGAAGAACAGACAACACAATGGTCAAAGGAAAAAGTACAAACAAACAAAGATCTACAACACATTACACAGAAAACTAAAGATCGAGTAACACGAACCTCATTAAAACCCGGTGGTGAACTCATGTGCTCCGGAAGGGTGAGCAGATCCTGCTCCGCTAGTGGCACCTGTCCTGTTAATCTTGCTACAAACCCATGATAAGTCATGCATGAGGAAAGGATCGGGAAATGTTTACGACAACTGGAACATATCCGTGGTCATTTGTAAAGAAGGCGGGATTCAAATCTTGAACTTTATACATAATATATTTATATCGCAACAGTTGTCATATGTATGTTAAAAAATTGACGTAAGAGAAATCCGAATGGACAATCCAGAGAAACTGGCAACATTGGGTACACAAGACCCATGACGACAACAAACACAACACAACACAGAAAACAAAAAATATGAGCAACACGCACCACACCAAAATCCGGGGATGAGTCCTTGGAAGTGCTCACGAAGGATAAGTAGTGCCTGCTTCTTATAAGACACTCGCCGTGTTACTCACATAGTCAAGACGTGCTGGACACAAACAAACACAAACAAGAGCCCGCCTACAAATAATGGGGAGGCAAAGGTGTGTGGCTATTTTTACATATTTTGCGGTCTTTTCGACTTTACTATTGAACAATTCCTCGTGCTATTTGAAATGTATGTAAATTTATAGCTAAATGTTTAACTTTTATTGGGGAAGGGGGGACTAATTTTTTTAACTTGAGCTGAAAAATGCAAACATACTGCTGTTTTCAACAATAATATTTTCCAAAAATTGAAAAAAATCACAAATTTCCCATGTTAAAAATAATAATCTTGTTTCGTGTGAAACATCATTCTAGGTTACAATCGTTGGCATGTGTAGTCCTTGTACATCCTTGAAATTCTTTCTTGTATTATATATTAGTAAAATATTGTCTTACTGCCAGCAATGTAGCTTAAGATTGCTTTGCTTACTTATATATATATATATATATTAAATATGTAGGTTTAATTCAGTCAATTATTACATCTATGCGTATCTTTCTTTTTTTTTTTTTTTTTAATGTTGTCTATTAGTATTTGTTTCTATATTGAGTTAGGTATATGGTGTTTAACACCACTTTCAACAATATTTTTGCTATATGGTGCCGGTCAGTTTTATTGGTGAAGGAAACCAGAGGGCTTGGAGAAAACCACCGACCTGTCGCAAGGCACTGACAAAACTTTACCACATAATGTACACCTCGCCACGAACGGGGTTCGAACTCACAACTTTAGTGGTGATAAGCACTGATTGCATAGATAGTTATAAATCCAACTACCATATGGTCACGACCACGATGGCCCCTAAAGTTTAATAGAGCGTGTGTTGAATTGTAGTGTATTCATGACGATTCAAATTAGAGTTTTACTTCCTTACTTGACAGTTTGTCATTCTTCAAAGGGTGTTTAGATAAATTTTGTTAGAGGTTAGAACCAATAATTGTTAATTAATCAGTATGATTACATAAAAATGCTATTTATCATGTATTTGCAACCGGATCTTTTACAGAAAAGTAGATTGAATACAGGCTTTATGTAAAAGTAAGTATTCCTAGTCAAGGAAACAGTACTGTTCCGTTGTATGTTAACAGTCAATATTACTGACCGCGGATAAAACCAACGACCTGCCGCGGTTCATCGACAAAGATTATCACCGACGGCTGTGTGAAGTATACCTTTCAACGGACAGAAGTCGAAGTGGATCTCATTGGTGCAAATCCCATACGGCCATGGAGATTTCTTGCGAAGTAAAAACTATCAATAAATGTTAGAGAATACCGAAGGGGCAATCAAAAATGGACAATCCAGAGAAACTGGTAACATAGTGTACACAAGACACAGAAAAACAAAACAAAAACAACACATTATGAGTTGGAAACCACTATACGTAAACAAACACAAATAACGTAAATAAGACATCAAGTAAGGTTGAAGTGAGCCACATTTCGATTTATTTTGTTTTTCACCTGTTATTTTAAAACTTACACACCTTTAACTTTAAAACAATTGATTGTTATCGATTTACAACCAGTTTTGAATGGGTATTGAATTATTGATGGCAGTGCAACGGACGTAATAGGATTTCCAACAAGAAATACCATGTCAATCTTTTACGTCTAAAGGGATTATATTTCCTTCAATCAAACAATAAATTGCGTAGGAATTATAGATTGTTGGTATTGATCCTAATGAAGACGTTTTAAAAACAGCAGGATATACATTCCGCACCGAGTTTGGCAAACAAATAGTTTATCAGAGTACATAACTGATCTAGATTTTAAATCGATTATTAATACATGGTACATATATATAGCATTACTGTAAAAAGTCTTGTATTAGCTGCAGAAATTTACCCTTAAAAGAATTTTTGGGAATGGGGTGCGGATAGGTTAATGGAAATTATCATTTTGTAGTCTGCAGACGAGTGTGTCGCTAATATCAATAGGCATGGTATAAATTGTAAAACAAAGCAAAAATATCGGGACAGTTACCAGATTTAATCCAAAGATCGTAGAAACACTACACATGCACATCAATAACAGGTGGCGAGGTTAAACCAGTTTTGTAAAATAAATGACCTTTTTCTTGCTTTGAAGTTTTTATGTTTTTGTTTATTCTGTTTGTTTGATGGTGCTTATCTCCACTTTCAACCGTTTTTTAGTTATATCATAGCGGTCAGTTTTATTGGTGGAGGAAACCATAGAAGACCACCGACCTGCCGCAAGTCATTGACAAACTTTATCACATAATGTTGTATCGAGTACACCTCAGCTGAACCAAACAAACAGATTGAATATGTAACAACAATTTGTAATGATACAGTATTCAATAAAAAAAAAATACCACACTGTCGGAGCAGTTCCAAAATTTAATAGAAAAATCGTAGAAGAAGGCAAGAACGATAACCCTCACACAGATAATGACTGCTCCCGTTCCGCACTTGATATAGACACTTCAATAAAAAACATTACGGGGTTAAGCTAGTTGCATAGGCACAAACCTAGGTGTACCACTTAACGTCTTGGAAACATCATACAAGTGTTTTATAGGGACAATTCAGTTTTGGTTATCAAACACATTACATTTGTATTGACAGTTAAGACAACATTCGTTAAACGTAATTTTTTTTCATGAAAGGTTTTAAACGTGGTTTGTTTAAAACAAAGATAGGTATACCGCTAAATCTAGAAACAAGTGGTTTATTAGGAAATCAAAATCAATTATCATAGCTTTTCTTTAATTCTTTCCAATTCAACTTTTCCCAATAAAATCACTGCCTTATTTTTTTCATTGTACGTATAATAACATGTTACATGGTAATGATTAAGAAATAAATCATGAAAGCAAGAATGTGTTTTGAGTTTTAACATGGATTGGCGGATAAAATTTACTAATATCCGCCAACCTATGTTAAAACTCAAAACACATTCTGGCTTCCATGACTTATTTCGATTCTGATATGTCTGAGAGTACAAATACGGTAGTATACTTTGATTGGAAGACAATAATTCTTATTTACGTTTGCAGAAAATGTCGCACACAATGTATCCTGCCAAATTCAAGCAGACGATAATTCATCAACATGTACATTTACGACGGAAAGGTCAGACAAACTTGAGTTTTTCTCACTTGCACTAAGGAAGATCGCTTTATCACTCAAAAGTGTTTTCCCATCCTTTCCTTCTACCTTCTTATCCGTTCTCACTCCATATTCATGCTTGCCTTAGTTATTTAGTTATTACTATCATCATTGTTGATACCCTCTTTCGTCCACATTTAACTACTATGTCTTCCACCATATACATGTATAGAAGTGTACACAAGAAAAACCCTATTAAAATAGGAGAGAGGGGAAACTAGTATGGGGGGGGGGGGATGAGTATGTGTTAACACATACTTGGTTTTCCGGGGGAAAAATTCAGCATACACTCATTTTTCCGGGAGGAAATCTCACCATATCCTCATTTTTCCGGGGGGGGGGGGGGGGGGGAGGGGAGAGAGGAAATGAGTATGTAACACCGGCGCATGTGCTAATGGGATTATACCCAATCGATAAATCGCTCGTTTGTCTACAAAGCGAAAGAAGGATGTTATGTTAGTATACAAAATAACTTTTGTGCTATTTTTGTAATTTTGTATGATATATTGTATTCGAGAATACCGAAGGGTTAATCAAAAAGGCACAATCCAGAGAAACTGGTAACATATGGTACACAAGACGAGGGAAAATAAATAAAAAACACAACACAATATGTGTTGTATACCACTATGCCCAAACAAACACAAATAACGTAAATAAGACATGCGCCCTCCTACAAACAACTGGAAGTTAAGACGAACAGAACATCTTTGTATGTATGTTTTAGAAATAAAATATGCTTAAACCTCTTTGTGTTAGTTTTAATTTTTTTGGGGGATGGGGTTAGTATTTTGTATTATGCATGTCTGAGAAATAAAATATGGTTAAACCGTAAGATAATTTTTAAGACACTTACCGCCATATTTTACTACAATAAATGCCATTTTTGTCCTAATGATATTAATCCGTTATAAGAAGAAAATATCATCCATTGATTTTGATTGTAACGTCCTAAATAGTTTCCTTTTAAAATTTCTATATTATTTCATACTGTGCAAAGATAAAAATAAAAAATACTATATATATAAATATTAAATATTATACAGGCTTAATTTTTAACTTTTAATCTGACATGTTCAAAGATTAAATTTGTAAAAATTAATTCTCATTTTAATATTTTAAGGATTAACAGTTTAATCCAAGGACAAGAAAGGGGTCGTCAGCTTAATTGATCAATATGTTTATACAGTCAAAATTGTATTAAGAGGTCACCTTTGGAGAAAAAAATGGGCCTTATTAGACAGGTGACCTCTAAAAGAGGTTAAATTCATATGAATTTATATATGCCGGCACAAGAAAGAGATGACCTTTAAATGAAGGTGACTGCTTAATAGAGGTGACCGCATGGGCAGGTTTAACTGTATATATATATATAAGTTCACAGAGACTACGATACATAAGTTTGTTTATATTCATTTTCATGTCTGTTTTGACATGTTTATTTACTCAAGAATTTTCTTTAAGAGTGTTTTTACTTCAATTACTAAATATTTATTTTAATAACAATTATTTCTCCCTGTCCTATTCAGGTCTAAATTTCCTTCTGTTACTGTCGTTGTCATGTTGTGTTTCCGGGACCGATCGTTTAACTTTTATCTTATGATAATCTTTATTTCTCAAACTGACAGTGCATAGCACATATACAGAGAAGTTACAAATAAATGGACAGATTAAACTATATACAATATATACAAATACAGTAAATCGACAGATGGAATTAGCCGGGAGGACAAACTATCATATTTATATATCTAATAAATTTACATAGTTTTTGCAGGGATTGGTTTCCGTTCACTAATCATTAAATTTTTTGAATTTTATTATATTGGGACGTTCAATTAAATGTTTTGGAAGTAGTGAAGTACGTTTTTCCTTAAATAGTACATTCAAATATGTATGATATTCGTCTCCAATTTGATTCTTTTGACAAGTTCGCAATAGCGATTTTCCCTCGGAATATTACTCCATCTTCCCTTTTCTATGGGCAATTTATGATTTGTAGTTCTAAATTTACATAAAGAAGGGAATTTTTTTCATCTAAAATATTAAAATATTCTTCAAATTTAAAATCAGTTTTGAAAATTCTATAATTAATGCTTTAGGGGAATTATGGACTGACGAATTCCAATCCTGTAAAAACTGGTCTAACAATGTTTGTTTTATACTTTGTTTTAGCCACTCGATGCTTTTGAAGTTTGCGTTTGCCATATATTAGAAAAACCAGTTTTCGTTTAATATTTTTTCCAAACACTTTATCCATTTAATATCGAAATTTGTTGCGAATACAAATGGTGTGATAACTATACATAAT
Source organism: Bathymodiolus brooksi (assembly GCA_963680875.1). Taxonomy (NCBI): domain Eukaryota; kingdom Metazoa; phylum Mollusca; class Bivalvia; order Mytilida; family Modiolidae; genus Bathymodiolus; species Bathymodiolus brooksi. Next base: position 23,637,369 of record OY804589.1, on the reverse strand, counting down.
GCATGATATTTTGATTGTTTTCCACAAATAATTTTTGCCCAAAAAGAAATAATTCTAATCTTAATGTCGATTTCGACCGGATATCTACCTAATTCACCATATATCATATAATTCGGAGTAGACGTCTTGAGGTTCAAAATCATTTTACAAAATTTTAAGTGTACTTTTTTAACACGTCATTGTTTCCAAATCCCATATTTCGCAGCCATAAAGTAAAATTGGTTAACCATTTTATCGAAAAGACTCATATACATGTACATATACTACTTTAGACAATAAATTATTGCGTTTCAACAGATTACTAAACTTTCCGGAACACATGATAACATAAAACTGTCATGTCATAATCATAATCATCCGATGGAACGACCATTTAACTTTTAAGGAGGAAAAAGAGAGAGAGAGAGAGGGGGAGGGTCTTGAAAAAAAAATGATTCGTCAAATTTAAGAAAAAAAATTTTATTTGACCTGTAAGATGCAAAAAATACATAATATGATCTCCAATTATTAGCGATAAATTTGGTATAATTTGAAGAAAAAATAAATATTTTTTCATGTCAAAAAGTTAATAATCAGATTTTGTTTTGTTTCTGTGTAAAAAATGCTCGCTCGTGAAAAACAATAGACCCTCCCAAAAAGGTCAAATGGTGAATTCGTTATCTGATTAATTATATTAATATGATAATTGTCACACCTTCGTTTCATGTTTATTTTTCTCTCTCTCGTAACTGTCTATTTTTCACTATAATAATGTATGGTCAAGTTGGTACATATTTTTTCTATGCAATTTACTTCCTCGTTCGTAACCACAACAACACAAATCGGTTGTTTATAGTTAAGTAAACACAACCATTAAATCTTTCATCCCGAAAATAACTGTTTCGTGACATTTTTAGATCCAAAGTCACCATGGTGCGGTGAAACAAAAATAAACTCAAAAAGTACTTTTCCCTTTTCCCACAAATATTCATTCAATAAATGGTGATAATATAGTACATTTAATTTGTACTAAAATACATGTACATGTATAATGAAATTGGTTGATATAATAATAACTTTATTGTCATAAAACATATATAAACATGTCTGTGACAAATACAAACAAACAAACAATTGTGTGTATGAAAAAAAAAAAAAAAAAAAGGACAAACATAATGAGTTATTTATGTCTCAATAAGACTTCTGTCCTCAGTTCTAATGACCGTTTCAAATAGAAGCCAATAACTCTAACATGTCGTACGGAAGCAGGATTTAGTAAATATACTAACTTTTGTTCATCAGAAAAGTTTAAGAAAAACAAAATCATTATCTAATTCAATATTATTAAACAGAGATTCTCTCTCAGATTCTGATTTACTTTACATTTTAAGATAAAATGAGCTTTATCTTCAATGACTCCACAATTTTTGCATAGTCTTTCTTCACATGGAGTTTTATTATAGCGACACTTCTCTATTTCAAGACTGTGGTCACTGATACGAAATTTTGTAAAAATATTCCTGATTGAAAAATCATTA